>JARBWK010000012.1:9503942-9726897 GCA_030556195.1 Anolis apletophallus
AAAACCCCGAAACACAACCCACCACCCTCTAAAACACCCCGAAAAACAACCTTTCCACGCATGCACAAACGGCGACCAGGGCGGCTCAGCGGCAATGCCCCCGCCCCTCCTCCTCCCCCAACACACCCTCCCACCCCGCCTCCCCCTTGGCCCCGCCCCCTCCTCCTCCTCCCTCCCACCCCACCTCCACATCCCAAGACATTACGCCACCCGCGCCGCTGACGCCATGCCCACCTCCTCCGCCGCTACCAGGCCGCTCCACAAGCCGGGACACATGGGCACCGCCTTGGCCGCCTTCTCCGCAGTGTCCTTGCCCTTCCTCGGGGACTGCCATCCGGTTCTGAACCCAGGCCAGGATGGCAGCCGCTGAGGAAAGCCAAGACGCGCGCGAAGGTGCCCACGGCGGCGCCCTGAGCAGTTTTCGTCATGTTTCCTTCCCTTCCTCGGCGACTGCCATCTGGTTCTGGACCCAGCACAGGATGGCAGCCACCAAGGAAGGACAAGGACGCGGCGGAGAAGGCGCCCACGGCACAACCAGGGTCCATGGGGCGCCTGGGAAACGACGGAGGAGACGACTACGGACAAGGAACTACACCTCCCAGAAGGCTCCGCGCCTCTCACTGGGAAACAGGGGTGGAGCTTTCTGGGAACTGAAGTCCCATGCCTCTATCCGCCTCCTCCTCCGACTCCCAGCCTCCCAAGCGTTTCCGGACACAACCCACGCGGCCCGGGACCATGGAGGAAGGCAAGGAGGCGACGCACCCGTCCTCCTTGCGAAGGTCCCCCTTCGGCCCCCCTTTCGGCAGGGAAGTACAACAACCAACCTCCTACCCTGGGTCCCCCATCGCACCCTCCCCCCCAACAGCACACACATATATACAGTATATACACATACAAATGTATACACAGACATATATACACACACACAAATACACACAAACGTATATATACACCACAAATAAATGCAAACAAAAATATACACACATACACATATATATATACACACATATATACACACACATACATACATACACAAACACACAAAAATACACACACATATATGCACATATACATACACATATATACACACATAAACACAAACACATATATAAACATATACATACCCACCTACACATATACACACACAAACATACACAACCACATAAACACACATACACACAAACATACATACACATACACACACAAATACATACACAAACACACACACATACATATGTATGTACACATATACATACACAGAAAAATAACACACATACACACCCATATATACACCCAAACAGACACATAAAAACACACACAACACACATAGTTACATCACTACCAACCCATACATACCCAGACTTCCACACATCTCCTAAATAGGGCACAGCAACGCGTGCCGGGTTCAGCTAGTGGAATATATAAACTCATATCTCTCTCTCGGCATTACTTCGCGAACGAAGATTCTTAGGAAGGACTCATCCCAAGCTTTTTACAAGCGTGCTGATGACTAAAAAGGCCAATCTGAGATAGGCAAGTTCGGTTGCAGAAAGCACAGCAGAAAACTCATAGAATATTTTTATTATATGTACTATCTTGGGGACCCGGTGGTGCCCGGGATAATTTGAGAAAGGTATTGTGTGCCAAGGTTGGTGTGCCTCAGTGGCAACCAATCATGTTGTTTGAATGTACAGGCTTGGATTCTTGGATGCTGGAAAATCAGAGTCCTTATTTATTTATTTATTTATTTATTTATTTATTTATTTATTTATTAGTCGGACTTCTAGGCCGCCACCCCCGGGTGGCTCGGGCGGCTCACGACAAGTCAGATACAAAACATAGTTAAAACACATTAAACACTCTAAAAACATACTAAAAACATAAGTTAAACACATTACATGATGTGCGGAGAACCAACGCATAGTGTAGTACAACATACACAGGATCAATGGACAGGCTGACACGCTAGGGTTTCCAACTGGCAGGCACACACTCGCGCGCTTGAGAGTTGGAATCCCGCCACTGCCCCCTTACAGGGCTTCAGTGCCCCCCAAATTCTCCTGAGCCTCCCACCGCCCCCTTGGATCACCTCACCACCCACTAGGGGGCAGTATCACCCACTTGGGAACCACGGCCGTAGACACTTAGGAAGTGTCCGACCTGTGAACCAATACAACAACCAGCATAGTGATCTTGTTTGCTGTGTACTAATTTTGTTGTGTTTCAAATAATAATACAGCCAAGTGCAGTAGCTTCTCCTGACCTGACTTTTCCCAAACTATATTACAACTTTGCCTTCATCAGTTAACATGACCAATGACCGCTGCTGGTTGGGATGATGACAACTGTAATCCATCACATTGGAAAATTTATAGTTGAGGAAAGCTGTCCTATTGTGAAGACAGCTTTCCTGAACTCTTGGCAACCTTTTCTCCCTCACAATGAAGGACAGAATCAGGCTGGGAAGTGTCCATGGGGTTTCTACTTTTTACTGCTTAGGTTTTTCACATGCGTCCCCTATATAGTCTTGGTGGTAGAAAGATTCCTGAGATGCCTTCATATGAAAAAATATTATGAAGTCTTTCATACCTGGTGTACCTTCAGACGTTTTTATTCCCATTCTGCAACAATACTGGGCAATACCATAATCAGCAATCTTTGCAATGACTGCTGAATTAGGATACAGTGTGAAGAGCAGCACATTATGGGGTTTCAAATCACGGTAGATGATCATCGCTGAATGAAGATATCTATAAGAAAATAATACATATTATGGGAGAAATTTAACGAGGTGTTAAATTTTGCCATAAACATGTTGGAAAACGCTTTGAGTCCATCCCCCGCGCCCCCTGGGCAAGAAAAATGGTATACAAGTGAAGTAAATAAATAAAATAAATAAAATGCAAATGGAATGTACACATTAAAGTAGTATCAAACTCCACCTTCTTTGTCAAGTGAGAAAAAATAGAGAATCCCAACGCTTGCAACATTCTTACATTCAGAATACCGAATTTGATATATGAGACTTATTGTTGCACTCCAGGACAGGAAAAGACTTTAAACACCACACGTTGGACAGGAAAACAAGCCTTTTACTGAAGATAATTTTTAAAAAACAGTAATATAAAAAGCACTTTAAAGAAATAGGTAAATGCAATTAGATAAGAAGATAATCAGGAACAAATGAGTCCAGGATGAAGTTCAGCAAAGACCATGAAACAAATGTGGCGCAGCTGGCTAAGTGTCAGCTGCATAAGATCTCTCTGACAAGTAGGTCATGAGTTTGAGGCCTGCCCGGGTTGAGGTGGGTGCTCGACCTTTAAGTGTAGTCTGCTGTCGACCTTTGCAGCCCGAAAGACAGTTGCATCTGTCAAGTAGGAGATAAAGGTAGTACATTAAGTGGGGAGGCATATTTTGATTGAATTATGAGGCCATTAAAGAACTCCAGGAATGCTGAGGAATGTGGAAGGAACAACAAGGGATGCTGGGAACGCTGAGAGGTGAGGAGTGCGCCAACTCCCCCTGGTGGCCAGAGTTTGCCTCTGTTCGTCTATATGTGTGTTTGTGGAAAATGGCAGGGATTGTCTGGTAAGTATGTGTACCTGTAATCCGCTCTGAGTCCCCTTCGGGGTGAGAAGAGTGGAATATAAATAAAGTGTATTATTATTATTATTATTTAAAATACAGCAATGTAAAAAGCACTTTAAAGAAATAGGTAAATCCAATTAGGTAAGAAGATGAGCAGGAACAAATGAGTCTAGGGTAAAGTTCAGCAAAGACCATGGAAACAAAGTCCACACTTCTCTAATAAAAGAAAACCAGGAAACATTTATCCAAGGCTTGAGTATGCAATCATACGGGGCCGGAAAGATAGCACAGCGGTAACAACAATCTGAAGATCTGAAGATTGCAGGATCGAATCCTGGGCTGAGTTAGACGCCAGCTGTAAGCCCTGTCTACTGTTTACCCAAGCAGTTCAACAGCCCAGCTGTGAATTAACAACAAATTGGGGACCATAAAAGTGGGGAAGGACTTTTGCACAGACTTGTCTGAAATAGGCTGACGGAGAAGGGAGAGGCAGAAGTGGTGGAAACAAGAGGCTCCTGTCATGAGGATGGAACAACAGCACCCCTTGTGACGTGATGGCGCATTGGCCGCAGGGACATAACAACAATGGAACATTCACACCCGATGACGCCCACCTGTATGACGCAGCCAGGAAAGAAGAAGTCCTTCTAAAAACTGCACTGTATTTGTCTATGTGTAATTGTATGTCTTTCCGACAGGGACTGTCTGTCGTATATGTATTGTAATCCGCACTGAGTCCCCTTCGGGGTGAGAAGAGCGGAATAGAAATAAACAGTATTATTAGTATTATTATTATTACGCCTGGACTCCACAAGGCGCAGGGCCTTCTCGGTTCTTGCCCCAACCTTGTGGAATTCCTTACCTCCATACATTAGAGCTATACCTAATTTGTGGTCTTTCTCTCAAGCTCTCAAAACTTGGCTTTTCGTCAAAGCTTTTAATTTGTGATTTCATCGTTGATATGTTTGCTGTTTTATTGCTGTGTAAGTGGCTCAATGCACTCCGGTGGAGAGCGACTCATCAAATAATAAATTGAATTGAAATGAAAATAAATCCAAGAACTAAAACCATGAAACAAAAAATATTTAAGCATGAATCTTCCTGTTGGAGTTCAGCCTGTGTTTGTGTTTCAGGTTCAAGGTGCTTCTGATGTGGGGAATGATGTCACTGAGGGTCAAGATGGAGATGGTTTGGTCAATGATATTAATGCAGAGAATGACATAGGGACACCGGTTCAAAGTGTAGTTTCCCATGAGAACGTTCCTACAGGGTATAGGCAGGGGTGCTCACACTTTTTCAGCATGGGAGCTACTGATTAAAAACCCAAGTCCCAAAGATCACCTACCCAGAAATGTAAAACGTATAACTATTTTCTTATTTATTTATTTACATTTATTATTCATTTTTATGTACCGCTCCTTCCAGCAGGCTCAGGGCAATTTACATAAAATGAAGTTATAAAACATCAACATTTCAATTTAATAACAACAATATAAAACAGAGCATAAAAATACATCCAACCACCCCATTTCTCCCACACTGCCATATTACCACACATATTATCAGCCAGAAAGTAAGAAGAGAGGCTGTTGAACTGCAAGGCCATTTAATACTCAGCAAAGTAAACAAAGGGGCATGCATAAATACATCCAACCACCCCATTTCTCCCACATTTCCATATTCCACAACATATATTTCTCAAGGAACAAAGCAAGCAGAGAGGCTTTGGAGCTAAAGGCCATTTAAACATTAAAAATAAACAAAGAGACATGCTGCAGAACAATCAAGCACCCACCCCAAAGTAAAAAGACCGACCTTCTCCTCCTCCTCCGTCGTTGCTCCTATTTCCACGCCGCCAGCATGTGTGCCGCCTCCAAGAGCTCAGGAGAAGTCCGAGAGGCAGAATGGGCGCTTCTGCGCATGCGCGCAGGGCCAGCCATGCATCGCGTCATCCAGGCCCGCCCCCTTTGGTCTCCTACGACTCTGACTGGAGAAGGACGGAGGGAGGAGGAGGAATCCAAAAGAGGGGGCCCATTCTGCCTCTTGGACTCTGGAGCTTTTGGAGGCGGTGCGCGAGCAGGGAGCGGGGAGGAGCAACGACGGAGGACTTCTTTGCAGCATGCAGGGGCGCGTGAAGAGGACCAACAGCAAAAAACCTGGTCAGGGACCTGAAGATCACCAGGATGAGGCCCAAAGATCACCCTGGTGATCGCGATCACCGTTCTGAGCACCCCTGGTATAGGGATGATAGTTTACTCTCTGACCCAGAGAGTTCCCAAGATTTGGAGCTTGAAAACAACTTGACACCTGGAAGATTTAATGACCAGATAGATAATGAGCACATTGATAGATGGCAGTAATTTAGCCAGAATAGACAGCTTAGCCAAGGTTTTCGTCGTTCTGCTAGGCTTCGAGAGTTAAGGGCGAGAGGCAGTCTAGGACAGTGTTTCCCAACCGCGAGTGTTCCGTGAGCGATCACCTGGTGTGCCACGGGAAAACCTCTCTTCCCTGGCCCCGCCCCCTGGCTTGGCTCCTCCCCGCTCACGACCCTCCGACAACGATGGAACCCTGGACGAAGAGCGGGTGCGAACTGGAAGGAGCCCATTCCTTTGGACGAGGCGTCCTCTCCTTCTCCCTTGTTTCCTGAGGAGGGCAGGACTGCGCATGAAGGAGAGTCACGACACAGAGAGAGCCCTGCTTCCCATACTGAGGTTCAAAAGTCTCCCGTGTGTGCATGGATCAATCTAGACCAGGTCTGGGCCAAGTTGGGCCCTCAAAATGTTTTGGTCTCCAACTCCCACCATTCCTAACAGCCTTAGGCCCTTTCCTTTTTCCCCCTCAGCCGCTTAAGCGGCTGAGGCGGGAAAGGAAGGGGCCTGAGGCTGTTAGGAGTGGTGGGAGTAGATGTCCAAAGCACCTGGCCATGCCTGGTGTAGATGCACCCATAATGCCAATGCTCAAATTACTTATCTATATTGGTTCATCTATGTTGTGTTCATCGAAACAGGCCCAGGTTTCACACTGAGTGTATAAATAAATTTAAAAACATATTAACTATATGTATTACTGTATTAGAGTGTCATTTTGTGTCATTTTGGTTGGTGGTGTGCCCCAGGATTTTGTAAATGTAAAAAATGTGCCGCTGCTCAAAAAAGGTTGGGAAACACTGGTCTAGGAAAGCGAAACCAGTTTCTGAGTGTTGGGATTTAAGTTCTTTTCAGGGTAAATAATGGTCAGATGAAGCATCGTTTCAGAACTGCTAAGCCCTGTTCTTGTTCCATGGAAGTCTTGCTTGGAAGATTCGTGTTAAAGAATTCTTGTTCAATGGTTTGACTCTTTGCCTCTTGGGATCATACGCTCATGCTGTGGATTAATGCTTTCCTGGTTATTTGGATTTGATTACAACAGCCTGGATTTTGCTTTTGAACTTTTGCTGAACCCTGCCTTGGAAAACTGTATACCTGCTTATCTTCCTATCTTATTGGACTTACCTTTTTCTTAAAGCATATTTTTACTGTGCTGTATTTACCTACCTTCAATAAAAAAGGATTGTTTTCCTACTCAATGTGTGGTGTTTTAAAATCAGAATGTGATGTCTGTTCTGGAGTGCAACACTTCCAAGCAAGGCTTCTGTAATGAGGTCACTATGTGTATTGAGGATTTTATCTTTATTTTATGGTTAAAGGTGTGGTTTGTATTATTACATTTGTACAGTGCACAGCCCCTGAGAAGTTACATTGCTATAGCAACAGGAGGCGGAGCCTAACACTGGCTTTAGAATGTCCAGGTTTGAAATTCTTCAGTTAGTCAGGAGCGGTTAGACTAGCTGGTGGCAGTTTGAGAAACTGCTGTTGTCTTTTCTGAGGAAAATAGAAAAAGCTCTGTTTTGATACTGCAGAAAGGCAGTTAGGTTTAGAAAGCCTATAGGAACCGCTGTTTGTAGGTTAGGCTGGAAAGCTAACCTAGAAGATAGATAGAAAGCCTATTGGGGCAGAATATCTATAACATTATTGAGTCAGTGTTTGAAGAAGTACAGTCAAACATTGTGTTTAGAAACTTAGTAACCTTAAGACCTGTGCCTCTAAGGAGATATTGTAACCACCTAAGCTCTGTGTACTTTGAAACCTCCACACTTGAAACCTTGTTAACCAATAAACAGTTAAAAGTACTTTATTCATTAATCTATCTCTGTGAACTCTTTTTGGTGCAAACTGTAGAAACATCGGGTGGTCACATAAATTGGTGGCAGCAATTGGTAAGTGAGTAATTGGTCAAGAATTACTCACTGGTGACAAAGGTTGTAAAGTAAGGAGGCTTCCCAAAAATAGGTGGGATAGCCGGACCTGCCAGTTCTCCACAGTTAGATTGAAGAAAAAGATCTTCACATAAACTGGTGGCAAGAGATTCCTCACATAAATTTGTGGCAACGACCCTGTCACAGTTTTGAGTTCCAATCATTACATAAATTGATGCTAGCTGTAAGTGGTGTCGTTACAAATTTCAAACCTGGACCTTCTAAAGGCAATGTTAGGCTCCGCCTCCTGTTGCTATAGCAACGGAAATTCTCAGAGGCTGTGCGCTGTAATATTCCCTGTTAACCCTTTATAGCCTGTCTAAGATTTAGTCATCTAACACAGTGGTTCTCAACCTTCCTTATGCCGTGACCCCTTAATACAGTTCCTCATGTTGTGGTGACCCCCAACCATAAAATTATTTTCGTTGCTACTTCATTACTGTAATTTTGCCACTGTTATGAATCGTAATGTAAATATCTGATATGCTAGATGTATTTTCACTCACTGGACCAAATTCGGCACAAATACCCAATATGCCCAAATTTGAATACTGCTGGGGTTGTTGGGGTGCATTGATGTTGTCCTTTGGGAGTTGTAGTTGCTGGGATTTATAGTTAATCTACAATCAAAGAGCATTCTGAACTTCACCCATGATGGAACTGAACCAAACTTGGCACACAGAACTCCCATGACCAACAGAAAAACTGGAAGGGTTTGGTGGGCATTGACATCGTGTTTTGGAGTTGTAGTTCTCCTACATCCAGAGAGCACTGTGGACTCAAACAATGATGAGTCTGCACCTGCATTCTGAACCTCACCAATGATAAAATTGGGCCAAATTTCTCACACAGAACCCCCATGACCAACAGAAAATACTGGGTTTTTGGGTGATCTTTGGCGACCCCTCTGACACCCCCTCGCGACCCCCCCAGGGGTCCCGACCCCCAGGTTGAGAAACACTGATCTAACACAATACAAATGTAATAATACAAACCACACCTTTAACCACAAAATAAAGATAACATCCTCAATACACATAGTGACCTCATTACAGCTTCCATGAAACAAGGACGAGAACTTAACTTGATTCCAAACGATGCTTCATCTGACTACATATCCTAAACTTGGGACTTTTCTCTACTCGTTAGCAATATCAGTAGGGCTCAGAAATTGGTTTCACTTTAGCTGAGAACTTCTTATCTTTTTCTGTTGGAGCCTGGCAGAACGCCAAAGCCACTGTTCAACTCTCCTGTTTTGACTGATCTCCTCTCGTCTATCTATTTGCTCATTATCTATTTGCTCATTGATTTCTGCAGCTGGGCCAGGTGCTGAGCTGTTTTTATGTTCTCTCTCATGGGAACTCTCTGGTAACAATTCAGAAAGCACGCCATCATCCCCACACCCCTCAGGGACATCGTCATGGGAAACTACAATCTCCTGGTCATTATCTGCATGAATATCCCTGACCAAACCATTGCCGTCTTGAAACTCACCTTGAGACTCATTAACATCACTCCCCACATCCAAAGCACCCTGATCCTGAAACGCAATCACGGGCTGAGCTCCAATACTTATAAACTTTATAGGATCACAGTAGAATACAAAAACATAAACTAGAAAATCCTTGGTTAAAAGTGAAAATGATTGAAAAGAAAGGATATGAAAACTTATAAAATACAGGTAGAAAAGCCCCCCCAATACAATTCTACAGGTGTTTTAATAGTTTTACCTTAAGCCATCTGCAACATGGAGTGCTATTCTGTGCTGGAGTGTTCTTGTCAGACTTGCATTGTCTTGTTGCAATAACCGATCCAGAGATCCCTTTGGGGCTAATTCCATGACAAGCATTCGGGGACGAACTGCTGCAGCCAGCAAGAATACCAAACTAGGGTGATGGAGATGGCAAAGCACCGCCAGTTCCTAAAAACAGCAAAATCCAAGTGAATGCTGTGCATGCTACCAAGTGCACTAGGAAATCAAAACATACGAGGGAGGGTCAATAAGTCCGTGACTTTTTGAATTTCCCACCTCTTAACTGAAAGGGCAACACTGCTCCTGTCAACAGGCATCTGTCAGTTGACTCCTGTCAAAATTTGAACACGCTGCGTCATTTAGTTTGTGTTTGACAGCCATTGATAGCAGACTACTGCGTGATTTGAGGAGAAAATGGAAAAAAGTACATTTCATGTGCTCATTAAGCATTATTTTTCGTGGAAAAAAACCATCACTCAAACCAAGTCTCAGCTTGATAAATACTATGGGGACTCTGCACCATCAATTTCAATGGTGAAAAAGTGGTTTACTGAATTTCGTTGTGGCCGTACAAGCACGGAAGATGCCAAATGCTCTGGACGCCCAGTTGAGGTCTCTACACCCGAAACAATTGAAAAAAATCACGATATGGTGTTGGCCGATCGGAGATTGAAAGTGCGAGAGATTGTGGAAGCCATAGGCATCTCACATGGCTCAGTGGTTTCAAGTTTAAATGATCACTTGGGTATGAGAAAGCGGGCGCGAAATTCGAAAAAGAGTACAGGAACACAGATCTAGATTTCGCACAGGATGTGATAATTCCAGACTGTACTCTCACTTTGTTAGCAAACAACATCACCATGAGGCGTTCACTGTAATGGTTTTGGATAAGGTAGAACCCAAACCCTCAATGGTGCTGCTTGACCTCACCGCGGCGTTCGACACGGTGGACCATGACTTGCTGTTGCGGCGACTATCAGCCATTGGGATTCAAGGCACAGCTTTGGCCTGGTTCGATTCCTTCCTGTGGGGCCGTTCGCAGCGTGTTGAGTGGCGAGGCCAAGTGTCCAAGAAATCCACCCTGGACTGTGGAGTCCCCAAGGCGCCATTTTGTCACCAACTTTTTAACATCTACGCCCAACCCTTGGCAAGCATAGCCAGAAGTTTTGGATTGGGGTGCTACCAATATGCAGATGACACCCAGCTTCTGCTGAAGCTTGAGCCAGGTGTAACATCGGTGCCTGAGAACTTCAGACAAGGACTAGAGGCAGTGACCAGATGGCTCCGCTCATACAAACTCAAGATCAATCCATCAAAGACTGAGATTCTATGGCCGGGACGCCCAGAGCCACCCATTCCGCTGCCTCTCTTTGAGGGAGAGCCGCTGATCCGGCCCCGTCGGTGAAGAGCCTCGGTGTGATACTAGACTCGAGACTCTCACTGGAGGCCCAGGTTGCTGCGACAAGTAAGGGAGCTTTTTTCCACCTACGCCAGGCACGTCAACTGGCACCTTACCTTCCATCAGATGCGCTGGCTACTGTGGTCCATGCCACAGTGACATCACGGCTGGACTACTGTAATGCCTTGTACGTGGGGTTGCCGCAGTCAACCACTCGTAAAATCCAGCTGGTGCAGAATGCAGCCGCCAGACTCCTCACCGGGACACCACTGAGATGCCATATCGCGCCATCTCTGCAGCGCCTGCACTGGCTGCCAGTCGAGCTCAGAGCCATCCACAAGATCCTGTCGCTACCTTTAAGGCCCTCCATGGTGCCGGCCCAGCTTATTTAAAAGACCGCTTGTCCGAACCAGCTCATTTAAGGTCGCCGCGCCAGGAAACAGGGACCTTCTCCGCATCCCAGGTGTGAGTGAGGCCCGCCTCGACACCACGAGACGGAGAGCTTTTTCCATCGCGGCCCCTGTCCTTTGGAACTTGATGCCGGCGGATCAGAGAGCTATCCGGGACATGCCCCAGTTCCTGACCGCACTGAAGACCTGGCTCTTCCGAAAGGCTTACGGCTAAGGACACCTCCCAGACTTAGCCTGAGCTACTGGAACTATTTTAATTAATTTTCCTATTCTTTTAGCTTTTAACTATTGAACTCTTTTATGTGTTTTATGTGTAAGTCGCCCGGAGCACTGACGTGGAGGGCGACTCATAAATAATAAAATCAATCAATCAATCAATCAATCAATGGATGTAAAACGCAGATTATTACAATTAGAACGCGATTGGATAATCCGCCTTTCCTGCGAGTCGCCAAAAGGCCTCAATGATCATTTATCTGTTAGCGAGCTCCTTGTGTAGTTCTCAGCTGTTCACATTTACTGTTAATCTCTTGACTATAAACTTCCCCTGCTCCACATTGCATTGTCCATGACCTGACCAAAGAAGGCCTGATGCCTCTATGTGATTTTCCCTTGATATACTAAGGTACGAATACTGCTTCTTTCTCTCTTCGTACGGGGTCGCTTTGTGGGGAAAATTTACCCATTCTGATGTATTGTATTGTATATATTGTCTAGACTTGTTGCTAATACATTGGAGCGCCGAAAGACGTCCCCGGTCTAGAAAAGCCTGTCAACGGCGAAACGATTCAGCGCACGCATCCACGAGATCGTCGGCCGCTGTGAGAGTACTTCGCTTGCTATTGGACATTATTCCTTATATTTTCTCTTCTTGAAGAAGGTGGACTTTATCATATTATTTTGCGAAGGAACTCTCTCATGGGACTCTCTATTCAGAGATATGAATGCTCTTTATGCACTATGATAATGTTACGTCTCTTTTTACCCATGTAGGGTCTCTATTAGGTTATTTACTTGTGCTCCGAAATATTGCATTGCATGTTGCATTTGTATGTTTGGTGATATACACAAAAAATACAAAATTATATCATTATCATTGCTTCTTAGTTCTCCTCGTTGCTTTCATTCTTTAAAGCAACCCCGCACTATTTTTTGACTCATATGAGAAAGCTTTCCACAAGATGGGTGCCGCATTTGCTCACAATCAAGCACAAACGCAATCGTGTGACAATTTCGCAGGAGTGTTTGACGTTGTTCAACCGCAATATGGATGGGTTTTTGCGCCATTTCGTAACCAAGGACGAAACGTGGATCCTCCACAATACACCAGAGACCAAACAGCAGTCAAAACAGTGGGTTTCTCGGGGTTAATCGGCGCCAAAGAAGGCCAAGGTGGGTTTGTCAGCCAATAAAGTCATGGCGACCGTTTTTTGGGATGCACGCGGTATAATCTACATTGACTCCCTTCAAAAGGGTAAAACAATCAATCGCGAATATTATGTCAACTTATTGGGTCAATTTAATGAGGAATTGAAAGAAAAAATGACTGCATTTGGCCAAGAAAAAGTTATTTTGCACCATGGTTCTAAATGCTTCAAAAGTACTTCCAAAACAAAACAAACAAAACAAAAGTTCTGGTGGTGAACATTTCAGAACTCTATCAAAATTTCATTATTATTTCATTATTGGCGATTTTAAAGACAGAACCTACTAGGAACTGCCATTAATAACCACATTTTGGAAGTTTTGCTAGAGTTCTGAAATGTTCAGTACCAGAACTTTTGTTTTGGAAGTACTTTTGAAGCATTTAGAACCATGGATCAACCAGGCCTAGTGCCGTGTTTGCTCACAATCGACTATGCACACGTGCAGTTGCCATGGCAACAATCCATGAATTTGGATAGGAATTGCTCCCTCATCCACCCTATTCTCTGGATGTAGCTCCGAGTGACTATTTCTTGTTTCCAAACCTGAAGAAATGGCTCGACAGAAAGAGATTTGACTCCAACAATGAAATCATCTCACAAACAAATACCTATTTTGATGACCTCGGCAAATCTTTTTTTTTTGAAAGGGATAAAAAAATTGGAGAAACTTTGGACAAAGTGTATAGAGCTCAAAGGAGACTACGTTGAAAAATAAAATGATTTTTTTAAATCCAAAAACCTGTGTTTCATTCAAAAGTCACTGACTTATTGACCCGCCCTCATACTCGGGTGGGGGGCAACAATAGATTTGGCCTCCATGCTGGATTGCACTACCTAATCTTCTGGGCATAATTTGTAGAATTATGATGTGTTTAAAAACAAATCTTCTTATCTTGATGGCATCTAGGAGTGACAAATTCCCTACTGTGAGTGGAGTGGCAGTACTCCAAAAAGGAGTTGAGACCACATGAGATTTACAAGTTATGCTTTCCTTGCATTGTTCTGTTATAGGGGTGTGCACAATTTTGTTTCGCAATTTGGGGGAATTCTGCAATCTGGCAGCCGGACTGCCGAAAACAGATTGGGTGGGGGACAGCCGAAGACTCAGCCTGAACAGACCATGTAGCGCCAGATCTTTTGGCTACATTCGGGAGATTTGGCTGCTCCATTATTGGCAAGAGAAGCCACGCACAGATTTATTTATTTATTTATTATTCGGGCTTCTATGCCGCCGACTCCCTGAGGCTCGCAGCGGCTTACAGGAGCCGAAGGGCACCGTAAAATACAGGCAATAAGCAGTTAAAAACAATTAAAAACAACAGCAGTACAGTAATTAATAACACAGTTAAAACAATGAACAGCACATCATCCTCAGAAGAACGAATAGATGGCGGGGCATGGGCAGGACTTACTCACCAAAGGCCTGCTTAAACAGGTATGTTTTACAGGCCCGTCTAAACGGGAGCAAGTCCTTCATAGCCCGAGTTCCGGCCGGGAGGGCGTTCCACAGCGTAGGGGCTATGACAGAGAACGCCCTCCGGCGGGTAGCAGTCAACCTTGCGAGTTTAGCTGAAGGTATCTCCAGGAGATTGGAGTCCTCAGACCAAAGTGATCTCGGAGGGCAATATGGGGTGAGACGGTCCCTCAAATACGCTGGCCCCAGGCCGTGTAAGGCCTTAAAGGTGAGGACCAACACTTTGAAGGTGATCCGGTGCTCAATTGGCAGCCAGTGCAGATCCTGCAAAACAGGTGTTATGTGGCGCCAGCTGGCGTGCCAGACAGGAGCCGGGCGGCAGTGTTCTGCACTAGCCTGAGCTTCCGGGTCACCGACAGAGGAAGGCCAACGTAGAGCGCGTTGCAGTAATCCAGCCTTGAGATGACTGTGGCTTGGATCACCGTGGCCAGATCGTTCCGGGAGAGATAGGGGCCAGCCTCCTTGCCTGTCGAGATGGAAAAAAGCGATCTTGCTGACCGCAGAGACCTGGGCCTCCATGGTCAGCTGGGAGTCCAAATGGACCCCCAGGCTCTTTACGGAAGGCGATGGGCATAACACCGCACCGTCCAGGCTCGGAAGCTGGACATTAACATCACCCGGGCGACCCAGCCACAAGATCTCCGTCTTCGCCGGATTCACCCTCACCTACTGGCTCGCAGCCATCCAGTAACGGCTTCGAGGCAGTGTTGGAACGTATCGGGGACCGAACCCGGCCGGCCCTCCATCCTCCGAATGAGCTGGGTGTCGTCAGCGTACTGGTGACACTCCAGCCCATAACTCCGCACCAGCTGTGCAAGCGGCTGCATGTAGATCATCAGTGGATGACCCAAACATTCTGAAACTTTGGGGAGGGGGGCTTGCAATCATAAATGTATATTCCATCTATGGCTGTTTTCATCCTGATAGCCATAAAAATGAAAGAGGGCCCTCGAAAGTTCCCCCATTGTTACCAATGGGCTGGATCTTCCTGGAACATAAACAGAACTTTCAGTTGTCGGAATGGTATTTTCCCCTTATCAATTTCAGAAATTTCTCGGTAAATGGAATGGGTGGCAGCTGGAAACAGCACTTTTTTTGGCATCTCCCATACTCCTAGTATGTTGTTGAGATTTACAAGGCATGCATAGTTGTTGGCTAAATCCATCTCTTTTTTTTAAAGGACATAAAGACCACCAAGGGTGTCTACTGATAAAAAAAACACTCTCAGCCTCTGTATTATGGAGGAAGGTTGCACTTGTATTAGAAGCTCACTTCATAGCAAAACTAGATGAAGTTTGTTCAATGACAGTCAACCCTTCTCTGTAATCTAGACCAGTAGTTCCCAAAGTGGGCGATATTTATTTATTTATTTATTTATTTATTTACTTGGCTTTTATGCCGCCACTCCCAGTAGGCTCGGGGCGGCTCACAGCCAGAAGGCAGAAACAACATACAGTATACAAAGGAGTTAAAATGCAGAATACACAGTAAAAACTACACAATAAAACATCATTAAAAACACATGGTTGGGGGAGTTACAGTGGTCGAGCAATATTAGCCAGGCTTGGGGCCCGATGGATCTAAGCCTGAAAAGCCAGCCGGAAGAGCTGGGTCTTACATGCCCGCCTAAACGGGAGTAAGTCTGGGATTGCTCGTGTAGCTGCCGGGAGGGCATTCCACATTATCGGCGCTATGACCGAGTTGGCCCTTCGGTGGGTGGCAGTTTTCTTAGCTGTCTTAGCAGAGGGGACGGCTAACAATATAGAGTCCTCTGAGCGGAGTGATCTCGCCGGGAAATATGGGGTGAGACGGTCCCTCAGATACGCTGGCCCCAGGCCGTGTAAGGCCTTCAAGGTGAGAACCAACACTTTGAAGGTGATCCGGTGCTCAATAGGCAGCCAGTGCAGATCCTGCAAAATAGGTGTTATGTGGCATCCCGCTGGAGAACCAGACAGGAGCCGGGCAGCAGTGTTCTGCACCAGCTTGAGCTTCCGGGTCACCGACAGAGGAAGGCCAACGTAAAGAGCGTTACAGTAATCTAGCCTCAAGATGACCGTGGCTTGGATCACCGTGGCCAGGTCGGACCGGGACAGATAGGGGGCCAGCCTCCTTGCCTGTCGGAGATGAAAGAAGGCGATCTTGCTGACCATAGAGACCTGAGTCTCCATGGCCAGCTGGGAGTCCAAGTGGACTCCCAAGCTCTTCACGGAAGACGATGGGCATAACGCCACACCGTCCAGGGTCGGAAGCTGGACATCCCCACCACCCGGGCGACCCGGCCACAAGATCTCCATCTTCGCCGGATTCACCCTCAACCTACTGGCTTGCAGCCATCCAGTAACGGCTTCGAGGCAGCGTTGGAAATTATCGGGGACGGGTCCCGACCTGTCCTCCATCCTCAGAATGAGTTGGGTGTCATCAGCGTACTGATGACACTCAAGCCCATAACTCCGCACCAGCTGTGCATCACCTGGTGGGTGATGGGGCAATCCAAGGGGGCGCTGGGAGGCTCAGGAGAATTTGGGGGGGGGGGGGCATTGAACCCCTGTAAGGGGGCGGTAGCGTGAGCCAGGCTTGCCACTAGTAGGGTCGCGCTTGCAAGGACGTCCCCGTTGGAAGAAAGAGGCGATACACAGGACTGCGCCGTGGGCGGGGTTGACAAGAGGAAGGGGGCATGTGCTGTGGTTTTCATGGCAACACCTGCCCGGGGATTCCAACTAGCAGGGACACAGTCGCAAGCGCGCGATCCCCGCACAGGCGTTGCCGTGGAAACCGCAGCGCGCGCCTCCTTCTTCTTGTCAACCCCGTCCCTGGCGCAGTCCTGTGTATTGCCTCTTTCTTCCAATTGGGACGTCCTCGCAAGCGCGCCTTGCTGGGCCCGGCGTAGGGCGGGGCGAGTGGGAGGTGCTTTTCAAGGTGGGCCTTGCTTGTCCAGTGCCGGCCCCTTCTTTTTCAATGCAATAAAAACAACATGCAATTAAAATAACATTTAAATTAAAGCTAAAACACATTAAAACATTTAATTTTACGGAAAAGATAGAAACATTGATACATATCTCTTTCTGTTTAATTGCTATTTAAAATTTTTAAAAATAATTTCTAGGGGGGCAGTGAGTAAAAAAATTTCTGGAAAGGGGTGGTAGGCCAAAAAAGTTTGGAAACCACTGATCTTCTTTTAAACAGCTAAAACTTTCAGTTCTGATGCATATTTCAAACTATCTATTAGGCATGGTTCGAACCCAAAATGGCGATTCTAAAATCAAATGGGGGGGGATTTTTTGATTAGTAAAAGAAAGACTTACAAAAATTTTCCAAAAATTTCTAAAATGTAACTTAATTACTAACGAAATTCTAGTAGTTCGTATGCCAGCGCATGCGCATTCCAGATGAGTTTTGCCTACAACTCCCAGAAATCCTACCAGCTGGTAAATTGGCTGGGATTTCTGGGAGTTGTAGGCCAAAACTTGAATAAATCACACTGATTTCTAGATGGGACTCTCCAAATAGGAAGGAGGGAGGGAAGGAGGGAGGGAGGGAAGGAGGGAGTATTCTATTCTTGAAGCAGCAAAGAAAAGGAGGAGGAGCCCCCCCTCGCTCCTCGCGCCTCTCTCTCACCCCGATCCTGAGGGAGCGAGGGCCCAAGTTTGCCCAGGCTGGTCATATACCTACATTCCATGCACATGCAATAATACAGCAATAACAATGGGTATAAGAAGAGGTAAAATTCAAACCAGTATTCTGACTGGTCCTCCTCATGTAAACGGCAAACTTCTTCAGAGCCGGGAAAAGCCAGCGTTTTCTGCTTGGATGCACACGCATACATATTCTTTGGGGGGATTTGCTGCAGAATCTTCTCTATGAGCCCGGGATTCTGCAGCAAATCCCCCCAAGAATATGTATGTGTGTGCACCCAAGCAGAAAACGCTGGCTTTTCCGGCTAATAGAGAAGAGCCCGTTTGCACCGCATGAGGAGAGACCAGTCAGAATACTTCGGTTTGAATTTTACCTCTTGTTATTGTTATTACTGCTGTATTATTGCATGTGCATGGAATGTAGGTATGACCAGTTGATTACTTATAATATTAGGCACTTACAGTAGCATTCATTCTATTATACATTAGGTTGGTTTCTCACCCCAATACTCTTTGATGCTTTAGATCCTGGCTGGCAGGCAGGAGAGGCAGGAAGCCTGGAAAAATAAACCGAGAGGTTTACTCAGAAAGGTCCACAAAGGAGGGCCCTTCATCCAAAGTGCCCTCCTTTGCAGATTTACTTCTGAGTAAATCTCTGTTTACATTTTTTCCGGGCTTCCAGCCGAAAGAAGGAGCGAGTTTAGGGCTTGCCTTGCCATAATACTTATTGGCAAGGGAGGCGGGAGGGTGGTGAGAGAGAAGGTGGGTGCCCCCCCCTTACGACCTAATAACGACACTTAAGAAAATCCTGGCCCCCGAAGTTCTATAAAGAAAGTCCACTTCCTGGTTGGCGTTCCAGGTGCGGAAATACTCAAAAGTAGCATTTCTTACGAATTTCTTACGAATCATTTCATTTTCATAACTTTTTTTCTCATGCCTACTATCTATATAAAAAGCTGGTTGTCCACGCTCTGGTCACATCCTGAATAGATTACTGTAATGCACTCTACGTGGGGCTGCCTTTGAAGACAGTTCGGAAACTGCAATTAGTCCAATGGGTGGCAGCCAGATTACTAACAGGAGCTACATACAGTGAGCATACCTCCCCCCTGTTGTGTCAGCTTCACTGGCTGCCTGTCCATTTCTGAGCTCAATTCAAAGTGCTGGTTTTGACCTATAAAGCTCTATACGGTTCTAGCCCAGGTTACTTGTCCGAACGCATCTGCCGCTATGTCCCACCTCATACTTTAAGATCATCTGGGGAGGCCCTGCTCTAGCTCTCGTCAGCATCTCAAATGCGGCTGGTGGGGACGAGAGACAGGGCCTTTTCGGCTGTGGCTCCCCACCTATGGAATGTGCTTCCAAGCGAAATACGATCAACCCCATCCCTCCTAGCATTTAGGAAAAAAGTAAAATCGTGGCTATGGGAACAGGCCTTTGCACAATAGCAGCATGCAGCACTTTGGACTGAAATAGGATTAGCTAATTGACAGAGGAGAATATGGCTTACTGTTTTTAACCTAGTCTTGCGGACGGAACATTGTTTTTAACTTAATTGAATGTTGAGTAGTTGTCTGTTTTTAACTGTTTAATCTTGTATGTTTTTATGGTTATATTTTATACTTTGGCATCGAATTGCTGCCTTGTAAACCACCCTGAGTCCCCCCTCGGGGGTGAGAAGGGGGGGTCAAAATGCTGTAAATCAGTGTTTCCCAACCTTTTTGAGCCGTGGCACACTTTTAACACTTTTAACAAAATGACACAAAATGACACTCGAACACAGTAAAGAAGGGCTGGGGGTTGGTGGCCTGCTGGGAGCAGCTGCTGGGAGTGCCAAAGCTGGGGGAGGGGCAGAGCCAGGCTGCACCATGCCCCCGCCCCTACCCCCGGCTTCACCTCTCCCAGCAGCTGCTCCAGCCTTGAGGGGCAGTGCCAAGCCAGCGGTGCCAGAGCCAGCACAATGCTGGCTTGGCACTGTCCCCTCAAGGCTGGAGCAGCTGCTGGGAGTGCCGGCCGGGGCGGAGCTAGGCCATGCCATGCCCTGCCCCCGCCCCAGCTTCAGCTATCCCAGCAGCTTCTCTAGCCTTGAGGGGCAATGCTAAGCCAGTAGTGGGAGAGCCAGCACAATGCTGGCTTGGCACTGTCCCCTCAAGGCTGAGCAGCTGCTGGGAGTGCCGGGCCAGGAGGGGGCGGAGCCAGGCCGTGCATGCCCCGCCCCCTCCCCAGCTTCAGCTATCCCACAGAGGAGGAGCATGAGTGGTGGACGAGCTTCATTGGGCGGGGCTCCGCTTCTGCGCAGCTTCAGCAAGGGAGGGGCGAGAGTCATGGCAGATTGGAGGCTGGTTGGGGAGGCGGCGCCCCGGTCCCTTCTTTTTCTTCACTCGCCCTGCCCTTCCTCTTCCTCCCCCAAGCAGCAAGGGTTTGGCAGGAGGAGGGGGGAAGGAAGGGGGGCAGAGAGCTTTTCTCACGGCACAGCAGGAAGTCCATCACGGCACACTAGTGTGCCGCGTCACAGCGGTTGAGAAACACTGCTGTAAATAAATAAATAAATAAATAAACTTGCTTACTTGTCTTAAGAGCCGAAGAGAAGTGTGCTTATTAAAAATCTTTACAGCAACGTCTTCTCCACCATAAGAAGCACGATAGACAGATCCAAACCCACCATCACCTTTTCCAAAAGAAAACAGAGGGCAATGTTAGAAATGCATGAAGATGGCAAGGATTGTTTTTCAAATACCCAGAGCATTATTTCTATATATTGATGCCATTTCTAAAGTATTAGTTAATGTGCTACTGAACCAATTAGGGACAACAGAATTCATCATTAAATTATAATTAGTCCCCCCCCCCACGCCCCACATTTGTGACTTTTGCTTATTTGATTATTCATGGATTTGATAAAATGATTGACTCTTGAAATCTTTTAAGTCCTCCAATAGAATTGTTTTCTATCTTCATTAAATATTTTAACCATTTCGTTTGCTTAAAAATACTGCAATAGAAATAAGACAGTTCTCGCAGGCCTGATTAACACCTTTTTTTGTGTCCTAGGCCACACTTTGGAATTACACCCCCTCACCACTCAGACCCAGGCCCGGATCATGGCCTTTTGGTGCCCTAGACCAAAGGCTCTACCCCTGCCCCGGCTCCGCCCCCGTCTCCTTGCCGGCGCGAGGAGGAGGAGGAAGGAAAGCCCCACCCCCGGAGCCAATGCCGCGCATGTGCGGCAGTGGCCCCAAAGGCGGGGCCTCCCCACAGCTCCTCCCTCCCTCCTAAAGCCACCATGCCGGCCTCAGAAGCGGCTGAAACGCCCTTTCAGGCCAGCATGACGGCTTTAGGAGGGAGGAGGAGCCGTGGGGAGCCTCCCCGCTGCTCCTCCCTCCACCATGCCGGCCTGAAAAGGGTGATTTCGGCCGCTTCTGAGGCCGGCATGACGGCTCCCCGCGGCATCGGCTCCGGGGGTCGGGTTTTTCTTCCTCCTCCTCGCGCCAGCAAGGAGGTGGGGGCGGAGCCGGGGGCGGGGGCAGAGCCTTTGGAGCCGAGGGGAGCAGAGCAAAGGGGGGCGGCCGTGAATGGCGCTTCCGCCGCCGCACACATGCGCACTTTTTTTGAATTTAAAAAAAAACTTTTTTGGGGGTCTGGACCTGCTGCCCAGCCATGGCCTAGGGTGGCCTTATGGGTACTCCGGGCCTGCTGAGACCCACACTTGGCTGGCTTTCTCCATGGTGCCTCCAGAGCAGAAGAGAAAGGCGAGTAGGCACCATCCCGCCACCTCCAAGGTACCTATTCCCACTGGCTGGAAAGCTCCGCTGTGCTCTGAAGGTCTCCTCGGGAGGCTTGGGGAGAGCGCAGCGGGTGCAAACTCGCTCCAAAGGCGCGCATGAGAGAGAGCAAGAGAGAGCAAGAGAGAGAGAGCACGCGAGAGAGAGAGAGAGAGAGAGAGAGAGAGAGATGTTCACCCCAGTTTGGTCCGAGAGCGCAGGAATGAGCCTGGGTTGGTGTGGTCTCGTGCTGGGGACCTGGGAGAGGTCCACCCAAGCAACGCCCTTTCTCTCCCCTCTCCCTCCCTCCCTCCCTCCCTCTCTCCTCCTTCTTTACTTTCTTTCTTTCCTCCTAGTTGCCTCCTATTCCTCCTTCTCCCCTCCCTCCCACTACCCTCTCCCGGACTCTGCCGCTCGGCTCTGGCTGCAGGAATTTACAGTCTGCAGCTGGGGGAGCCGGGCGAGTTTCCATGGAGACGGCTTCCCCGGGAGCCAGGTCAGGCCAGCCAGAGACCCGCGGGCAAATCAATGGATCAATGCGAGGGCCCCGCCGCAGCCCAGAGAGCGAGAGATGGAGGGAACGGAGCAGAGACTTTGCCAGGAGAGAGGGGAGGGGCATGAGAAAGGGGGAAAGAGGGGCATGGACCAGTTTATTATTATTATTTTTGGTCCGTGATCTGCGTCCCCCCTCGGCTTGCGCCCCTAGGCGCCTAGGTTGGCCTTATGGGTAGGGTTCCCATATGTCCCTTATTCTAAGGGACGTCCCTTATTTTGGCCCTAAAATTTGTGTCCCTTATTTTCAGGCCCTGTCCCTTATTTTTGACTAGCAGGACAGAACTGGGCGGGGTTGACCAGAGGAAGTGTCCCTTATTTTTGTGAAAAATCCCGTAAATGTCCCTTATTTCTTATATCAAAAAATGGCAACCCTACTTATGGGTAATCCGGGCATGAGTTCTCGCTGTAGTAAGATTGGGAGAAAATAATAGATACCTAAAAGAAATTCGGGAATTTGGTCAAATTCTAATTCATCATTGTTCAACATGATATTTCGAGGCAAGTCAGCCAGGATCAGGTCTGGAGCAATCTGAGCTATTGGAATGGTAGATTTGGGTTGATTTGGGTTAACCAGGAGGTCACCTATAAGTTAAGAGAAATAGAGATGCAGTGAACTGAATTAGCAGACAAAATAACACACCTGTTATTCTATACTCAAATACTTACACTATATTTAAAATAAACAATCTTCATCATAATTATACAAGTATCATGTATTTCTCCCCAAAATTGTAAACAGCAGTGGTTTTTTACCAGGATTTTCTTGATAAGCCTTAAGGCAGGGGTCGCGAACCTTTTTGACTCAGAGAGCCATGAAAGCCATGAAAGCAAAATATTTGGAAATTGATGTCAGTGAGAGCCATCTATTATATAAAGGGGTTCCCGTCATGGAACGACAGTCCCAAACAGAGAAACCTTACAACGCAGAAACACCAAACTTGCCAACAGAAATAGGTCTCAAGCAAGGTATGTTTGTAGCAAAGAAACTTAAAAGGCCCCCAAAATAAGGAGTAAAAAAACCTACATTTCCCAGCATCCTCCAGGGCTGCCAACGACTCTCCCAGCCTCTACATTCTGACAACATGATTGGCTGCCAATAAGGGCGGATTTGCATAACTCCTGTACTGGCCAGCCAACATGAACATTCCAACCCATAATAAACTGTCAGAGGAGGATAAGGCAAAGGGCTGAGCCACAAACACAAACACCCAATTCACTACCCACAGAAAATTTACACCCCTACAAATCACAGACCACGCCCAAAATTGACAGTAAGGCTTCATTAACTAAATTTCCCTGACTAGGCCTCACTTAATGGAATGCTGTTTACGCTCTGAATTGACAGTAAGGCTTCATTAACTTGATTCTCCCGACTACGCCTCAGCTCATGGGACATTGTGTGTATGGCCTGAATTGACAGTAAGGCTTCATTAACTTGCTGTTCCTGACTAGGCCTCAGCTCATGGGACATTGTGTATGGCCTGAATTTACAGTAACCTACCTTGGCACACAGAGCCCCTATGACCCACGCTACATTCTACTACAGTTTGGAGGAGGGTGGACCATGAATTATGGGACTTGAAGTACCTCCATGGATAATGGGATTTGTACTACTTCAAAACCCATCATTCCCCACAGACCACTGTGGCCCAGAACCAAGACCGATAAAGACCAACCTTGGCACACAATGCCCCCCATGACCCACACTCCATCCAACTGCAGTTCAGAGGAGGACACACCATGGATAATGGGATTTCAAGTACCTCCACTCACTTCCACAGTTAACTTCCAAGCATCAACCTCTACATCAACACAGCAGACGGAAAGACAAAAAACTTCAACATCCCACCCACCAGAACAACCCACAAAGACACAGCCAGGGCCCCAACAACACCATAACTAACAACAATTCCAACCCTTACATACTCAGACTTTCTCGCATCTCCTAAATAGGGCACAACAACGTGTGCCGGGTACAGCTAGTATAATATATTTTAAGACTGAATTCAACTGAATGTGAGTATAATAAGCCTCTGAAAGGGTTGGGGAAAACAGACCCTGTTGTGATAGAGCCTGTGGCTCTGCCTTTGAATAGGGCTGAGGAGGATGCTGAATCTACAGCGTCTGAGTGTAATATGGAACTAGGTGGGGCTGAGAGTAACCTAAACGCTGGAGCAGGCAGAAAGAGGGCTGCAAGTAATTCCAGTAGGGAAAGTTTGGCACAAAGGAAGAGAGTACGGCAAATACTTATGGCTCCTACTGATTCTGAGTCCTTTGAGGGTTTTCACGGGGATGGGGAAAGATCGTCAGAAGACAGTGATGCTGAATTGGACTGGACTCAAGTAAAGGAAATTCAGGATGTGTGTGATGAAGCCACCAGTAGTGATACTTTTCTGGGGTTTGATAGTGATAATGAGTGGCCCTCTGGAACCTCAGGGAATGATTGGGATACGCTAAGTTTTGAAAGACGTTGGGGATCTTGGAGGGACTCACAAAAGGTTTCAGCTGCAGAAAGAGAAGCAGCTGCATCGCCTAATCAGGGGGAGTTGTCCTCTTCAGGCGAGTCTGATCTCTAGGTCTATTTAATGTGGGTTTTTGGGGGAGTTTCCTTGTGGCGAGCAAGGAGTTGTTCTTGGTATCCTGTGTTGTATCCTGATATCTTGCATCGTGTTCCTGATCCAGTTTACTCGTGAGTTGAGGTTTTACTCTGCCCTTTCGGGCAGTTGGGAAAGGTGGGTGGTTTTGGGTTACAATGTTCTGTTTTCTGTCCAGCTACAGCCATGTGTTCCTTGTGGCAGGGTTTGAACTCCGCTGCACTTTCTGTGAGTGTCACAAGCTACAAGAATGGTATTGTATATATGGAGGGAGGTTGACAATGTGTTTTGTGGAGATTACAATGAATGTTGTCCCCATGCATTTAGCTCCTGTGGACCTTGGATTGTCTCCTCGTTTCTCCGACTTTCTCCTGTCCACGACTCCAGACCGGTTATCGACTACGCTATTGGCTCAACCCTCTGAAGACGTCGCAGATTACGTCTTTAGTTTGCTTTTTATCATTCCTTCTGCAATTTTTGGGTTTCTCCGTGGGTTTTTTTTAAAGGTTTTTGGCCAGTTAGGCTAGTTTTTGTTAGTCCCATTTCCATTTCTTGTACAATACACTCTTTGTTATACCTTTTTACTCTTGGGTTTGGCTTTAGTTGGCATCTGCATCACGACAGACCCTGACATATGGGAGTTGCAGTTGTGTGGATTTATAGTTCACTTGCAATAAAAGAGCATCCTGAGCTCCACGAACCATTAAACTGAACCAAACTTGGCATACACAACTCCAAGGAGAAGCAGAAGATACTGGTGAAGTTTGGGGAAAACAGACCCTGACATTTGGGAGTTGCAGTTGTGTGGATTTATGGTCCACCAGACATCAAAGAGCATTCTGTGCTCCACAAAATACTGGAGGGCTTTGGGGGAGGGTGTAGAATAGATGATGGGATTTACTGTACCTTCAATTCCTTCAGCTCTACAAATTTCCAAGACACTGCCTCTTCTCCCAGGATCGTACACCATGCACAGCTCCTTCCCATCCATCCCCCACAAAACATTTCTTTTGCGTTTCCTTTGCACACCCAAGCCCTTCCCATGTGGCTCCCCAAAAATCAAAGGCCGCATGCAATGGGGACGGGAGGAAACCCGGGCCTTTTCCTCTTTCCACCCTCGGGATTATTTCCGCTTCCCCTCTCTCTGCATCGCCCCACCGATCTCCCGCCATTAGCCACGGAAGCCCAGGCAGCAGAACACCAACAGACCCAGTGTATTATCTATAGATATAATAAAAGTCAGTGTTTGCGGAGGAATATGTGCCAGCATTCTGATTGGCTCCCGGCCTCTACATTCTGACAACATGATTGGTTGCCAGTGAGGGAGTATTTGCATAATGCCTCTATTGGCCAGCCAACACGAACATTCCGACGCTCTCAAGTGGCAGAGGGGGTAAGGAAAAGGCCTGAGGCAGTCAGGCATGGTGGGAGTTTAAGCCCAAAACACTTTGCGACCCCTTTGCGACCCCAAACAATGACAGAACAAGACCAAACTTGGCACACAGAACCCTCAAGACCCACTCTACATCCTGGTGCAGTTTGAGGGAGGATGGACCATGGATGATGGGGCTTGAAGTACCTTCACTAACTTCCTGAGACCATTGCAAGCCACGTAAACATCCAATAAGGACCACCCTTAGCACACAATGCTTTTCTCAAATAACCCGGGCAGGGCCGGGTCCCCAAGCTAGTTATTATTATTGCTCAGAGTGCATTCTATTTATTTATTTATTTATTTACTTTGCTTCTAGACCGCCTCTCTCAGCCCGAAGGCGACTCGATGCGGTGTACAAATAGCAGGAACTGCTCAAGACAAACAAATCAACAATTATCAATACAATTTCAACATATACAATTTAACATTTAACGTTAAAAACACAATATCAGCGTCTCATTATTAAGTCGATTTCCAGTTGCATCGTCGTCGTTCCTTAGGTCTCTATTTGATAATCATACTTCATTTGCAAATGCCCGGTCAAATAGCCAGGTCTTGACCTTCCTCCGAAATGTCAGGAGGGAGGGGGCTAATCTGATGTCATTTGGAAGGGTGTTCCAAAGCCGAGGAGCCACCACTGAAAAGGCTTGCCTGTCAATACGGGACAGGAGTTGAGAGGGACTCTGGCAGGAGGGGGCGGGGCCTAATGAAGTGGCTCTGCGATCCAGATGCAATAATCAAAAGAGCCACACCTGGCTCGCGAGCCATAGGTTCCTGACCCCTGCCTTAAGGGTACCATAAAGTGTAAAAGACTTGAAAGCACACAACACCAAAAAGCAGAATAATATGGTAATAATAATATAATAATTAATATATCGTAGTACTAGGATATGGATATTAAAAGATATAAATTTAGTTCCAAAGTGTTTTGGAAAAACAGCTTTATTTAAAGTGCTATATATACCTTCCTCTGCTTTTTTAAGTAGATCATCAAGTAATATTTTCTGATGCTCTTCACCATCCTCAAAACTATATAGAACCCATTTTTTCAGAAGGGTTTCTCCTTCGCCACACACATCAACCTCTAGTAAGCCAGGGAACCATTCTTCCATAAGAGAATCGATGTGATCAACAACTTGCCCCAAGAGGATACAACCTAAAGGAAGCCAATAAAATATGATTAGAAATGAAGTGTGCTCACACTGAACCTTACCTCTCCCATTTGGCATATGTCTGCTAAAGGTCTGGTTTGCATCATGGTGTCCAAAAGCATTGACATGATTAAGTTGTGCTTAAAAGTCCCTGTCTGATGGTTTGACAGGAGGAGGGTCAAACCTGTGCACCTCTATTTCCTTTGTTCACTGCTGTATTCTATCACTTGATGATGATGTTTATTATGCTTAATTATACCCTGCTTTATCTCTCCACAAGGAGACTCATACATGGGAGTTCATCTTATATCTACGTATCACTTGTCATAAGAAGATGCTGAAACGTCTCACCTGAAATACAGTGATATCTTGAGTTAAGAGTTTAATTCATTTTGTGACTGAGCTCTTAACTCAAATCACTCGTTTTTAAAAATAGTTTTTAATTAGTTTTCTTATCTACAACCAATTTGAAAGGAAAAATAGATAAAGTTAGAGCTGGGGATAGAAAAGGGTACCTAACGCACGCTGGGTCTAAGTAAGGCAAAAGACTCTATGTACATACACACACACACACACACACACACACACACACTAGCTGTCCCCGGCCACGTGTTGCTGTGGCGTAGTCTGGTGAACAGGAAAGACAGGAAAGAGGCAAAGAAGGAAGGAAAAGGAAGAAAATGAAATAGTATTCCTTTCCTTCCGTCCTTCCATCCATACTACCTTCCTTCCCTCCTTGTATCCTTCCGTTCTTTCCTCCTCCTCTCCCTCCTTTACTGCTATTCTTCCTTTATCCTCCCTCCCTCCTCTCCTTCCTTCCCTCTAGCCTTCCTTTTTCCTTCCTTTCTCCTCCCCTCCTTCCTTCCTTCCTTCCTTCCTTCCATCCATCCTACCTTCCTTCCCTCCTTGTGCCCGTCCTGTCTCCTCCCCTCCCTCCCTTCTATCCTTCCTTTTTCCTTCTTTTCCCCTCCCCTCCTTCCTTCAATCCATCCATCCATCCGATCTTCCTTCTTCCCTCCTTCTATCCTTCCGTTCCTTTCTCCTCCTCTCCCTCCCTGCTATCCTTCCTTTTCCTTACTTTCTCCTCCTCTCCTTCCTTCCCTCTATCCTTCCTTTCCCCTCCCCTCCGTCCTTCCTTCCACCCACCCATCCTACCTTTCTTCCCTCCTTCTTTCCTTCCCTTGTTTTCTCCTTCTGTCCCTCCCTCCCTTCCTTCGTGCTATCCTTCCGTTTTCCATCCTTCTCGCAGGCACCCGACGGAGAGCCCCCCCAAATGGGTTTGTTTTTGAGGCCCTTTACTTTGCTCTTTCCCGCCCCTTTCTTTCCCGAGTCCGTAGAGCAGGCGTCGCTTGTCCTCTCCCCTTCTCTGTTCAGTCCAGAGGGCGTGGCTTTGTTATTTTCCTCGCCCTTTAACTTGCTTAGTCAGCAGGGAGCGTGGCTTGCACTTTTTCCTTTCCCAGCCAGCTTGCTTTTGAGGCCGGCGGAGGCGAGAGGGAGGCCAGGCCGCATCCTAATTGAGGCCCCGGCTTTGCCGAAGTTGGCAGGCCTCCCTCTATCTGGTGTCATCTCTGGATTGGCTGGGGCACATTTTCTTTCTCTCTTTCTGTCCTTGCCGGCCAACTGC
This sequence comes from Anolis apletophallus, assembly GCA_030556195.1. NCBI lineage: Eukaryota > Metazoa > Chordata > Lepidosauria > Squamata > Anolidae > Anolis > Anolis apletophallus. The sequence goes on from JARBWK010000012.1 coordinate 9,533,040, forward strand.
CGTTTGGTGTTTTTGTCTGTGCTGTTCTCTGTGGGGGGAGGGGGGAGAACGGCCCAGTACGTCCGCGCATGCGCCATACAGCTTTGGCGTGGGGGATCATAGGAATTGTAGTTCCCCAGGTTTTGGGAGTTTTTTGAAAGTTTTGTTTGAGTTTTTGGGGAATTTCCTGGGTGATAAACATACATTGTGGTATGGTGGGTTGTGTGGCCTGATTTGGTGTTTGTGGGTTCAGCCGTTTTGCTGTCTATAAGCCCCTCAGACGTGGCTACTGGACCAGGCATTTGGTTAGATATTGGGTAGCAGGCGGACAACAAAATGATGACAGTGTTATGAAAACGGACTGTGGACTGGCTTTGGACAAACTTGAGATTACCGAACTCAGGCTATGTGTACTTTTTAACTATTTGTATTTTTAATTGGTTTTAACCTGTTTAATGGATTTATTTATTGTATATTGTTGTTTTATTGATTGTTTATGTGGCATCGAATCGCTGCCTGTTGTTAGCCGCCCTGAGTTCCCCTTTGGGAAATAAATAAATAAAGCAAAGGGAAATTCACTCCTGGAAGAGTTATCATGTGGAAAAGATACCTCCACTTTTATCATCAACCTTTGTTTCCACAATAACCCCAATTTTTTCAAAATCCGATTGTCACAGGAATAGAAAGTGAGGTGAAATCTTCTAACATTTCACTATGCTATCCTTACATAAAATTTCAACTTAAGAACAAACCTACAGAAACTACCTTGTTCATAACCCAGGGGCTGCCCGAACAGCCGAAGCATCTCCTGCACAGTCCACTATAAGCACTGCACAAGAGAATCATAAATGTCTAAATAGCCACTCGGTGTAGAAAGGGCCTCGGTGGGTACCAAAGGCTCACTGTAACATCAATAAAGCTTAATCTTATAACAGTGATATGTTCTAGTTTTTTAAAAATATCTTGGAGAAACTGCAACCAGTTTCAGTTCATAACAGTGCTAGTCTAGGAGCCTGCTATGTGTCTGAAGAGCAATGCAATCAAATAAAAACAAAAAAAACAACAACTATGGAATAGACGGTGAATAAATTTAACCTTTCCTGCAAGAGGGCACAGTAATTTTTAGAAAACTGTTTGGATTGTTTTCGAAAACAGCCGATTCCACCAAGCAGTAGGCTTCCGGGGACCAGTTCAGGTATATGCCTTGCCTCCAATACATCCTGTTAGGACGAAGAGCACATTCTAAGGAGAGAAAGAGAAAAGACTGCATTATAAGATTATTTTTCTGGTGTAAAGCAACACTGGTTATTTTTTTTAATGTATGGCCCTCTCACATATGTGTTGCTGTCTCTTGCTTAGCAAGATCTTAAAACTAGCAACTGTTCCGGGGGGACGGGACGAACAGGACGAACTAACATGGTAGAGTTTTCAATTGACTGTTATGTGTATTTTACATAATGTTTTATAATGATGTGTTTTAATCTGTGCTGTGACTGCCTCAAGCCTAGAGGAGAGGCAGGTAAGATAAATTATTATTATTATTATTTATTTATTTCCTTGGACTTATATGCCGCCAACTCCATACGGCTCGCAGCGGCTTACAAAGTCAAGAAACAACAATACAAAATAAAGGACAAACTGGACAATACACAACAACAGGGAATAGGGGAGATGGAGCAGAGTCAGGGTTCAGGCGGCACAGGGTGGTCTGGGGCCTATACTAGACCCATCAGGCCATCAAAGGGAGGGAGGGGGGCACGAAGAGAGGCACCCCCGCTGGCCAAGGGAGGACGAGTGTAGGCCGGCCTCCTTCGTCCCGTAGCCTGGCCGGAGAGGACAAGCACGGTGGATCAGTAGTGTTCAGCGGCCAGGGGATAGCCGGTGGTTACGCCTGAGCCTGGGCCCAAAAGGTCCTTGAGCGAAAGAATCGCCTCGGCCTGGGCTCGGGACGGGGGCCTCCCCCTCCTGTTTGCTAACCGCCTCCTTCCTCCTGTTGGCCAGCCGGGCGTCTGGAGGGTCCAGGGGGTCGGCAACCCCGGCGCTGGAAGTCTCTGGAGGGGTCGGAGGGAGAGGAACTGGAAGTCCTAAGCCTGCGACGGCGCCTCCTCCGACGGCGATGTGGTCCCCGATCCAGGTGCCCGCTCACCGTGCCATCCTCCGGCCTGACTGTCCTCTGGGCCGACTCCCCATGGGCTGTGCCGCCGATCTTATCCCAGTCACGGGTCGGTGACGGGGCAGGCGGCGGTCCCAGCGAGGGTCCCAGGGGCACCGGAGATAGACGGCGGGCGGCGGCGGGCCGAGCCCCTGGGGCTCTTGCCAGGCCCGGAGATGTCGAACCCCCTGGCGTCGCCGGCCAGGCGCCCAGTGATGGCGGGTGCGCTGGGGCGGGAGGGGCGGGAAAGCGTCCAGCATGGGCGGGGGGGCGGGGCGGGGCGGCGGACGCCGAGCAAGCTGAGCCAGTCGCCAGCTTGGTGATCTCGGCCACCGCCCGCTCCTCCCAGCTGGGGGCATGCCCCAGCGCCTCCAGGGACTCCACCATGTGTCCCATGAAGCCTCCCCGCCGCCTCGGCTCAGCCGAGGGCCTCCTCAAGGGAAGGCCTCCGGCGAGCCTCGGCGACGGGACTCGGAGGGGGCAGCTCGACCAGCAGGCCCCGAAGCCTCGGGGACCGCAGGGGTCCAGCTCTCGACTGTTGCTCTCCCTCTTCGCTGCACCCCGCTCTCTCCGCCGCTCTCTGCCGCCCCCACTCACCGCCACTCCATGGCCTGTCTCGAGGCCTACCTCCAGCCGGCGGCCAGTTGCTCGACCAGCCAGCTCAGGGTGGGAAGGAGGGAGGTAAGTTGTTGAATGACGTCCCGCAAACCCCGTAGCTCATCCTGGGCTCTGTCGGCTCTGTCGGATGGAGGGTCGGGCGAGGGGTCGGCAGCCACCCCCCCTGAATGGCGGGTGGGGGGTCGGGTGTGAGGTCGGCATCCACCCACTGAATGGCGGGGGGGGGGGGGTGGAAGTCTCCAGTGCTGGCCGCCCTGGTTCCGTGTCCGCTCCCAGGCCCGGCCAAGGGACCGGGGGCCAAGGCGGGGAGGGCCCATGGCGGGACCCGTGCGCAGTCCCTCTCCAACAGGCCAGCAGTTCCAGAGGTTGCCCGTAACCTAGCCGATATGGCTGACTCCAGGCCGACCTCCAGGACGGCCTCCGCCTCAAACTGCAGGGCTTCCAACGGGGGCAGGGGGCCCGCCAGTGGTCCCCCCAAAGACCAGGGGGGTACCCTGAAGTTCTGGGGGGCACCCTCTCTGTCTGGGGTAATCAATCTCACCAACGGTCCTATTCCATGGGAAAAGTTTCAAAGGCCCGGCGGAGCTTAGCGTTCGAGCTGCTGCTCAACGCGGCTATCTTGAAAAGTCGGCCGCGGAACTATGGAGCGGGAATGTGGCGCAGCGGGCTAAGTGTCAGCTGCATACGATCTCTCTGACCAATAGGTCATGAGTTTGAGGCCTGTCCGGGTCGAGGTGGGTGCTGGGACACTGTGAACACTGAGAGATGAGGAGTGCGTCAGCTCCCCCTGGTGGCCAGAGCTTGCCTCTGTTCGTCTATATGTGTGTATGTGAAAAACGGCAGGGATTGTCTGCTAAGTATGTGTACCTGTAATCCGCTCTGAGTCCCCTTCGGGGTGAGAAGAGTGGAATATAAATAAAGTGTATTATTATTATTATTATTATTATTATTAAGACCAATCCAGGAAAAGTAGAATACCCCTTGAGCCAATAACTATTCTAATCTAAGCCTTTGAGACTACAGAAAGTACCGTATTTTCCGGGGTACAAGATGACTTTTCAAGTTAAAATATAGTTAGGGATATATTCGCCGTATAAGATCCCTCTCCCAACACAATTCTATTGATTCAGTAACTACGACTCCCAGAATGCCTCAGCGGGCATGTCCAAGGCATGCCGCTGCCCGGGGCTGCTGGGAGTCGTAGTCTGGAGGTGCTTCCTTGCGCCTGGGTGAGTCCGGTGACCATCAGAGGCTTCTGCCAGCTGCTCAGGTGGCCTTGCTTCCTTCCTCACTGTCCTGGCTGCCTGCAAATAGTGACGTGAGAGGATTTGGAGGGTCTTGAAAGTAGAGCGGGGAGGGTGCCCTTGCTTCCTTACTTACTTTATTTATATTCCGCTCTTCTCACCCCGAAGGGGACTCAGAGCAGATTACAGTACACATACTTGCAAACAATCCCTGCAGTTCAACACATATAGACAACATACATGACATATTTAGACATATTTAGATGAACAGAGGCAAACTTCAAGGCTACCAGGAGGAGCTGACGCACTCCTCATCTCTCTCAGCATTTTCCAGCATCCCTTTGTTGTTCTTCCGCATTCCTCAGCATTCCTCGAGTTCTTTATGGCCTCATAAATCAGTCAAAATTTGCCTCCCCACTTAATGTGGTACCTTTATCTCCTACTTGACAAATGAACTGTCTTTCGGGCTGCAAAGGTCAACAGCAGGCTACACTTAAGCTTGAGCACCCACCTCGACCCGGGCAGGCCTCGAATTCATGACCTTCTGGTCAGAGATATCTTATGCAGCTGACACTTAGCCAGCTGCGCCACATTCCCGGCGCCACATTTCCTTCCTCTCTCTCCTAGCAGCCTGGAAATGGCAACGTTACAGAAAGCAGAGCGTGGAGAGCGACGGGGTCAGCCCAGCGGGCCTGGCGCTTCTCCTCTCCGCACCCTCCCTCTGCCCTCCTCCTTCGCCTTCCTCCCTCCCTCCCTTCCTCCTCAGGCATGCTGTTTCCTTCCTTTCTCTCCCAGGTGCCTGGAAATGGCAACATTGGAAGAGTTGGAGAAGAGCTTTGAAAGTAGAGCGGGGAGAGTGGCAGGGGCAGCCCACCGGCCCTGGCACTGCTCCTCCCCACGACTTCCCTCCTCCATCCTCCTCCCCCCTCCTTCATCCCTCCTCCTCCTCCTCGGGTCACGCCGCTAAGAGACTTGTCCCCGCCGCCGCCGACCAACTTTAGAGTTAAGTAGAAATGAATTTACCTCTTCCAGAAAGCATATAAGAAGACACTTCAAGTAATCTGTTGATTAGCCTGGACCAGAATCCCATCGGAAAATACGGCATCTCATACAGCCGTATGATAATTTCTGAGTTTTCACAGTGGGGCAATTCTATTACAGGACGGTGATCCGACAAGCTGTTAAGGGGGACAAACCAATTATTTTTAATTTTTCTACATTTGTTTTCCCCCGCCCCCCACTCCCCAAAGCTGGCAACAGGTATCCGCAGCAGCCACAATATATAAACAATATCTTCCTCCAATCTTCTCTGCTTTGATAGACAAGAGGACAACTGTCAAAAATTGAGAAGGAAAACCAGTAATGACTATTAGGCCTGGTTGGGCAAGAAAAAAATGATTCAAAACTCGCTGCAGATGTAGGGGGCGCTGGCACTTCATATCTGATGTACTTTCGAAAATTTCCTTGAAAATTTCAAAATTAATTCGTAAAAATTAACGAAATTTGGAATGGCCTCATTAATGGCGCCCACGCATGCGCAGTAAGTAAGAAAGAAATAGCACTGTCAGTAGGAAAGCGTTAAAGCTAACGGGCGTTGGTTCCCAGATGGCGAGGAGTGGAGGGGATGCCAGCTGGGAACCAACGTGCTTTAGTTTTTATTATTTATTTATTTATTTATTTATTTATTCGTATTTGTTTGCCGCCCTTCCCAATGGCTCGGGGCGGCTCACAACATATTCATCAAAACAGCCAAATACATCAAAGTATTTGAGCGGGGCCGTTCTCAGGCGACGGAAGGGAAAATCAGGGAAGAGAAAACCCTTTCCGAAAATGGCGATTTCTTTACGAAAAATGGCGGCGGCGGCTTCAAATTTTGTAATTCACTTCCGGGGTGCTCACAGCCTGTCGAAAATGTTTCTAAAGTAAGTTTAAAATGAATTTAAAACTAATTTCGTAGGGATACGACGAACCTAACCAGGCCTAATGACTATACTGCACTGCCTTGACCTTAAGATAGATTTTTGGTAATCTATTTAGATGACCTGCTGGTGTTCTCTCCAAAGCAGCAGGGGCACGATCAACAGGTGCGGGCGGTGCTTCAACGCCTGCAAGACCATGGATTCTATGCCAAGTTGGAGAAATGTGCTTTTGACTTGTCTGAGGTGGATTTCTTGGGATACCGTATTTCCTCGCAGGGCCTTGCCATGGATTCTGCCAAGGTGGAAGCTGTAGTACAGTGGAAGGCGCCAGCTGGGAGGAAGGGCATTCAAAGATTCTTGGGATTCACCAATTATTTCATTTTACCTGCTTGGAACAAGGAGTTGATCTTCTCCTAATGGCAACGCAATCTGGAACTTCTCCAGGAGCTTGAAGTACTGTGACATGTAAATCTTAGGAAATTTGCTCTTCTTTAGCAGGAATGTTTCTACATCAGAACGCTTTATGATTCCTTTTGGATACTTAGGGAAGCCTTCAACCTTCACTGTTAAGATCTATAGGAAAGAAACAGCTCTCCGCAATTATTCTGCCATTTACTTGTGCTCCACCTCAGGATGTAAACACATTCACAGTTTGGCCATGCAGCAAAATACAACAGGCCTGTCCAACAGGCGGCCCGCGGGCCATACACGGCCCCCCAGCCTGTTGGGCACAGACCCCCTACCCTCCTGCAATAAATCTGTTTGTTTTTTTTTAAAAAAAATTAAATATATTTTAGATTATTTTTTTAAAAATACTTCGGGGGGAGGAGGGAGGGACCCGGCTTCTCCTCCCTGCCTCACCCCCTCCGTCCCTCTCTCCGCCCCGCCGCTGCGATCCGGATCGCAGGGGGGGCGGAGAAAGGGAAGAAGGAGGCGGGGCAGGGAGGAGGAAGACACCCGGCTCCTACTCCCTGCCTCACCCCCTCCGTCCCTCTCTCCGCCCGCCGCTGCGATCTGGATCGCAGTGGGGCGGAGAGAGGGAAGAAGGAGGCGGGGCAGGGAGGAGGAAGACACCCGGCTCCTACTCCCTGCCTCGCCCCCTCCGTCCCTCTCTCCGCCCCGCCGCTGCAATCCGGATCGCAGCGGGGGTGGAGAGAGGGAAGAAGGAGGCGGGGCAGGGAGGAGGAAGGCACCCGGCTCCTACTCCCTGCCTCACCCCTCCATCCCTCTCTCCCTGCTCCGCCCCCTGAGCGTCTCCAGGCGATGACGTTGCAGCCGGCATCGCCGAACACCCTCAAAGGGCGGTGCTTCCTCCACAGTTTGTTTGGCAAGGTGAACGAGAGGAAGGGGACCCCTCATTCGCCTCCTATGCTTGTTTTTTGCTTTGTATCTGGCAAAAAACAAGCATAGGAGTGGAACGCGGGGTCCCCTTCCTCTCATTCACCTTGCCAAACAAACTGCGGAGGAAGCGCCGCCCTCTGAGCGTGTTCGGCGATGCCGGCTGCGACGTGATCGCCTGGAGATGCTCAGGGGGCGGGGCGTCCTCCGCAGTTTGTTTGGCAACGTGAACGAGAGGAAGGGGACCCCGCGTTCACCTCCTATGCTTGTTTTTGCTGGGCATAAACAAAGCCACGCGTGGCTTTCTACCTGCCCGGGCCTCCCTTTTTGTCCTGCTAAGCAGCGCTGGCACCGGCTACCTGGCTTTGCCAGGGAAGGCGCTGCCGGACCTTCTCTTCCAAAGGAGGAAAGAAGAGGTATGTTATTGTGTTCCGGGATATCTAATATTAAATGGATTGCTTCATTAATAGAATTGTGTTCTGGGGATATAAAATTAAATATCCAACCTTCCACCTTTCTGTTATAATTATATTTAATTGTGTTTTAATCCCTCCCTAATTTATTCCCAACCTCCAACCTTCCACCTTTCTGTTATAATTATATTTAATTGTATTTTAATTAGGGGGCGGAGCTGGCGTGGGGAGGGGGCAGAGCCGGGGGCTTGGCCCCCCAGATGATCAATGACCGGAATTCCGGCCCAAGGCCCGGTAGAAGTTGAACAGCCCTGAAATACAACAAAACAGTGAGACTTTGACGAGCCAAGAAAACCGCACAAAATAATCATGCAAGCCTATGAAGCTTCAAAGACTTGCATGATGCATTTGGCACACTGTTTTATGAGCTGCAGAATGAATTCATACTTAACAACTATCTTGACCCCAGCAGAGTTTACTATCATCACCTCAATGCAGAGCCGTAGCCAGGATTTTGATTCGGGGGGGGGGGGCTGGGTGAGAGAGGGTCTACCCTAGCAAACCTTTTGTATCATTATCCCAATACCCCCGTGCATATGGGATATTGAGCAACAGGACACAGGCTTGCTTAGCAATTTCAATGAGTGGATTAAGTGTGTTTGGCAAGCATGGCTCCATCGCGGACAGAAGCTGCACATGGAAATGAGCGCAGAAATATGGAATGTAGCAAACATAGTAATGTCAAGAATGGGACCTGTAAGCTCCTCTACAATAATGTTGACATTAAGATAAGAGATTATTATGAAATTACGCATGGCTACAAAATTTAGTTAAATATCTAGAGGTAAATCAGAAAGAGAAACAGAGTTGAAAAGGCCTGAGTTCTAGAAAACATTTCAATTTTACCTGTGCCATGATTTTACAAAGCCACTTAGGGTCAACAAAATATAAATCTCTGAGCTGAAGTGCTGGATCTTGAAAATGCAGCAGAACACCTGAGTGGAAAATCATTCAATTAGCATATGGCATACAAAGAAAATGGCTTGGTTTAGTTATGACATTGCAATTATCTATATATATATAAAGATAACTGTCGTAATTAGGCTGAAGTAAACCAAAAAAAACCACAACTGAACAAAGACATACCAAATTTGGCAACGCAACATCTCGTACTGCATGGTGTGACCAAAAATAATAAAAAACAAAAAAAGAACTAAACATCACTAACAAATCCTAAAAATCCACTGGGACGGGAGGTGGTGCGTGCGCACACACAGGAAAGAAGGAAGGAAGGAGAAGGCCTGGCCCCACGGAGAGCACGGAGGCTCCATGAGGCCCAAGGAGGGAGGCTCAACGGTGAGGAGCTGATTCCCACACACTAGACTACAAGTCCCAGAAGCCTCTGCTACCTTCGACAATGAGAAAGGAATCTGGGAATTGAAGTCCAAAACACTTAGTGTTTCCCACTCTGTTTCTTCTGTTTGGCCTCCAAGATTGGATAGCGGATGGCAGAGTGATCGATGGCAACCAACGGCCATTGATCACTCCGCCTGCTCTCGATGTGCTCTGGCCCCGGCGGGCACTGTCTGCAAGCTACCAAGGGAGCCCAAGATGGTGCTGGCAGTGGGAGACGTGGGTACAGAGCACAAGGGAAGGGGAACGAGAAGAGAAGGAGACAGAAAGGGTGAAAGGGAGAAAGGAAGGAAGAGGAAGGAAGGAAGAGGGAGAATGGAGGAAAGAAGGAAGGGGAGAGAAGGAGGGAAAAGTAATCAGAGAAGGAAAGAATGGAAGAGGCAGGAAGGAACGAAAAGGGAGGGAGGAAAGAAGGTAGGGAGAGAGGGAGGAAAAAGAATGAAAGAAAAAGAGAGGGAAAAAGAAAGGAAAAGGAAGGAAGGGGGAAGAAGACACGGGGCCAAGGCGGACCTTGATGTCGGCGAGGCAGTCCCTCCAGAAGGTGTCGAAGAGGCAGCGGCTCTTGAGCTGCCCAATGTTGAGGTTGATGAGCTGGGAGTCCCCCGGGGTCAGCGAGGCCGGGTCCGCGGCGCCAGAGACAGACCCGCCTCCGCCGTCTCCCCTGAGGCCCGTGGTGGAGGACGAAGAGGAAGACAAGAACGAGGCACCGGTCTCCGCCATCCCCTGGCAACGAGGGCAGAGGGCCCCGAGAGCAGTGGGGGATGAGGAAGAGGCGGCGATGGCGGCAGTCGCGGCGCATTTGCATCACTCCTCCCCACTGCATGCTGGGAAACCGAGGCCCGGGCTGCTCTGGAGAGCCAGATGCAATCATGAAAAGAGCCACATCTGGCTCCCGAGCCATAGGGTCCCTACCCCTGCTTTAAGGCAACATATTTCCACAGAACCCCACTGTGTAATGAGCAAGGAAGTTTAAAAAAGTAGATCTTCACTACATGAAGTAACTGTTTCAATAGTTCAGAACTTAAAATGCAAGTCTGAACGGACTGTCAAAGGCACCGAATGCTTTGAACACGTTTGTTACCTGATTCATTTAGAAAGTGAACAGCATGAGGGAGTTCATTTTCATCCAATTGCAACTTGTTTTCTTGCACCAATTCAAATAATCGCTTCTGATCAATCACAGGAAATTCAACTGGAACATGTGTACGTTCCTCTAAAATCCTCTTCTCGAGCTCCAAATAGCTGTCTGGAATTAACTGCCCGACAACAGGCTGGTCTCTGATCTGTACAACACATATTTTGATCAGGATCTTCAAAATGCCGCAGTGAAAGATCAAACAGTATGCTCAGAAAAATACATTATTTCCCTTAAAATCTGGAATAAAACCTGAGTTTAAATATGCAAAAATATAATGTAATTTTACAGATTTGTCAGATCATCCATGTGATGCAGCATGTAATCTTGGGAAACTAGGATTAAACGACCCTAATAAGGTTATCTTTGGCAGTTTTTCAGATGTTTACAGCTTTTATCTATAAAATGATGCACAACTAAAACAACCACAACTAAGTCAGAAAGTTCTCCAAGAATGGCTATACAAATTATATGTATATACATTATAATTTATTATATAGATATTATAATTGTATATTTACATTACATGTAATATTACTAATAATATTACGATATAATTGTTAAAATACAATGCGATATGTAATTGTTGTACTGTGACAATGACATAGTACCGTGTTTCCCCGAAAGTATGACACCCCCGATTGTAAGACGTATCGGGGGTGTCAGAGGGGTCAGCTTATATAAGCCGTACCCCGAAAGTAAGACGTACTGCGGGCGGCATGGCGTGGCTTCCTGGCTGGGCGACGAGGCTCCCAGAGGGGCTCAAAAGGGGCCCGGAATCCTCCTCCTCTTCCTCCTCTTCCTTCCAGCGGCGCCTTCCATCCTCCTCCTCTTCCTCCCAGTGGCGCCTTTCCCTCTCGCCGGTTCCCCCCTCCCTTCAGTGAGGGAGGAGAGGGGCGGAGCCGCCGCCGGTGAGAGGAAGAAAGCGCGGGCGGAAGTCCCGCCCGCAGGGCGACTCAGGCATCTTTCCCCGCCGTCGCCCCACTCGCCCACGCTCCAAACACGAGCGGGGCGAGCGGGGCGGTGGTGAAAAGCGCCTGAGTCGCCCTGGGGCGGGACTTCGCCCGGCGCCTTTTCCCCCTCTCGCTGGCGGCGGCTCCGCCCCTCCTCCCTTCAGTGAAGGGAGGGGGCGGAACCGGCGAGAGGGAGAAGGCGCTGCTGGGAGGAAGAGGAGGAGGATGGAGGGGGGCGGAACCGGCGAGAGGGAAAGGCGCGCTGGAAGGAAGAGGAGGAAGAGGAGGAGGATTCCGGGCCCCTTTTGAGCCCTCTGGGAGCCTCTCGTCACCCAGCCAGGAAGCCACGCCATGCCGCCCGCGGTAAGTCTTACTTTCGTCTTACTTTCGGGGTACCGTCACCCAATATAAGACGTACCCCGAAAGTAAGCCGTAGTGGGGATTTTGGGGGTCAAAAGAAAGTAAGACGCTGTCTTATTTTCGGGGAAACACGGTATGATGTATTTGATATTATAGTATAATACAGTATGGTATAATATATTGTATACATATAACTAGCTGTACCCGGCACGCGTTGCTGTGCCCTATTTAGGAGATGCGAGAAAGTCGGAGTATGTAAAGGTTGGGATTGTTGTTAGTGAATTGGATGTGTTATGTTTGTGCCTCAGCTCTTTGCCTGCAGTCCTTTGGGTTTGACTTGTACCATGGCCAGGACGGATCAGCTTGGGGAGGGCTTGTCCTGTCAAGGGATCTCTATCTTCACAGGTGCGTCCAGTGTCTGTTAAAAATCCTTTCCGTATCCTTTTTAGCCACCTTTCTCAAGACCTTCATGTCTAGCTTACTTTCTGCTCCTCTCTTTTTCAAGATGTCCTGCTCTGTGTCTTTTGCACCCATTGGTCGATGTCCGATGAGGCTTTCCTCATGGACAGGCCATCTGAGGGAGGTCTTCCAGCGCTGGGCATCAGAAGGTACTTGGTGATGACCTCCATCCCTTGGAGCCAGCATATAGAGGGGCTGGAGCACCCTCCTTGGCAAACCCCATTGTTGCTGGATGGTCCTCTTATTAATGTGGAATTCCAAGCCACTGGAGATCTTTTGGGAAAGGAAGAAGAGCTCCCCTTGAATGGTGTTGATCTCCATCATGGTCTTCTGATTTGAAAGTGTTGGAGGAGGCTCTGGCTGACAGTTTGTTATGGGTCGGAATGTTCATGTTGGCTGGCCAGTATAGCAGTTATGCAAATCCGCCCTTATTGGCAGCCAATCATGTTGTCAGAATGTAGAGGCTGAGGGAGTCTTTGGCAGCCCCGGAGGATGCTGGGAAATGTAGGTTTTTTTACTCGTTGTTTTGGGGGCCTTTTAGGTTTTGGGGGGAAAAGTTTCTTTGCTACAAACGTACCTTGCTTGAGGCCTATTTCTGTTGGCAAGTTTTGTGTTTCTGCGTTGTAAGGTTTCTCTGTTTGAGGTAGTCTTCACATGACGACTGTTCCTTTATATATATATAGATATTGATAATGTTGTAATGTAATGCAATATAATACTACTAATAATATGATACTATAACTATATAATTTGTCTTACATGCAATATTACTAATAATATTGCGATATAATTGTTATAGTTCAATGTGATATTGTTATAGCACAATGTGATATGTAATATTGATGTTGTGCTGTGGCAATAATATAGTTTATTGTATTTGTATAGTTCGATGTGATATTGTTATAGTACAATGTGATATGTAATATTGATGTTGTGCTGTGGCAATAATATAGTTTAATGTATTTGCATTTCACTTGCGAGCCGCTCTGAGTCCCCTTCAGGGTTGAGAAGGGCAGCATATAAATATCGTGAAATAAATAAATACAGACAGACAGTCTCTGACTTAGAAACAACTGACTGATAGTTAAGAACGGGGTTGAGACAAGAGGGTATGAGAGAAATCAACCCCCCGGAAGATAATTTCACTCCTGAAAGAATTATCATGAGGGGCACAGATAGCAAAACAAACACCACAGGGTTAGCCCTTCCCTATGTTATCCAATGCACACACATATCTATTAGGCCTGTTTGATTTCCCCCAAAAATGGTTCAAAACTCGTTCCGGATGTAGGGGGCGCTGGTGCTTCAAAACTGAATGACTTCCGAAATTTTCCGGAAAATTTTCAGAATTTCCCAAATTAATTCCAAAATTTCGGAATGGCTTCGTTAATGGCGGACATGCATGTTTAACCCAGTTTGGATGGGGATGTCCTTCCCTCCGCGTCAGAACTGGGGCGACAGCCGTGTTTAACCCAGTTTGGATGCGGCTGTTGCCCCAGTTCTGACGCAGAGGGAATGACATCTGCCTCCAAATTGGATTAAACAGCCAATGAGGGGAAAGCACCTCGGGAGGGGCGGGAATCTAATGCCTATTCCTTTCCAGAAATGGTCGTGGTGGCCTCGAAATGACAAATTTATTTATTTATTTATTTATTTATTTATTTATTTATTTATTTATAACATTTTACCCCGCTCTTCTCAACTCCCGAAGGGGGACTCAGAGCGGCTTCCAAAAGGCATAATTTGATGCCTACATCACAATTGCAGTATAAAACACAATATAAAACCCTCCAGCATTTGACACTAAAATACATTAAAATATAATTATATTCACACATCCTATGCATTCACCTATGTTAAAAACATTCACCGGGTTGCTTACATCGCTTCGAAACCGCTTCAAAAGTGAATTTAATTTGAATTAATTCCAATTTTATGAGCATTCCGACGAACCTACTCAAACCTAATATCTATATGGCTGAAGTTACACTTAAAATGTACCTGCTCTGACTTACATACAAATTCAACTCAAAAACAAACCTACAAAATTAAAGTGCTTCTAGTAGGGGTGGATATCTCTGGTCGTTAGAAAACAGTTATTATTTCGTATTAAAATTAATTTTGACCCTAATTTGACCCACAGCCAGCAACCTGGAAGTGACCTTTCCAAATCGAAACCAGGTCAGCCATTTCCGTAAAGGGCACGTTATTATGTCGTTTTTATTCCCGCCCTTTCTTACTTTCAGCACCCTCCATTCCCCTCTCGCCCGCTGAGAGCTGAGGCGGGCGCTTTGGAAGCAGCCAGGGGCCAAGATTTCCTCCTGTTCCCCAGGCTCTCCCTCCGCTTGTGAGGGAGAGCCTGGGGAACAAGAGAAAATCTCGGCCCCTGGGTCTGAGCCAGGGGCCGAGATTCAGAGGAGACTTCCTCCTGTTCCCCAGGATTTCCCTCCCAAGCAGAGGGAGAGACCTGGGGAACAAGAGGAAATCTCGATCCCTGGCTTCCAAAGCGTGCTTTGGAAGCCAGGGGCCGAGATTAGGAGATTTCCTCCTGTTCCCCAAGGCTCTCCCTCCACTTGGGAAGGAGAGTCTTGGCGTTCAGTAGGAATTTCGTTATTTATTACGTTACAATTTTGAAATTTTAACAAAAATTTTCGGAACACTTTCTATTTCGAAACAACAGTGGCAATACCCCCCCCCCCCCGAGTTTAGAAACAATTTTTTTATGGATCAACCACCCCTAGTCTCTAGGTTCTGTGGGTCCTAGAATTTTTAAATGAGTTAATAGTTACTAATTAATTTAAATCTCTCAGTAGCCCACAATATCATGTTTAGGCACCTGGTGCCATACCTTCTCTAAACAGGAGAAAAATTACATCAATACTTGGAAAAATAATCTCTCCACAAAGCTTCTCAGGTTTTTTTTTAATCAACGGGAGATAAACAGAATGTAGTAGTAATTTAATTGTAAGTAATCTTCATTCCAATTCTTGGGACAAGACTAAAGCAATTAAATAAATTCCACAAATGTTTGCGTGTACATACTATTTTAAATGGCATAGCTTACTTTGAAATTCAGACTTTCTTTTATGATGGTTTTCCGAAGTTTGGCCATAGCATCGGATTCTTCTGTAGCATTCACAAAGTGATAATCTTGGATTGCTGGAAATCCTCTCTGATTCATTAATTCTTTTGTAATTTTACTGAGACATGCTTTACGTTGTTTCTCGTTAGAGATGTCTAAGTGAGTACCAATGAGGATCACAGGTGAGGATGACGCTCGGGCCTGCAAAGCAAAAATGAGAGCAGTGTTCAGTTTGGACTTTGACCATATCTCATTGCATAATAGTAGCACTTTCAATCACTTTTTATATATATAAAAAAGGGGAGGGCTATTATGCAATGAAAAAAAATCTTCTGCTTCTGATCAAGGTGTTTAAGATCATCCGGAGAGGCCCTGCTCTCGATCCCGCAAGCGCGACTGGCGGGGACAAGAGACAGGGCCTTTTCAGTGGTGGCTCCTCAGCTTTGGAACACTCTTCCTAGTGACATCAGATTAGCCCCCTCCCTCCTGACATTTTGTAAGAAAGTCAAGACCTGGCTGTTTGAGCAGACATTTGCAAATGAAATATAATTTTTTAATTAGACCTCTGGAATGATGACGAGGTGACGGAAAGTGATTTTAACGAGATGCTGAGAATTGTATTTTTATGTTTTTAATTGCTAATTGTTACTTATTTATATGTTTACTTTTTAAATTGTTTTAATTATGTTTTATCAGGAGGGCAGTAATTGCCTACGTAAACCGCCTAGAGTCGCCTTCAGGCTGAGAGGGACGGTGTGATGAAGTCGTGTTGTTTTGTTGCAAGATAAATGTATAGTTTGTTATTGCTTATTGGCCTATACGTTTGATGGTAAAATGTTTAACAAGCCACAGAGGGTTGGCGGGGAATGTTGGAGCAGCAGGCCCCTGTGAAGGCTGTTGCCGTGGAGGCGGAAATTAGAGCTTCACCTGTTTTAGAATTTTCAGATTTTTAAAATAAGTCGGTTGGTTTTGTCGGTTGGTGGGAGGGAAGCTGTCTTTCGGAGCTTTTGGAAAGCAGTTTGGTTAGGGGTTTGAGAAACCGGGTGAAAGACAGACTTTGTCCAAGTTAGAGTAGAAAACTAACTTAATAGATAGGTAAAGCCTATAGTTGGCTATTTACTTGCTGGAGCAGCTAGTTATTAGGACTGCTTGGTTCTGTGTTAGGAAGTACAGTGGAAACTGTACCCTATTGTTGAAACGTTGTAACCGCAAGATTTGTACCTCTAAGGAGACTTGTTTGCAACCAACTAAGCTCTGGACTCTGGTATAAAACTGTTGAACATCTTTATTATAACACCTCTCAATGTCGTTCTTTTTAAAACACAAGCCTTAAAAGAACAAACCCCCACATGGGTGGCTGATCTGATACAATTGGTGGCAGCAAATATATTAACTGGTGGCAGTTTGAACATCTGTAGGTGGGGCTCAAAGGGAAAATACCCACCCTACCACAGTGGGAAGAAAGCCTTACTGCCCAGAGTTATAAAAGGGTTCATTCCTTACATGTTAGTGGCAGTGGTAAGATTTGCAAAGTAGACCTGCCCTGCCACGGTTAACATAAGGCAGTGTTTCTCAACCTTCCTAATGCTGCGACCCCTTAATACAGTTCCTCATGTTGTGGTGACCCCTAACCATTATTTTCATTGCTACTTCATAACTCTATTTTTGAGGGGGGGGGGTTGATTTTGCCATTTGGAAATTGCTGGGATTTATAGTTTACGCACAATCAAAGAGCATTCT
The DNA here is from genome assembly GCA_030556195.1 of Anolis apletophallus. Taxonomy (NCBI): domain Eukaryota; kingdom Metazoa; phylum Chordata; class Lepidosauria; order Squamata; family Anolidae; genus Anolis; species Anolis apletophallus. The sequence goes on from JARBWK010000012.1 coordinate 9,549,845, forward strand.
GAACTCACCAACAATGGAATTGAACCAAACTTGGCACAAAAAACTCCCATGACCAACAGCAAATACTGGAAGTGTTTGGTGAGCATTGCCCTTGAGTTTGGGAGTTGTAGTTCACCTACATTGAGAGCACTATAGACTCAACAATGATGAATCTGGGCCACACTTGATACTAATCCTCAATATACCCAAATGTGAACACTGATGGAGTTTGGGGAAATAGATCTTGACATTTGGGAGTTGTAGTTGCTGGGATTTATAGTTCACCTACAATCAAAGAGCATTCTGAACTCACCAACAATGGAATTGAACCAAACTTGGCACAAAAAAACTCCCATGACCAACAGCAAATACTGGAAGTGTTTGGTGAGCATTGCCCTTGAGTTTGGGAGTTGTAGTTCACCTACATTGAGAGCACTATAGACTCAACAATGATGAATCTGGGCCACACTTGATACTAATCCTCAATATACCCAAATGTGAACACTGATGGAGTTTGGGGGAAATAGAGCTTGACATTTGTGAGTTGTAGTTGCTGGGATTTATAGTTCACCTACAATCAAAGAGCATTCTGAACTCACCAACAATGGAATTGAACCAAACTTGGCACAAAAAACTCCCATGACCAACAGCAAATACTGGAAGTGTTTGGTGAGCATTGCCCTTGAGTTTGGGAGTTGTAGTTCACCCACATTGAGAGCACTATAGACTCAACAATGATGAATCTGGGCCACACTTGATACTAATCCTCAATATACCCAAATGTGAACACTGGTGGAGTTTGGGGAAAATAGATCTTGACATTTGGGAGTTGTAGTTGCTGGGATTTATAGTTCACCCACAATCAAAGAGCATTCTGAACTCACCAACAATGGAATTGAACCAAACTTGGCACAAAAACTCCCATGACCAACAGCAAATACTGGAAGTGTTTGGTGAGCATTGCCCTTGAGTTTGGGAGTTGTAGTTCACCTACATTGAGAGCACTATAGACTCAACAATGATGAATCTGGGCCACACTTGATACTAATCCTCAATATACCCAAATGTGAACACTGGTGGAGTTTGGGGAAATAGATCGTGACATTTGGGAGTTGTAGTTGCTGGGATTTATAGTTCACCTACAATCAAACAGCCCCTTGCATCCCACCAGTGATAGAACTGAGTGTAACTTCCTACCCAGAACCTCATGCCTTGAAGGGACTAGCTGGAGTGAGCCTCCATCCCACCTCACACACTCTCCCTCACCCACACATGCACATCATGTTGCCATGCACCAAGCACACCTGCTCTCCCCTCCCTGCTTGGAGTCTCAGAAAGAGCCCTCCCCTTGGCTGGGAGGCCTGCCAATCACCGCAGAGTAGAGCTTTAGGTGGGAGAAGTCACAGTCTGTTTCCAAAAGAAAGAGAAGGACCAGCAGAGAGATCTTCAACCTTCTCTGCCAAAGGACTTCCTAAGACCATCATAAATATATGTTTTCTGATGGTCTTTGGCGACCCCGCTGAAACCCTCTCGCGACCCCCCTGGGGGTCCCGACCCCCAGGTTGAGAAACACTGACATAAGGAGCCTGGAAGCCTTCTTTATATACTTCATTACATTATTTGGTGGCAGCGTATTTACTGTAAGGGTCAAGGGGTCCGAGCCCCGACATATTTGGCGGCATGGTGGGATAGCCTGCCCTAGAGCAAGGATATACAATATATCAAGACATACCAGAACCCATATACATTTATGGGGGTCGAGGCGAATCAAAGTGTCTACACGGATAATCCGGATTAATCGCAGCTTCACAAGATATCGCAGCTTCACAAAATATCGCAGCTTCACAAATGTAATAGCATCAACACAATAAAATTCACGTTCAACACAGTCCAGTAGTCCAATTAGTCCCAAAATTAGGGCTCTAGTTATAATAAGTCCGACAAAGAATCGGACTATAGGAGGCAGGAATAGCTCCTCAAATAGTCATTAGATGAAAGGCCTTTACTGACTTTATAACCCATACTCTGTGATATTGTGTTTTGTGGGATAGTCTGCCCTGCCACACCGAACAGGAATGGTCAGTGGTGACTGACCAACGGGCCAACCCCGATCCCTTACAGGCGGTATAAGGGTGTAGTAAATAAATAAATAATAACACCCCCCCCCGCCCCCCAAATAAACAGCCTTATCTCTGAAAGGGGAGGAGGGGGGGGATGATCCAGTTTCAAACAAAAAGTTCAATTTCTGTTTGTTTTTAAAACTGCCTTGCCTTGGAAAACCTGTCATAGAGGAAGGGGGAGAAGGACCGAGTTTCTAAGACAGCCGTTGCAGATTTTTTAGAAATTGCCATGCCTCAGAGAAAGGAAGGAAGAAAGAACGGAGCTCCAGAGATCTCAATTTCATAGCTTTTTAATTGCCTTGCCTTCGAAGAGAGAAGGAAGTAAGGGGAAATCAGGCCAAAACGGCTCTGCAACTATTATGTGAGGAACACAAAATGCCAATTTTGCCAAACCAAAAATCAATCAATCAATCAATTTTTATTACTTGCTTAGCCGCCCTCCACCAGCGGTGCTCTGGGCGACTTACAACATTAAACCATTAAAACACTTTAAAAGAATTACAATTCAAAAACAACTAATCAAATGCTCTGCCAAGTCTTCAGTGCAACAGCAAAGCATCTCAGTTCGTGCATGGCTCGGATGTCGAGTGGCAGAGAGTTCCACAGTTTTGGGGCGGAGGCTGAGGAAGCCCTCCGCCTAGTGACCTCCAGGCGGATTTCTCTAGGGCCAGGTATATGGAGGAGATTCACTTGAGAAGATCGAGGTGACCACTGGGATTGATGGGGAGGGAGGCGGTCCCTAAGGTACATCGGCCCCTGGCCGTTAAGGCCTTAAAGGTCAATACCAGCACCTAGTAGGAGATCCAGATTTCGATCGGTAACCAATGCAGCTGACACAGGATAGGTGTTATATGACATCCCACAGGGGTTCCTGTAAGGAGCCTGGCAGCTGCATTTTGAACTATATGACATTTCCGGGTCATTGACAATGGAAGGCCAACGTATAGAGCGTTACAGTAATTCAAGGCATAGAGTGAAATTATTGGGTACCAAAACTGCCCCAGTCTCCAAACGCAGGAGGAGCTGGGTGTCATCCGCATAATAACACTCCATTCCGAAACTCCGTACCAGCTGAGCGAGCGGTCCAACATAGATGGTAAATATGTCAGTGTGTGATTTTCAAATGTTTCTGCAATTCAACCATTGTATAATATGCTGTGTTGTGTAACCAGGCATGTATAGAGTTAAAACAGCACAAGTGGTGTCCAGCACTGTTTTGACCTTCAGCTGTGTAAACATACTGATAAGGGAGACGCTGAGCTGCTTGAGTCAGTCGCCATGCTGATTCTGCTGTGAGGTGCAGACTGCTGAATTGCTCTGTGTAAGAATGCTTTACTTTGCTCACTTAATCAATAAAAGAACTTTCTAAGTTCAGACCTGGCTTCGCTTCATCACTGGCGCGCGGACAAAATAAAAGAAGGGAAAGGATAGCCCCTTGAGGTACCCCACAATAGAGGGGGCACTCGGAGACTTGTCCCATCCGCTTCATTCTCTTTCGTAGTCACTGTGGATCTCACACATCTGATATTTCCTGCTGCCAAGCAGAACAGCTCGGAACCTTCTAGTAAAGTAAAAAACCCTAGCCCCACCCCTCCCCGCCCCCGAGTATATAACAGCCCGAGGGTGGGGCTAGCCTCCAATTCTCTTGATCCGCCGCCTTAGCAGCAGTCAGAGAACCTTCCTCAAGAGCGAGCTTCTTAGCTTTGACTATTGACTTTAACTTTTTGGATTCCTTGTGTATGACCTGGACTGTCCGTGACTTCTGTGACTTTCTGGTGCCTCTGATCTCAGCTTGAAAAAGGTACTCCTGCTTCTTCCTCCTCCAGAGGCTCTAGTTTGACCCCATGGCCGCAGCATCTTTCAAGAAGTGCATCCAGTGCCTGGCCACTATCCCAGACTCTGATGGCCATGCCCTCTGCCTGGGCTGCCTGGGGGAAGGTCACCGTACCCAAAGCTGTACTGTTTGTCGGGGCTTCACCCCCCAAACTAAGAAGAACAGAGACGCTAGACTAAAGGCTGCCCTGTACGATAGGGCCGTTTTCCCTCCTGATCAGACCGGTGACCCCTCGGCTGCCCCCCCCCTGGTGGTGCAAGGCCTACTCCCCCCCAAGTTGTTGAAGAAGAAGCCCAAAAAATTGGGCGGGAAAGCCGCAGGGCCCTTAGCCCCGACACAAGATGGCGGCCGGAGCTTGTCCTCCAATCCTACCATCAAAGATGGCTCCGTGGAGAATGGAGCGAGTGCTTCTTCCCCGAGCGTTGTTTCGGCGGGAAACCTCAGCGATGCTGCTGTGACGCAGCCAGCTTCAATGCCTCCCTCTCTGCCTTCTGGCACACTAGAGGAGGCACAGCGCCACCTGCCGGCCGCTAACTTACTAGTGCAGCTGCCTGACCCTCATCTGGAGATGACAGGCGCGGCGCAGCCCATCTCCGCCGGGGGGGGGCGTTCTCGCCTCTCCCCCGATGCCGGAGCAACTTACTCCCGCCCCAGTGCTCGCGGTCGGGCCCAGTGCGGCCGCGCTTGGAGCGTCCCCGAGTGCCGCCCGCTTCCTGGGAGCCAGCACCGAGAGCCGGGACCGAAGCAGCCACGCATCGCCGCCTCGACACCGCCGGGAGCGGTCCGGGAGGCGCGATCGCTCCCCATCGAGGAGGAGCCTGCGGCGCCGACGTCATCGCTCTTCCTCCTCCTCCTCCTCCCGCTCCGCCTCTTCCTCCTCGCCGCGGTACCGTCGATCCCGGAGAAGCAGGAGCAGGCGACCCAGGAGGCAGCGATCCCCCTCCCTCCACACTTCAGAGGCGCTGGCTTCCCTCCCGGGCGTTTGGCGCTTCACAGCAGATGGAAGGCTGGTCTACCTAGGCGAGCCCGACATGGGGGCAGGACCGTCGCAAGCGCAAGGCAGGCCTGCTACTGTTGTCACTGCCGCTCCACCGGCCCCGGGACCAGCTCCTCTACCTGCACCTGCTCCCGTGCCGCCCGTGCCTGACCAGGGGGCGACCGCCCCGGCACAGGTGGCGCAACCTGTGCAAACTGTGCCCACGGTGCCACCTCAGCCTGCAGCCCTTGCGGCCCACCCTCAGATGAATGCCCCCATGGCTCAGCCTGCCCTGCGGTCTGTAGCTTCAACTCAATTGCGCCAGACTCAACCCCTGACTGGACTGACGCTGGCAACCCCATCGTCCTCCCAAGGTCAGGTTCTGCCCGCTGGGGCCCCCAACCAGCTGACATTAGATGTTGAGGCCACTAATGACTTGGATCCAGCCTCTGATGGCGAATCCGAGAGGGAATTAGGCACTGCTGATGGGGCCATGCCCCCCCAAGCTGATATGAACGCCTTTGTTGCCTTGGTCACCCGAATGATGGGAGCTCTCTCTCTGCCTGCTCCTCAGGCCCCAGACACTGTCGATGACCCTATGTGGGCGTCCCATGAACAGGTCTCACCTACGTCTTCCTTAATGCCTGAGCTACCTTTTATGTTGAAGTTGGCCAAGGGTCCTAACGTTTCCCCTAGCTCGGTCCCTGCGGTACCCAGGAAGCTTGAAGCGCTGTACTGGGTGAATCTTCCATCAGCGCAATGGGTCCTTAAGCCCCCTAGGGCCAATACTGTGGTCCTTGAAATGTCCAAAGTGAGGCGCCTGAATACGGCCGCGGTTTCTCCGGCCGATAAGGAGGGGAAAAAACTTGATGCTTTGGGTAAAAAAGTCCACGTTAACGCGGGCATGTTGGTTAGGATGGCCCACTACGCCACCTATATGGCGGCGTACCACAAGTATCTGTGGGATAAGGTTAATCCCTATCTGGATCTCTTACCTGCAGACCACCAGGTGGTTCCCAAATCCTTCGCCGTAGAGGCGTCTACCCTGGGGAAGATTCAGAAGGAATTTGCCCGCCATTTGGCTGAGGATGCCGCCGGCCTCATTGGGGCAGCCACCGCCATCCGTAGACATGCATGGCTTAGGACAGCCACTCTCTCGGAGGAGGCAAAAGCCCTCGCGGAGAGCCTTCCCTTCCATGTGGACGGGTTGTTCAACCCCGACACGGATACCAGCCTAAAATCTAAGCAGGAGGTCAGAGTGGCTGCAAAGGGCTACGGTTACACCTGGCAACCGTACCAGCAGAGATCACGGAACCGGGGTCAGGGCTCCTACCGTAGATTTACCCCTTTTTTTTTCAGGAATAGGTACGGCAACGCGGGGCGATTCCAGCAGAACCGTAGACCATATAATAACTCCTTTGGTTCAAAACCCCGGTTTCAGCCATACCAGACCAAGGCTAAGAACGCGCCCGCCTCCAAGAAGCATCTTTGATGCCTTGCCGCCACCCGCTATGCCGGCCCGGGAGTCCCCTCAGCTTGTCGAGTTCCACCCCGTTTCTGATACTTACTCTTGTTTAACCCCCGACACCTTATTGTTTGTTGATAGGTTGCGTCCCTTTTTAGGGGCATGGAAGGACATCACCTCAGACAGGTGGGTCCTCTCCGTAGTTGAAAATGGTTATGTCATTGAGTTATCGGAGATGCCACCGCTGGGTAACGTGAGCCGCACCACTGCCAGTTTCGCGTTACAGGCGGAAATAGACACCTTGCTTCTGAAGGGTGCCGTTACTGCTATCCCCCCCTCTATGTTTCATGAATGCTTCTTTTCAAAATATTTCCTTGTTGACAAGCGGGGAGGAGGGTTCAGACCTATTTTGGACCTCAGGGGCCTGAACAGTTTTGTTGTACCCAAACGCTTTCGGATGGTCACCCTTGACACCATTTTACCTTTTCTGAATAAAGAAATGTGGTTTGTTACCATTGACCTCCGAGATGCCTATTTTCACATCTCTATCGCCCCCCACCACCGAAAACTCCTATCGTTCATGGTCGGGAGGTCCGCCTTCTGTTTCAATGTCCTGCCCTTCGGCCTCGCGACCGCGCCCCGCGTTTTCACGAAGTGCATGGCGGTGGTCGCGGCCTTCCTTAGAACTAGGGGCGTCACTATTTACCCCTATATTGACGATTGGCTCCTGGTAGCCCGCTCAGCTGACCTGTTGCATTCCCATGTTGTCTTTGTTTTGTCCCTACTACAGTCGCTGGGCCTCCTGGTGAACACAGAGAAGTCCCACCTCTCACCATCACGAAGAGTTCTCTTTATTGGAGCTCTTCTGGACTCCGACTCAGAAAGGGCGTACCTCCCCCCAGAGCGTTATGCCAATTTAGTTACCCTTCTACAAACGGCCCTCAACCTGACTACCATTTCGGCCAGGGACGTCCAGGTGCTCCTGGGTCACATGGCCTCCACGGTCTCAGTCACCCCCTATGCCCGTCTGCGGCTACGACCTCTGCAGGCGTGGTTCCTCAATGTCTTCGACCCGTTGAGGGGAGACCCCAACACCATGTTGCACCTCCCGGGGGAAGTCTTGCAGTCTCTCAAATGGTGGATGGACCCCAGCGGGGTGTGTGCGGGCCTTCCGTTCCGGAAGCCGGAACCCAGTATCACCATCACCACAGACTCATCTTTAAGGGGGTGGGGCGCTCATTGTGGCGATCTCACCGCCCAAGGCGTCTGGTCCTTTCCCGAAACCTTGCTCCACATAAATGTGCTGGAACTCCTGGCAGTATTCAGAGCCCTCCAGTCCTTCGAGGGCCAAATTCTAAATCAAGTAGTGTTAATCCTGACAGACAATACCACGGTAATGTTTTATTTAAACAAACAGGGAGGCACTCACTCCAAACCCCTTCTACACCTCACCATTCAGATTTGGGACTGGTGCCTTGCGCGGGACATCCACTTGGTGTCCCTGCATGTCCCAGGGGAGGAGAACATCCTAGCGGATTGTCTGAGCAGAACGCCCATGTCCCACCACGAGTGGGCGCTCCACCCAGACGAGGCGTGGAGGCTCTTTCGGGCGTGGGGGCAACCCCAGATAGATCTATTTGCTACGGCCGAGAACACCAAGTGCTCCCGGTACTGCTCCCGATACGAGCCCAGGACTACCACGTCGTTGGGGGACGCATTCCTCCTCCAGTGGACGTCTCTGTTTCTTTATGCCTTCCCGCCATTCCCGCTTCTTGCGAGGGTGGTGGCCAAGATTCAGACAGACACTCCTTCTTGCATACTGGTCACCCCATGGTGGCCCCGTCAGGCGTGGTTCTCCACACTGCTTTACCTATCCAAGAGGACGTTTGTCCCGCTGCCCCACAGGGTGGACCTACTGACTTCCCAGGGGGGAAGGGTCTTCTATCCAGAGGTACGCAAACTGAAGCTTACTGCATGGAGGATCCTTCCCCCCCAGTAATTACGTTTGACAATTTGTCCCGACCGGTTAGGGACATCATGGAGGCGGCCCATAGGCCCTCCACTAAACGCTCCTATGCTTACAAATGGAGCTGTTTTCTGAAGTTCGTCGCCCCCCTCGAAGTGGCTCCCATCACGGCCCCAGTGTCCGTTGTCCTAGACTTCCTAGTCTCATTGTTCGATGCGGGTTTGTCACCTGCATCGATCAAATGTTACCTGGCGGCACTCACCTGGTACAGAAGGAGATCGGGCATACCCTCTCTGTTCATAGACCCTTCGATCAACATTTTCCTAAGGGGCATTCAAAGGATTAGACCCGCAGTCGTCCCAGTGGTCCCCGCGTGGGACCTTGACCTTGTACTAACGGCACTCATGAAACCCCCATTCGAGCCGTTGGCATCTGCCCATATCTCCCATCTTTCCTGGAAAGTAGCCTTCCTGATAGCGGTGACCTCGGCCAGGAGAGCGAGTGAGATTTCGGCTCTACGAGCTGATCCCCCCTATGTGAGATTTCACAGGGACAGGGTAGTTCTCCGTACGGACATCGCCTTCCTCCCCAAGGTAGCAAGGTCCTTTCATATGTCCCAGGAGATCATATTACCAGCCTTCTTTCGGGATCCCTCTACTCCTCTAGAACGCGGCCTGCATTCCCTAGATGTGAGACGGGCGTTAGCCTTCTATTTAGACAGGACAGCAGTAGTCAGGAAGACCCCTAGGTTATTTATCAAGTACCGCAGGGACGAGTTGGGATTACCGGTGTCGACCCAAAGGCTCTCTTCCTGGATAGTGGCAGCAATTCGGCTGGCCTACGTGATACAGCGACAACCGTTGCCTCAAGAAGTCAGGGCCCATTCTACGAGGTCGGTGTCAACCTCCGCGGCGTTCTTGCGGGGGGTCCCCCTCGAGTCAGTCTGTCGGGCTGCCATCTGGTCGTCGCCGTCGTCGTTCATCACCCACTACAAGTTGGATGCGGTGTCCAGGGACGATACTCGGTTTGGGAGAGCGGTTTTGTTTTCGGCGGTGGCATGACACCCACCATCCAAGGTTAGTTGTAGCTCGCTATTCTATCAGATGTGTGAGATCCACAGTGACTACGAAAGAGAATTATGGGTTGCTTACCTGTAACCGTAGTTCTCTGAGTAGTCACCTGTGGATTCACACATCCCCACCCTTCCTTCCCCTCGAGTGTCATGCCCCGCCTTCTGGCTGTTTTTAGCGGCGGAAGAGAATTGAGGCTAGCCCCACCCACGGGCTGTTATATACGGGGGGGGAGGTGGGGCTAGTTTTTTTACTTTACTAGAAGGTTCCAAGCTGTTCTGCTTGGCAGCAGGAAATATCAGATGTGTGAATCCACAGGTGACTACTCAGAGAACTACGGTTACAGGTAAGCAACCCATAATTATCCCCAATCACTTTTTATCTATTTTCTCAAGGTGAAAACCACCAACCAAATCTTTATTATGTTCACAAAAATTATGATAGATCATAAACCGACTGACATATTCTGCATATTTCAAGATGATTATCTTACCTTGATATTAAACAACCATGGCTTCATAGCATCCACTTCAGCCTCTTCTTTGCTAAGATCATAAACAGCAAGGTATAGAGCTCTCTGAGTCATAAAGTGAGGATGAGCACTGTAGAATTCCTCCTGGCCTAAAGCATGACAGATATTATTATTATTATTATTATTGGATTGCTTTCCTCCTCTTCTAGGAACAGAAAACTACAATAAAATATCAGTTATTGCTGTACTGATAATTTGTGTAATCTTCAGTTCTCTGGAGACACTTTTAAATATTGCAAATTGGCTCGCATTTCAAGCAGCAAGAAGAGATAGTGAGTACCTAGGGTGTGTGTGTGTCTATACGCACTCACTCTTTGGAACTTGAGCATTATTTGAGTTAGTAATTTATTATCCATGATTACTCACCCACACGCAGCATCTCACCAACAAAGATTACCAGTGCTTTTTCATTATATGTGACCAAATTTCTCCAGGATCACAACTATTTACTGTACTCAACATCAATTGACCACAAGCCCTGTGTATCTAGAGTCCGAGACAGCCCCAAAATGGCACATTGAACTATCTAGCCCAGGGTTTGGGGACCTATGGCTCGCAGGCCATATCTGGCTCTTTCGGTGATTCCATCTGGCTCATCTGCGTGCGCCGCCTTCACCCTCCTTCGCCCCAAATTCCGCGCTCGCAGCTCAGCCAAGCTCTCCATGCCGGCTCTCAGCTGCGTGCATGGAATTTGAGGCAAAGGACAGCGAAGGCGGCACATGCAGCTGACAGCTGACAGGGAGAGCTTTGCACTGGCCCCGACTCCAGCAGAGCTGCACGCGCTGCCTTTGCCCTGCTTCACCCCAAAAATTGTGCACACAGCTCAGCTGGAGGCGGGGCCAGTGCAATGCTCTCCCTGCCGGCTCTCAGCTGCAGAGGAGGCAGCAGTGGCCTTGCTGCTGCATGGTGCTGCTGCCCCACCTCCATCGCCTCTTGCCTCTTTACCTCTCCTGCGCAAGAGGCTGAGTCGGGATGTGCCGCTGCGCAGCTGCCCTCGCCCCCGAGTTCGCGTTCCTGGGGAGAGGAGAGGCCCTCGCCACCACCACCTCCTCCAACCTCCTCCACCAAGCTATGCATCGTGCGGCTGGGCCAAGTCGCCAGCAAGGTGAGCGAGCAGGGCAGGAGGCGGGCCAGGCCCTTCACTCCCTCACAGGCCAGTGACGCTTCCAAAAGTCCCTGTCCCGGTCTGTAAGGAAGAGCGGCGGTTTGTTCCCTTCCTCCCCCCCCCCTTCTGCTGTATTGCAACATGGTTAGATATCAGGCCTGGGCAAACTTGGGCCCTCCAGGAATTTTGGACTTCAACTCCCACAATTCCGTCTGTTAGAAGCCAATGGGAGTTGGGAGTCCAAAGCCTCCGGAGGGCCCAAGTTTGGCCAGGAGATATATATATATATATACATATATATATATATATATATATATATATATATATATATTAGGCATGGTTTCGAACCCAAAAATGCCGATTCTAAAGTCAAATGGGGGGTTGATTAGTAAAAGAAAGACTTACAAAAAAATTTCAGAAATTTCTAAAATGTAACTTAATTACTAACGAAATTCGTTAGTAGTTCGTGCGCATGCGCATTCCAGATGGTTTTGGCCTACAACTCCCAGAAATCCTAACAGCTGGTAAATTGGCTGGGATTTCTGGGAGTTGTAGGCCAAAACTTGAATAAATCACACTGAATTCTAGATGGGACTCTCCAAATAGGAAGGAGGGAGGGAAGGAGGGAGGGAGGGGTATTCTATTCTTGGAAGCAGCAAAAGAAAAGGAGGAGGAGCCCCCCCCCCTCGCTCCTCGCTGCCTCTCTCTCTCACCCCGATCCCGAGGGAGTGAGGGCCCAAGTTTGCCCAGGCTGGTCATATACCTACATTCCATGCCCATGCAATAATACAGCAGTAATAACAATGGGTAAAATTCAAAGCAGTATTCTGACTGGTCCCTCCTCATGCTGTGCAACGGGGCTCTTCTCGGTGTGCCGGGAAAAGCCAGCGTTTGCTGCTTGGGTGCACACACATACATATTCTTTGGGGGGGATTTGCTGCAGAATCTTCTCTATGAGCCCGGGTTTCTGCAGCAAATCCCCCAAGAATATGTATGTGTGTGCACCCAAGCAGAAAACGCTGGCTTTTCCCGGGCTAATAGAGAAGAGCCCGTTTGCACCGCATGAGGCAGGGACCAGTCAGAATACTTCGGTTTGAATTTTTACCTCTTGTTATTATTACTGCTGTATTATTGCATGTGCATGGAATGTAGGTATATGACCAGTTGGATTACTTATAATATTAGGCACTTACAGTAGCATTCATTCTATTATACATTAGGTTGGTTTCTCACCCCAATACTCTTTGATGCTTTAGATCCTGGCAGGCAGGAGAGGCAGGGAAGCCTGGAAAAAATGTAAACAGAGAGGCTTCCTCAGAAGTAAATCCACAATGGAGGGCCCTTCATCCAACGTGCCCTCCTTTGCAGATTTACTTCTGAGTAATCCTCTCTGTTTACATTTTTTCCGGCTTCCAGCCGAAAGAAGGAGCGAGTTTAGGGCTTGCCTTGCCATAATACTTATTGGCAAGGGAGGCGGGAGGGTGGTGAGAGAAGGAGGTGCCCCCTATGACCTAATAACGACACTTAAGAAAATCCTGGCCCCCGAAGTTCTATAAAGACAGTCCACTTCCTGGTTGGCGTTCCAGGTGCGGAAATACTCAAAATATATATATACTGTGTGTGTGTATATATACCTCTTCACACAGCCCTGTCCTCCTAGTAGTACCTGAAGTCCCAGACTCAACTACAACACTATATATATGGGTCTCACTGAAATAAATTTTCAAATATTTTGCTTTTATGGCTCTCTGAGTCAAAAAGGTTCCCGACCCCTGATCTAGCCATTCGTAATGAACTCATATCATATCAAATGCAAGGAAACAACAGTACCATTTTGGAATATGCCCAGAGAATCTTAAAAACATGGCGTATGCAGAAGAGTGGGTTTGAAAGAGGGATGTATACATTTGATGGAAAATTGGCTATGTTCCTGTTAACCCAACATGCATAATCCTGGCTAGCCTTGACCTCAGGTCAAGGGTAAATATGACGAAATACCTGCAAAGTCCCAGACATTTAATACAACATCTTTTTTCACTTTGCCCTTCACTTGAATTTTCCAGTCATGTACATCAATTCCGATTGTAGGATTCTGGAGTCCCAGGTCTGGTCTCTTGCATTTCATCAGCTGTTGTAACAGTGTCGTTTTGCCACTGCCAGTATTTCCAACGAGCATGAGCTTCATCCGATTATAAGGGACAGCTTTCTTCAAGCGCTGTTGAAGAAACCTGAAACAAAGGGGGCGGTGGGGGGAGGTCTTATAAAAATCATTACTAATAACGCAAAATAATTCTTATTAAAAAGTATGTTTTCCTAAGAAGTTATTGGATGCTGCTGCTGTGTGACTTCAAGTACTTTTCAACTTAGGGTGACTCTATTGGAGGCTGTTCCTGGCAAAATGGGTTCAGAGGTGGATCCCCTTTGCCTTCCTCTGAGGCCGAGGGAGTAGGATTTGCCTGAGGCAAGCCCGGATTAACCCCTTTTGGCGCCCTAGGCCACACTTTGGAATTACACCCCCAAACCAACCTCTACCGCACCCCCCACCTCCTCTTCCTCCGGCGGCTGGCGCCCTCCTTCCTTGAGTCAAGGAAGGAGGGCGCGAGGAGGATGCGGAGGGAAGCCCCGCCCCCGGGCCCGCTGCCAGGCATGCGCAGCAGGAGGGTGCGAGGGCTTCTGCCTCCTCCCCCATGTTCCTGGGTGTCGCACATGCCTGGCAGCAGCTCCGGGGGCGGGGCTTCCCTCCGCCTCCTCTTCCTTGCGGCGCGGCCTCCTTCCTTGAGTCAAGGAAGGAGGGCGCGAGGAGGAGGCGGAGGGAAGCCCCGCCCGCCGGGGCTGCTGCCAGGCATGCGCAGCAGGAGGGCGCGAGGGCTTCTGCCTCCTCCCCCATGTACCTGGGTGTCGCGCATGCCTGGCAGCAGTCCTGGGGGCTTCCCTCCGCCTCCTCCTCGCGCCCTCCTTCCTTGACGCTGGCGAGGGGGGGCACCATTCCCTCCTCCCCCGCCCTCTCGCAGCGCTCTCGCCCCGCCCTCCCCCAAGAGAGAGAGAGTCATCTCCATACTGCACGTTGCGGTTTGGTTTCAACATATTTTTTTTGGTCCGTGTCAACTGCCCCCCCCCCCTTGGCTTGCGCCCCTAGGCCATGGCCTAGGGTGGCCTTATGGGTAATCCGGGCCTGTGTCTAAGGCAAGGGTGGGCAATTATTTTTTACAAGGGGCCACACGAGAGACAAAAAATATTATGGAGGGCCGCACCTAAAGGCTGAACTACATTCTAATCTACATAATTTATTTATTTACTATACTTACTATATATTACAAATCATTAATATTAACATATTAATATATAAAGAAATATTCATATATTATTAGTATTAATATCATAATTATTATATTATAGTATTTATATAGACATTATAATATATTGAAATTATAATATAACATTCTATTATATTATTTATTATATTATTATAATAAAAGTATTATAAAATAATAATAAAAACCACTAAAATAAAATGAAATGAAATTCAAGAAGACAAGGTGCGAACCAAGATAGAGGCTGACATCCTCAAGAGAGGAAGGATCCCAAGATGGAATGGCCCAATCGACCCAGCCAGAGGACAACAAAGCGGACCTAGCCACCACCACAGCAGAGCAGAGCAGCAGGCGATCGGAGGCTGCAGGCCTCTGCACGCTCTTGCCCCCAGCCGTTCCCCAGCTGATTGCCTTGCCATGGAGTGCCTGCCCTCCCCGGAGGCGGTCTGGGCCTGCAGCGAGGAGCAGTCGGCGAGCTGCAGCGGGTGATTGCCCTGGCGAACAGGAAGACGATCAAGTCTTCCGGGTCGCCAGGGCGATCAGCCGCTGCTAGTCGCCGACTGCTCCCGCTGCAGGCCCAGATCGCCTCCTAGGATGGCAGGCGCTCTAAAGCCGCCGCTCCTCAATTGTTTCCCGGAGCGGCAGGCTGTCTGCCGACGCAGGCCCCACAGCCTGCGATGGGATTGCGGCAGCGGCACCCCTTCCTCTTGGCCCCACTCCCGACGCCCTTCTCCCCGGGCCGGACAGAATTGGCTGCTGGGCCAGATCTGGTCCGCGGGCCGTAGCTTGCCCAGGTCTGGGCTAAGGTCACTCAGTGGGTTTCCATGGCCAAGCAGAGACTCAAATCACCCCTGGCTGCCACCAAAATATAATACGTTAAGAATCTGTGTATTCAAAATTAAAACTGCACTGAACTGGAACACTCTTCTGGCCGGAACACCTTTTGAAAGACCCACTGGTCACCACCAGACTTATAATCACTTTTAAGCCTTTTGGCTTACTGGAGGTATTCCAGGCAAGAATGCTCTGGACTTGCATTCAGGCCTGTGCACTGAGGTAACACTGAAGAGATTTCTTCTTCAAAAATGTACGCTGCCACCATTAGACTCGTTATTGCTGCAGGGAACTGATTTGAGACTTCTTTGACAGAGGCACACGTGAGACAGATATTTGGAACAAGAAAACAATGAAGTTTATTTAAGAGAACTTACAAAATAGGTATTAAGCTTAATAGTTCAGAAATTTTGGCATGAACGTTTATGGTTACTTTAAACCAGTGTTTCCCAACCGGTGTGCCATGGCACACTAGTGTGCCATGAGCGATCATCAGGTGTGCCGTGGGAAAGTGGCACTCTTCCCCCTCCTAGCCAGGCCCGGATTACCCATAAGGCCAACCTAGGCCAAGGCCTAGGGCGGCACATATGGGGGGGAGGGGCAGCAGATCCAAACCCCCCTGAAAAAATTCAAAAAAAATTCAAAAAAATTCAAAAAATATTCAAACAATAATAAATTAAGTGCGCATGCATGCGGCCGCCCCCCCTGCTCGCTCCAAAGGCTCTGCCCCCGCCCCACCCCTCCCCCGCCTCCTTGCCGGCATGGTGGCTTTAGAAGGGAGGGAGGAGCCATGGGGAGGCCCCGGGGTGGGGCTTTCCTCCTCTTCGCTGGGGAGGGGGCGGGGTGGGGGTGGGGCGGAGCCAGGGGTGGGGCTTTCCTCCTCGTCACCGGTGAGGGGGAGGGGCGGGGCGGAGCCAGGGCAGAGCTGGGGTGGGGCTTTCCTCCTTGCTGGCGAGAGGGCGGGGCGGGGGCGGAGCCAGGGCAGAGCCGGGGGTGGGGCTTTCCCCCTCCTCGCCGGCGAGGGGGCAGGGCGGAGCCGGGGCCGGCAGCAGATAGGCCTTTTGGCCTTGGGCAGCAAAAGGGCCTGATCCGGACCTGCTCCTAGCAGCTCTTTCTCCCTCTTTCCCTCCCCAAAGATCCTTCCCGAGGCAAAGGAAGGGCTCCGCCGAATGCCAGGGCCAGGTCCGCCTTGAGGAAGCCTTGAGGAGCCTCGACTCAGCATGGCTCAAGCTCCCGCTCAGGGCTGCTTCAGCCTCCCGATGCTCACTGCCCAATTCACCGACGTGGAGCTTCCGGCTTTGGCTGTTCTCGCGAGAACTCGATCACTTCCGCCCAGTGCTCTGCTTTTGCGGAGGGAGGCAGCGAAAGAGGCCACACAGATCTATGAAACGTATAGATCAGGGCAAATAACTGTAGTCTTCCAGGTGCTATTTGATTTCAAAATCTAGTGCTAGTAAGGCCTTGGGCAATATGGCCAATGGTCAGAGTGATGCCTGTCATCGCTCAGGAGCATTTTCAGGATCAGAGGTTTCTCATCCCTGTTTTAAATAGTCACAGTAATAGTCAACATAATAGTCAATTATGACAACTGATGGGAAACAAACCTGATAATGTCCCTTGCTTTCCATCCAACATGTTTGAAATCCAAATTTAGCTGTAACCCTTCCAAAGGCAGGTCCCATATTTTGGACAACTTCCCCATTTCATCAGGGAAACATCTTAACTCAGGATTGTGACTGACATCAAAAGATGTCAAGTTATCGAGAAACCCAATCTGAGGGGGAATCTGGGGAGAAAGAAAAATAAGACATTTAAAAAGAATGTTGAATGATCGCATCATGACTATGAAAATAACATCCGACAACAAGACAGCCCATATCATCTCATGCTATGCACCACACACTCGCTGCACTGATAACGAAAAAAAAAGAATTCTGGAACAAGCTGGATGCATGCTTGCAATTTATTCCACCCTTGGAGTATATAATTAGCAAAGGAGACTTAAATGGTAGGCCTGGGCAATCATGGTTCTAAATGGTCCTAAAGTACTTATAAAACTAAAGTACTGGAGGTGAACACTAGGTGGCGCTGGTGCTTTGCTTCTACAGTGTTGCTAAAGTTCTGGGGGTGAACACTAGGTGGCACTGGTGCTTTGCTTCTACAGTGTTGCTAAAGTTCTGGTGGTGAACACTAGGTGGCGCTGGTGCTTTGCTTCTACAGTGTTGCTAAAGTTCTGGTGGTGAACACTAGGTGGCGCTGGTGATTTGCTTCTACAGTGTTGCTAAAGTTCTGGGGGTGAACACTAGGTGGCGCTGGTGCTTTGCTTCTACAGTGTTGCTAAAGTTCTGGGGGTGAACACTAGGTGGCGCTGGTGCTTTGCTTCTACAGTGTTGCTAAAGTTCTGGTGGTGAACACTAGGTGGCGCTGGTGCTTTGCTTCTACAGTGTTGCTAAAGTTCTGGGGGTGAACACTAGGTGGCGCTGGTGCTTTGCTTCTACAGTGTTGCTAAAGTTCTGGTGGTGAACACTAGGTGGCGCTGGTGCTTTGCTTCTACAGTGTTGCTAAAGTTCTGGTGGTGAACACTAGGTGGCGCTGGTGCTTTGCTTCTACAGTGTTGCTAAAGTTCTGGTGGTGAACACTAGGTGGCGCTGGTGCTTTGCTTCTACAGTGTTGCTAAAGTTCTGGGGGTGAACACTAGGTGGCGCTGGTGCTTTGCTTCTGCAGTGTTGCTAAAGTTCTGGTGGTGAAAACTAGGTGGCGCTGGTGCTTTGCTTCTACAGTGTTGCTAAAGTTCTGGTGGTGAACACTAGGTGGCGCTGGTGCTTTGCTTCTACAGTGTTGCTAAAGTTCTGGGGGTGAACACTAGGTGGCGCTGGTGCTTTGCTTCTGCAGTGTTGCTAAAGTTCTGGGGGTGAACACTAGGTGGCGCTGGTGCTTTGCTTCTACAGTGTTGCTAAAGTTCTGGGGGTGAACACTAGGTGGCGCTGGTGCTTTGCTTCTACAGTGTTGCTAAAGTTCTGGGGTGAACACTAGGTGGCGCTGGTGCTTTGCTTCTACAGTGTTGCTAAAGTTCTGGGGGTGAACACTAGGTGGCGCTGGTGCTTTGCTTCTACAGTGTTGCTAAAGTTCTGGGGTGAACACTAGGTGGCGCTGGTGCTTTGCTTCTACAGTGTTGCTAAAGTTCTGGGGGTGAACACTAGGTGGCGCTGGTGCTTTGCTTCTACAGTGTTGCTAAAGTTCTGGGGGTGAACACTAGGTGGCGCTGGTGCTTTGCTTCTACAGTGTTGCTAAAGTTCTGGGGGTGAACACTAGGTGGCGCTGGTGCTTTGCTTCTACAGTGTTGCTAAAGTTCTGGGGGTGAACACTAGGTGGCGCTGGTGCTTTGCTTCTACAGTGTTGCTAAAGTTCTGGGGATGAACACTAGGTGGCGCTGGTGCTTTGCTTCTACAGTGTTGCTAAAGTTCTGGTGGTGAACATTTCAGAATTCTAACAAAACTTTCAAAATTTTGTTATAAATGGCAGTTCCTAATTGGTTCTGTCTTTAAAATCACCAATAATGAAATAATAATGACGTTTTGAAAGTTTTGTTAAGAGTTCTGAAATGTTCACCACCAGAACTGAATTATATGCATCCAATTCAAAGCATATAATCTGGATTTTATGTGGCAGTATAGATGGGGCCTCATATAATCCAGTTCAAAGTAGATAATCTGGGGACAGATCCTGGGATATAGGGCAAAGTAGATCCAGCAGCAGATAGAAGAAGGGAAGCACAAGTTCTATTGAGGATGCCAAAGAGTTGCACGGTAAATATACAATGCACGTAACACAGTAGAATCCAAGCCAAAAGCAACATGCAAACCTTATGGAGAATGTTTTTTTTCTAACTATAATGTGGTAAAGTCAAAATACCATTTCCAGGCACCGCCAAATTGAGTTAAAATTGTACATCACCTCTTTCAACTTGTTGTTGGACAGATGTAGCTTCTCAAGTCGGGACCACGACAAAGGTTTTTCATTCAAGTCTAAGATGCTTATTTGATTGTGGTTCAGGAGCAGCTCTCTTAAATTAGAAGACTTCCAGTGCAAAGGTCCAGGTAAACTTATGATCTTATTGTTACTTAAATCCACTGAGCGTAAACTAATCGAGGAAAAAGAAAGAAACAATATAATTGCTACATAACGATGCTAAATTGGACACTTAGAATGCAAGGTCAGAGACAAACTACAGTCCTCCCTCGCTTATTGCGGACTCGCTGTTTTGCGGATTTCAAAAAATATTAATTGAAAATATATATTATGGTATTTTCACTGTTTTGTGGGGGTTTTCTGCTGCCGCTCTCCAAGGCAATTCCCCTCCCCAGTCCTCCCTCCCTCCTGCCTTGAAGGGCCTTTCCTTCCTTTCCTTCACTTTATTTTAAGTTTACAAAGACTTAAAATAGTGTATAACTACTAAAATAATGTATAAATATTAAAATAAATAGAGTATCCCTACATCACGGTTTTTCACTAACCCAGTAATAAATGAGGGAACACTGTATATAAAGGAACTGAAAAAAATGTATCACACAAAACTGATGCGTGGGAGAGTAACTGAATATTGTGATTCCAGATTTTAAGGCTGGATCTACCCTGCCCTATATCTCAGGATCTGATCCCAGATTATCTGCTTTGAACTCGATTATATAAGTCTATGCTGCCAGATAATCTGAGATAAGTAGTAGGCCTGTTTGATCCATGGTTCTAAATGCTTCAAAAGTACTTACAAAACTAAAGTTCTGGTGGTGAACACTAGGTGGTGCTGGTGCTTTGCTTCTACAGCAGGGGTGCCCACACTTTTTCAGCATGCGAGCTACTTATAATAAAACCAAGTCAGAAAGATCTACCTACCTACTCAAGGCTTGAGAGGGGAGGGGGCGAGGCTTAGTGAGGCCTGGCTCCGCCCCTCTGGCTTCAGCTCTACCAGCAGCTCCTCCAGGCTTGAAGATGGCAGTGCCAAGCCAGCCTTGTGCTAGCTATGCCACCACTGGCTTGGCACTGCCATCCACAAGCCTGGAGAAGCTGCTGGTAGAGCGGAAGCCAGAGGGGGGCGGAGCCAGGCCACACCAAACCCCTCCCCCTCCCCTCTGGCTTCAGCTCTACCAGCAGCTCCTCCAGGCTTGAGGATGGCAGTGCCAAGCCAGCCTTGTGCTAGCTATGCCACCACTGGCTTGGCACTGCCATCCTCAAGCCTGGAGGCTGCTGGTGGCAGCCAGGGGCGGAACCAGGCCACACCATCCCCTCCCCTGTGGCTTCAGCTCTACTAGCAGCTTCTCCAGGCATGAGGATGGCAGTGCCAAGCCAGCCTTGTGCTAGCTATGCCACCACTGGCTTGGCACTGCCGTCCTCAAGCTTGGAGAAAGTGCGGGTAGAGCTGAAGGAGCCAGGCTGCGCCAAGCCCTCCCCCTCCCCGCTGGCTTTGGAGCTCCCAGCAGCTTCTCCAGGCTTGAGGATGGCAATGCCAAGCCAGTGGTGGCATAGCTAGCACAAGGCTGGCTTGGCACTGCCATCCTCAAGCCTGGAGAAGCTGCTGGTAGAGCGGAAGTCAGAGGGAGCGGAGCCAGGCCCCACCAAGCCCCGCCCCCTCCCCACTGGCTTTGGAGATCGTAGCAGCTTCTCCAGGCTTGAGGATGACAATGCCAAGCCAGTGGTGGCATAGCTAGCACAAGGCTGGCTTGGCCCTGCCCTCCTCAAGCCTGGAGAAACTGCTGGGAGTGCCAAAGCCGGGGCGGGGCTTGGCCTGGCTCCGCCCCCTCTGAGAAGCGCCCCATACAGCTGGGATCGACCTCCTTTGGCCCCCAGATCGACTGGTCGATCGCGATCAACTTCCTGGGCAGCCCTGTTCTACAGTGTTGCTAAAGTTCTGGTGGTGAACACTAGGTGGCGCTGGTGCTTTGCTTCTACAGTGTTGCTAAAGTTCTGGTGGTGAACACTAGGTGGCGCTGGTGCTTTGCTTCTACAGTGTTGCTAAAGTTCTGGTGGTGAACACTAGGTGGCGCTGGTGCTTTGCTTCTACAGTGTTGCTAAAGTTCTGGTGGTGAACACTAGGTGGCGCTGGTGCTTTGCTTCTACAGTGTTGCTAAAGTTCTGGTGGTGAACACTAGGTGGCGCTGGTGCTTTGCTTCTACAGTATTGCTAAAGTTCTGGTGGTGAACACTAGGTGGCACTGGTGCTTTGCTTCTACAGTGTTGCTAAAGTTCTGGTGGTGAACACTAGGTGGCGCTGGTGCTTTGCTTCTACAGTATTGCTAAAGTTCTGGTGGTGAACACTAGGTGGCGCTGGTGCTTTGCTTCTACAGTGTTGCTAAAGTTCTGGTGGTGAACACTAGGTGGCACTGGTGCTTTGCTTCTACAGTGTTGCTAAAGTTCTGGTGGTGAACATTTCAGAACTCTAACAAAACTTTCAAAACTTCATTATTATTTCATCATTATTGTCGATTTTTAAGGCAGAACGAATTAGGAACTGGCATTTATAACGAAATTTTGAAAGTTTTGTTAGAGTTCTGAAATGTTCACCACCAGAACTTTTGTGTTGTAAGTACTTTTGAAGCATTTAGAACCATGGATCAAACAGGCCTAATAAGTAGATAATCTGGGATCAGATCTTGGCATATAGGGCAGTGTAAAGCCAGCCTAAGAGTCCAGGTGGTCAATGTATAAGGTGGCATATATAAAGGAACAGGAGATTATCAGGGGAGATGTCTTTTTGGTAAACCCCAAAAATCAAAACTGTTGCCACTAATTATAACAAAGCGTGTTTTCAAACTCTACGGGAACCAAAAGGTTTCATACGCTGCCACCAATTATAACAGAATAGTTTATTTTACTTAAGGATTTAAAACTGTACTGAGCTGTAACACTCTTCTGGCCAAAAACAACTTTTGAAAACCCACTGGCCTCCACCACAGCTATTATCAAGGATAAGCCCTTTGGCTCCCTGGAGGTATTTCAGGCAAGAATGCACTGGACTTGCACTCAGGCCTGTGCTCAGAGGTAAACTGAAGTGATTTCTTCTCCAAATAAGGTATGCTGCCACCATTGGACTCTTGATTGCTGCAGGAACTGATTTAAGTCCTTTTTGACTAAGGCACACGTGAGGCAGCCGTTTGAACAAACAAACAATAACACTTATTTAAGAGAACTTTCAAAAAATAGTTAACTAGCTTAATGGTTTAGAGATCTTGGCATGAACGCGTGTGGTTACTTTAATCAGTAAAATTATTTTTTACTAAGCACAACTTCTTTCTTAGCTATCCAATGGTTTACCGATAGGAACTCTTCTCTATGCCTAATAAACATTAACACAGCTACAGATAGTCCAAGCTCTGGATCTATCTAACTACAAATCTACTCACTATCTACCCTGACACCTGTGGATTTCTGTTCGCTAGCTTTCCTTGCTAGCCACCTGATCCCTTTCAGGCCTCTTCTTTCTAACACTCACTAACCCTGACCCTTCTCTTCTTCCCCAAACTCTATCTGCTACTCTCTTCTTCAAGACCGAAACTCCTTCTTCTGTCAGACTACCAAAACACCTCCTCTTGAGAGCATTTTTTTTCTTTTCCAAGTTAGGCTCTGTGGTGAAGTCATATTTCTTTATTACAGGTTTTAAATATGGTTGATATTATATATATGTAAGTTGAAAGGGTAAAAACTTAGCAAACCCTAAAGGGTTAACAGAGATATTAGTGTGCAGAACCTCCAAGGGGTTTCCGTTACTGTGGAAACAGGAGGTGGAGCCTGCAACTGGCCTTAGAGGCTTCAAATTCAAACTTTGGCAGTTGGTAGGAACATCGAAGGAGAGAGGGTGTGTGGAAAGTTTGAGAGTCCGTTTTAGCCAGCTGTCAGCGGTTTTAAAAGGGACTCTGACTCTACTCTGTGAGAGAGTAGAAGAAAAGCTGTGTTTGAACTGCTAGGAGAGCAGTTGAGTTTAAAAGGACAAGCAGTTAGAGTAAAGACTGCTGATTTATTGGTTGTGGGAGTGCAGCTATATAGTGTCAAGTTGTATCTCCATAGTTAGTGTATTGTAACCTTAAGATACGTGCCTCTAAGAAGATACTGTAACCACCTTAGCTTTGAACTCTGAAACCTCCACACTTAGAACACTGTTTGAATAAACTTCACAGTTCTTTAACAAAGATATCTCCTCTCATAATTCCTTCACACACGAGCCTCTAAAACCAATTCTTCCCAGTGGGTAGCCAAGTATAGTGAATGTCAGTGGGAGTTTAGGTCCCTGCCCTGACGACACAGTAATCGAAAGGTCAGTAGCAAACCTGACCTGTGTGAATACTTATTACATTATATGGTGGCAGCAAGTGGAAATAATAGAAGCCTGTTATTTACAGAATAAATTGGTGGCAGTGGTGGGATAGCTGACCCTGTCACAGTTTTGAGTTCGAATCTCTTCCCTCACAGGCTCCGCCCCTTCTCTACCAGCCAATCCTACTTCCGTCATTTCCCTCCAAGCAGCACTTAGCCACGCCCCTTATTGGAAATGAGAACCTAAGATGGATGCCTCCATTACATCCCATCTAAAATGGCTGCCAATGTTTTGGGACTAGCTTTTCCAGGCTTCTCTTAGTCTCCCAATGTAGAGCATTAACTACAGCATGCATAGCCATGGGTCAGAATATAAACTGGAGGACATAATGAAAGAGTTTTTCACCTAAAGAAACTGAAATTGTTCACATAATGATAGGAAAAATCAGAGTAGGTATACATGTGACTAATGTTGCTATCCTTGAGCAAGCAGGGATCACGAGCATTGAGGCCATGCTATTGTCAGTCAGTCACGTTTATTGAGTAACCGTCAGGTCATTTCAAATAAAAGCTCCAACAGCAGTATACAAGATAAGGATAAAATCAGTACCTAATGTACAAGGCAAACAATGTAACACATTAAAAACGAAACTTATTGCAATTGTCTTGCGTCAACACATAGGAACTATTAGCATAGGATACTTAAGAAGCCCGGTGATCAGTTGATGTGACGCTTATTACCGCTGTACCGCGGGCTGTTCCATGCCGCCTACTGGAACTCATCCCCCGCACAGTTGACTCCAATAGACTCCATGTACCGCTGTCTCTTTTTGTATGCTCTAAATAGGTAAGCAGCTACCTTATACACCGTTTGAAGGTTTGAGTCTGAGAGGAGGAAGTTAATTTTAAAGGTAGGGGGCCAGAATGTCCTTTTGGATAGTAAATGGCTAAGGTATTTCTCCCTCTCCTCTGCATATATGGGACAGATCAACAAAATGTGGACTAGATCCTCGACTTCTGGTAGGCCGCAAACACAGACTCTGTCCCTATAGGGTGTGGCAGCATATCTGCCGGCCCTCACCATAGACTCGAATTGCTCGAACCTAGCTCTAGTTAGGGCAATCCTAAGGTGAGGTAGGAGCGGGCGAGCCAGATACGGGGCAGTAACAAAGTGGTTGGGTTGTTGGGCTAACCAGTGCATGGATTTGACCCTAGCCAAATGGGCTAGGTCATCTTGGGCACATACATCGAGTACCCTCTGCTTCACCCGGTTCATCATTGAAGTCACTCTGATGTTCGACGGATCCACCTGGAGCCCCTGTAGGGTGAGATATGTCATTATGGCCCCCCCCCCCCATGTTTTCTGAGAGGGAACTCTGAATTGCTCCATCAGGCACAACTTGGGCAGTCTCGCTTCTTCTAGATTGTTTACCTTGCACCAGTAGTTAATGGCTCTAATTTTTGCTAAGCCTGAGATTTGGTGTCTGCCTAACTCGGACCTGACTGCTGCTGTGGGAGTGCGATTATTCACCCCCAGAATCCGCCTTAAAAAGTTAGTCTGGGTGCGCTCAATAGGGGTGACATTGGTCAGGCCCCAAATTTCCGCGCCATACAACAAGAGAGGCAAAACCTTGGCGGCATAGACTTTGAGAATTGGCAGAAGGGATCCTGGGTAGTGGCGGTTAATTAACCTGGTAAGCTGAGAAAGCCTGAGGTTCGCCTTGATGGAAAGTGCATGCATATGATCCACCTATGACCCGTTAGCAGAGAAGGTGGCCCCAAGGTAAGTATACTTTTTGACTTGTTCGATTGCCTCCTGTCCAAGAGACCACTTGTGCTTCCTGTCTCTCCTAGCAAATCTCATCACTTTTGATTTGTTTTTGTTGATTGTCAGGTCATTTGCACTGGCGTATGTGTTGAGTTTCCTCAACGCCCTTCTCAAGCCTACCTGGGAGAAAGCAATGATGACAAGATCATGCGCGTAAAGAAGGGTATTGAGAGGGGAAAAATCAGAGTACTTTGGGAAAAGCAGAGGGATGCAGCAGCAAGATTTCTGGGGAGAAAATTGCTCATGTGGGTTATTATCCATTTTTTACCAACAGCCCTATCATCAAGTTATGCTCACTGGACATGCTCACTGCTCGTTGGAGTAATTTGAAGCCTCCAAACTTTCATATCCTGTTGCTGAAAACATTTTTAATCGTTCAACTAGGAAGCACCCTTACGCTGGATCTACACTGCCATATAATCCAGTTTGATCCGAGATTATCGGCTTTGAACTGGATTATATGAGTCTACACTGCCAGATATTGGATTATATGGCAGCGCAGTTGTGGTCTGAGTCTTGCTTTTGTGTCTGGAAGGATTTTCAGTATTTAGTATAAGGACCAGAGAGCTGCGCATAACTTTTCCAAACTGATGCTATAGATACATAGACATGTCGTAACGTACTGTGGAAGAAGGAGAATTGCTTCTGGAATATCTGAAAAATTATTCTGCGACAATTTTAATGTAGTTATGTTAGGTGACAAATCAGGAATGGCATCTAAAAATATAAAAAGAAAAAATGGTTATTTTACTAATTCATAAAATGCCTGAACAACAAACAATGCTGGAAGGTGGTTATCAAATATGTAAATTCCTGTAATATATGATGAATGAGTCTATAACTTGATCACAGTTTTATCCGTTACAGAAAAGCTGGATGAAATAGCTAGGCCTGGACAATCATGGTTCTAAATGGTTCTAAAGCACTTACAAAACTAAAGTTCTGGTGGTGAACACTAGGTGGTGCTGGTGCTTTGCTTCTACAGTGTTGTTAAAGGCTAAGCTTGATAAATACGATGGGGACTCTGCACCGTTCATTTCAATGGTAAAAAAGTGATTTACTGAATTTTGTTTTGGCCCTACAAGCACGGAAGATGCCGAACGTTCTGGACGCCCAGATGAGGTCTCTACACCCGGAATAATTGAAAAAAAATCACGATATGGTGTTGGTGATTTGAAAGTGCGAGAGATTGTGGAAGGCATCTCACGTGGCTCAGTGGCTTCAATTTTAAATGATCACTTGGGTATGAGAAAGCTTTTCACAAGATGGGTGGCGCGTTTGCTCACAATCGACCACAAACACAATCATGTGACAATTTCGCAGGAGTGTTTGGCGTTGTTCAACCACAATATGGACGAGTTTTTGCGCCGTTACGTAACCGTGGACGAAACGTGGATCCACCACAACACACCAGACACCAAACAGCAGTCAAAGCGGTGGGTTTCCCGGGGTGAATCGGCGCCAAAGAAGGCCAAGGTGGGTTTGTCAGCCAATAAAGTCATGGTGACCGTTTTTGTGATGCACGTGGTATAATCCACATCGACTTATCTTCAAAAGGGTAAAACAATCAGTGGTGAATATTATGCCAACTTATTGGGTCAATTTAATGAGGTTTTGGGGGGTGGGGGGGAAACGACCACATTTGGCCAAGAAAAAGGTTCTTTTGCACCAGGACAATGCAAGGGTGCACACATGTGCAGTTGCCATGGCAACAATCCATGAATTGGGATATGGATTGCTCCTCATCCGCCCTATTCTCCGGATCTAGCTCCGAGTGACTATTTCTTGTTTCCAAACCTGAAGAAATGGATCGGCGGAAAGAGATTTGACTCCAACAATGAAATCATCTCACAAACAAATGCCTATTTTGATGACCTCGACAAATCTTATTTTTTTGAAGGGATAAAAAAATTGGAGAAACCTTGGACAAAGTGTATAGAGCTCAAAGGAGACTACGTTGAAAAATAAAATGATTTTTTATCCAAAAACCTTTGTTTCATTCAAAAAGTCACGGACGTATTGACCCGCTCTCATATATTGCACAATTAGGAAGAGGAACACAATTCCTTGGAAATGTGACAGGAAACCCCAAAATATATATCTAACATTTCTCTAGCTTCTTTGTAACAAAAAAGTGGGGAATCACACTTTTCAAGCAACATTATGGCCCCATCTACACTGCCATATAATCCAGTTTCTGAATCCATATTTTCTGCTTTGAACTGGATTATATGTCAGTGTAAACTCATATAATCCAGTTCAAAGCAGATAATATGGATTCAGAAACTGGATTATATGGCAGTGTAGATCCAGTCTTAGTGGACCCTAGCGTGCGCAGCAACAGGAGACTCTGAACAGAAGATGTTCCTTGAAAAGAAAAGGTGTCTATACCCTAAAATAGTCCAAATCATTATCTCCTAACTCCAGTTCTCTGTTTGCAACATAGCAATATTAGGTTCACTTCAAGTACAACATTGTGTACCTGGAAGCACACTGTCTGTATTGCCTTCGGGTACTGGATGCACTTAGCAATAACTCTGGGTTTTCTTTTCAAAAATACAAGTGGGAGTTTAGTCCTCCTACGTTGCTGTCATAGAAATAATGAAAGCCTTCAGATTGTGAGGATCCTTTAATTTATGGTTTTTCTCTGTTCCTTCTCTGCCACAAGGAAGCCCGAATGGTATGCCTCATCTCAAAAACACACAATCCATCCAAGAAGATGAGTCTGGGACTCCCGGCCAGGCGAAGATGGCGGCAGGACGGGCACTCTAGGGCTCCCTGGGGTGTCGCCTGCTTTTCGGGCTGGAGGGTGATCTACGCCCTCCCTCCTCACGGACAGAAGCGTCTGAGACGAGCGCGAAGCCGGCGGACAGGGTTCGGCGGCTCCAAAGATCTCTCCCTCCCCAAGAGGGAGAGATTGAGGGCCCAGACCGACGTCACTGCGGCGAGCGAGCCGGAAGCGGTAGCGGCGGCGACCCGCACTCACTGCCAGCCCAGCCCGGCCTCCCCCCTCCCCCCCACCTTAAGCAGAGGGCAGGAGGCTACAGAAGAGTCGAGGAGGAAGAAGGTCGTAAGTACGGGGATCAGCGGCCCGTACGGCACTGGGGAGGCGATACTGGAGGCGGAAGGGAAGAGTGTGGGCAAACAACGGGGCTTCCAACAGCTGCACGGAAGCCCCCCACATTAAGGGGATCGGGCCCCCAAGAAAAGGGCAATAAAAATCCAGCAAACAGGCCATACAGAGGGCAGCCAACCATTTCTGGCAAAGGAAGAGGGTGAAGGAGGAAAAGAGCTGGTGGGTGCCAAAATGGCGGATGAGCTCTGATAGCTCCAGGAGCAGGGGAAGAAGAGCTTTTGGGCGGGAGCGCCATCTTGGAAGGGGAAAAAAGACATACTTTCAAGAGTAAAACAGAGTAAAGCACAAGTGACAGCAAAAAGATGGCGGCGCTACATGAATGGGCCCCAGAAGCAGAAGAGAGGAAGAGAAGGCGGGGAAGGAGACCAGAAGAGGAAGAGATAACTTTGGGGGACATTCTCACAGAAATACGAAGGTTGGGGGAAGCTCAAGATGGACTCCTGCAGACGATCGACTCTATAGTGACGCGGCAAGAGAGGCAGATCAAAGCGATCCAGGAGCACTCCCAACATGCAAGAAGAGAATCAACCGGAGAAACACTTCCCACAAAGAGGGAGCTGATGAACCTCTATGAAGATGGAAAGGAAGCGCCTCAGGCCAGGGGGAAAAACGTAACAATACGTGAAGGTGGAGGGATGAGAGGGGAAGAGATTGAAAAACAGCAAGAAACATCAGAAGAAAGCGAACTCCACTTCAAAAAGAGAGAGGAAGTTCCACTGGAAGTGCCAAGAACGAATAAGAAAGATTCCAAAATCTCTGCCCCCCAAAAAAGAGAAGAGGGAAAAACCAAGAAGAGGTTGCACCTTCCAAAAGTCCCACCCTGGTTGCAGATAAGAACAAAGATAAAAAGATAGGGACGCAGCCCAATAGGAAGAGAAGCGGGATGAGAACAGCCCAACAAAAAGGAAAGAAAAACCTAAAGAAAAGGTGTCTTTACCCTCTAGAGTTGTATTTTAGTCATCTGAGATGTGACGAACTGGAAATGGATATAAAAAGCCTTGAATCTCCTAAAGAGAATGGTTAGAAAGGGGACTGAGGAAGATGAAGGGGTACAGACCTAGCTATATTAAAGGACAAGGAACGGACAAGGGATACCAAACAGGGACTGTACAAGATAAACAAGACGAACCCAAGAAAAAGGAAGCTAGAAGAAAACTCGTTACCCCTATTTCTATCCTTTCTCCACACCCTTATCCATTACTAGCCTTCCCAGATTCCTGACCAGTCTACCACCCTTAACCCCCACCCCTCTCTACCCCTCACCCCCCCTATACCTCCGGTTCGCCCTACCCCAAAACCACCACCCCCATCTGTACGTATCCAAAACTTTCAATAAAAATTTAATTAAAACAACAACAACACACACAATCCAGAAAAATAACAAAATAAATAAGCTGAAACTAAAAGAAAGCAGATAATAAAACCAATACATCACACCCACCTCCCAAAGTATCCTTCCCATCATTTGTTTCCAGTACTTACAGAGTCTTTTCAATAGTAAACAAAAACAGTCACAAGATCTATGAATAATAATTACAAGGCCTGGGCAACCATGGTTCTAAATGGTTCTAAAGTAGTTACAAAACGAAAGTTCTGGTGGTGAACACTAGGTGGCGCTGGTGCTTTGCTTATTTATTATTTATTTATTTACTATTTTTATATGCCGCCCTTCTCAACCCCGAAGGGGACTCAGAGCGGCTTACAGCAAACAACAATGCTGCCAGAGTGGCTTACAATGTACATATAACAATATTGCCGGAGTGGCTTACAGCAAACTGAAAAAACAACAATTAACATTACTGTCATAGCACAACATCAGCACTACACATCATATTGCACTACAACATGTTGCAATATTGTTAGCAATATTGTATGTAATACAAATATATAAATTATAATATCACGATATAATTATTATATCACATTATCATTGGCAGTATTATACTGTGTTACATTACAACACCACCAATACCAAATGCATATACAACACACCATACCATAATCATACTATTATTAGTAGTAGTATTACATTATAATTATTATACTATAACATAATACAATATATTGACATTATAATATAATATATTATATTAAATTTTAATGCAATGCAACATCATATTATTATATTCTATTATATATAAAATAATAAATAACATTATTTATTTAAACAAAATAAAATTACTTATTTAAATTTAAATTTCAGAACTCTAACAAAACTTTCAAAATTTCATTATAAATGGCAGCTCCTAACTGTTTATGTCTTTAAAATCGCCAATAATGAAATAATTATGAAGTTTTGAAAGTTTTGTTGGAGTTCTGAAATGTTCACCACCAGAATTTTAGCAACACTGTAGAAAAGCAAAGCACCAGCGCCACCTAGTTTTCACCACCAGAACTTTCGTTTTGTAAGTACTTTAGAACCATTTAGAACCATGATTGCTCAGGCTTAATAATTACACTGGGTCACTGAAATGTCACAAGGCAAACTTTCAAATTTGAATACTTCTTGCACCTTAGGCCCCATCCACACTGTCATATAATGCAAATTATCAAATCAGATCATCCACATGATTTACTTTGAACTGGATTACAATGCTATATAATTCAGTTCAAAGCAGATAATCTGGATTTTATATTGCAGTGCAGGAGGGACCTTGTAGTGCAGGGCTGCCCAGGAAGTCGATCGTGATTGACCAGTCGATCCCGGGACCAAAGGAGGTCGATCCCAGCCGGATGGGGTGCTTCTCAGAGGGGGCGGAGCCAGGCCCCACCAAGCCCCGCCCCCTCCCCCGGCTTCGGTACTCCCAGCAGCTTCTCCAGGCTTGAGGACGACAGTGCCAAGCCAGCCATGTGCTAGCTATGTCACCAGTGGCTTGGCACTGCCATCCTCAAGCCTGGAGAAGCTGCTGGGAACTCCAAAGCCAGATGGAAGGGGGCGGGGCTTGGCGCAGCCTGGCTCCGCCCCCTGGCTTCCGCTCTACCAGCAGCTTCTCTACACTTGAGGATGTCAATGCCAAGCCAACCTTATGCTAGATATGCCACCACTGGCCTGGCATTGCCATCCTCAAGCCTGGAGAAGCCGCTGGGAGCTCCAAAGCCAGAGGGGAGGGGGCTTGGCACGGCCTGGCTCCACCCCCCTTCCTGGCTTCTGCTCTACCAGCAGCTTCTCCAGGCTTGAGGACTGCAATGCCAAGCCAGTGGTGACATAGCTAGCACAAGGCTGGCTTGGCACTGCCATCTTCAAGCCTGGAGAAGCTGCTGGTAGAGCAGAAGCCAGAGGGGGGGTAGCCAGGCCGCCCCAAGCCCCGCCTCCTCCCCTCTCCAGCCTTGAGGAGGTAGGTAGATCTTTCTGACTTGGTTTTATTATAAGTAGCTCGCGTGCTGAAAAAGTGTGGGCACCCCTGTTGTAGTGCATATCTGGTGGACTGGGGAAAGAATTTTTAAAAAACATCTTGTCAGTTGTATTGGTTATTGTTTGCATAGACAGGCTGACTTCCCAGATGGCACCTGATCAAAATTTTGTATACTCACCAAGCACATTCATCCCAGCATTGAGCGTCTCCAGTTTCAAACATTCCTTCAGAAAATTCTCAACCAAGAACGATACGGCATTCTTGCTGATGTTTAAAACTTTCAGTTCTTTTAAGCAGATAGGTG
Organism: Anolis apletophallus; assembly: GCA_030556195.1. Lineage (NCBI taxonomy): Eukaryota > Metazoa > Chordata > Lepidosauria > Squamata > Anolidae > Anolis > Anolis apletophallus. Next base: position 9,581,958 of record JARBWK010000012.1, read on the forward strand.
AGAATATGCCTGAAAGTTTGTTACTAAAAGAAGAGAAAACAAGAGAAATGAAAGTAGAATAAACTTTATGCTAAAATTTGAGACTAAAAGCCAGCACACCATACCCACATCCCGACATATCTTTGTCATTTGTTTCCAGTTATAAGGGGTTATGTGTTTCGCGTACCCCAAAGACAATGGAATGTGGGATTGCTTAAATAGAAACCCAAACTGCACTGAGCTGGAACGCTCTTCTGGCCGGAAAACCTTTTGAAAACCGCTGGCCACCACCACACTTATAAGTAACTAGCTGTACCCGGCCACCTGTTGCTGTGGAGTTGTGTGGTGGTATGGAAAATTAAGTAGGAAAGAAGCCAAGAAGGAAGTAGAGAATGAAATAGCATTCATTTCCTTCTTTCTTTCTTTCCTTCCTTCCTTCAATTCATCCTACCTTTCTTCCCTCCCTGTTTCCTTCCTTCCCATATATACACACAAAACACATATATACAGACTGGGCGACATGAAAGAGGAAAACAAGGAAAACGGAAGAACAGGGTTTGTTTCCTGTTCTTCCGTTTTCCTTGTTTTCCTCTTTCATGTCGCCCAGTCTGTATATATGTGTTTTGTGTGTGTGTGTGTGTGTGTGTGTGTGTGTGTGTATATATATTATATAAATGGGTTCACGTCATGTGATGTATACCTCAAACAAAGAAACCATACAACGCAGAAACACAATACTTGCCAACAGAAATAGGCCTCAAGCAAGGTACGTTTGTAGCAAAGAAAATTTCCCCCCCAAAACCTAAAAGGCCCCCAAAACAACGAGTAAAAATAAAACTACATTTACCAGCATCCTCCGGGGCAGCCAAAGACTCACCCAGCCTCTACATTCTGAACAACATGATTGGCTGCCAATAAGGGTGGATTTGCATAACTGCTGCACTGGCCAGCCAACATGAAAATTCCGATCCATACTAAACTGCCAAAACAGAATAAGGAAAAGGCCTGAGCCAATCCCCAAAACAAAAAAACCAAATCACTTCCAACCGAAAATTTACACCCCAAAACATCAGACCACGCCCAAAATTGACAGTAAGGCTTCATTAACCTGATTTCCCTAACTAGGCCTCACTTACTGGGAAGCTGTTTACGCTCTGAATTGACAGTAAGGCTTCATTAACTTGATTCTCCCAACTAGGCCTCAGCTCATTGGACATTGTGTATGGCCAGAATTGACAGTAAGGCTTCATTAACTTGCTGTTCCTAACTAGGCCTCAGCTCATGGGACATTGTGTATGGCCTGAATTTACAGTAACCTACCTTGACACAGAGCCCCGACCATGCATGATGGAACTTGAAGTACCACCATGGAAAATGGAATTTGTAGTACTTCAAAACCCATCATTCCCGACAGACCACTGTGGCCCAGAACCAAAACCAATAAAGACCCAACTTGGCACACCATGCCCCCCATGACCCACACTCCATCCAACTGCAGTTTAGAGGAGGGCACACCGTGGATGATTTGACTTTCTTGCATCTCCAAAAAAGGGCACAGCAACGCGTGCCGGGTACAGCTAGTATGTATATATATATATATATATATATATATATATATATATATACACACACACACACAACACACACACACACACACACACACACAAAAGCTTGGGGACCCGGCGGTGCCCGGGTTATTTGAGAAAGGCATTGTGTGCCAATGTTGGTCTTTGGTACTTCAAGTCCCATCATCCATGGTCCACCCTCCTCCAAACTGCAGTAGAAGATAGAGTGGGTCATGGGGGCTCTGTGTGTCACGTTTGGTCTTGATCATTCTTTGGATGAGGTCTCGTAAGGTGAGTGAAGGTACTTAAAGTCCCATCATCTGTGGTCCATCCTCCATGAAACAGCACCAGGGTGTAGAGTGGGTCAAGGGGGTTCTGTGTGCCAATTTTTGTCTGTATTGGTCATTGGGTGAGGGTCGCGTTGTTTTCAGGAAGTGAGTGAAGGTACTGCAAGTCCCATCATCCATGGTCCATCCTCCTTCAAACGGCAGCAGGATGTAGAGTGGGCCATTGGGCCCCTGTGTGCCAAGTTTGGTCCTGATCGTCATTGCTGCGGGCAGCAGTGACTGAGTGCCTAAGGCTTTTCCTTTTCCCTCTGTGTGAGCTATCTATAAAACAACTATCCTAGATAGTTCACTTCAGAGCTTTGATACAGAGGCTCAATACTCTAATGAGTTCTGACAAGGAGCTGCTCCTCCCCTTAACTCCGAGCTCCTCCCAGGCAACTCTCTCCCTAACTCCTCCCAGGGAAGGCTCCCAAACCACTCCCCCTTCTCCTGGCTGTTCTATCTGCCAAACTGCCAGGCTGTTCTGGGCCCTGCCTTAAATGGGTGAGTTCCTCATACTCCTCCTTCCCTTTCTTTCCCTCCCTCAGTTCCCTTCCTCCCTTCTATATCTATGGCTGGATGACTGTCAGGAGGGCTTTGATTATGTTTTCTTGCCCTGGTGAAGGGAGTTGGACGCAGTACAGTGCGAAGGTTGCACTGCAAAGGCCTCCGCGTCCTCCGGCGGAGCCTCCCCGCCACCGCGGAAGAAAGCGGGGCCTTCCCTGGCGGAGGCAATTCATTCCAAACCCCTCCAGTATTTTCTGTTGGTCACGGGGGTTCTGTGCGCTAAGTTTGGCCCAATTCCATTGTTGGTGGAATTCAAAATGCTCTTTGATTGTAGGTAAACCATTAATCCCAGTAACTACAGCTCCCAAATGAAAAGGGCTATTTTCTCAAAACTCCACCAGTGTTCAAATTTGGGCATATTGAGTATTCATGCCAAGTTTGGTCCAGATCCATAGTTTGTTTGGGTTCTCAGTTCTCTCCGGATGTAGGTGAACTACATCTCCCCTAAATCACTGCCAATTCCTCCCAAACCCCTCCAGTATTTTCCGTTGGTCGGAGTTAGCTAGAAGTTTGGTCCAGTTCTGTAATTCGTGGGGGTCTCAGTGGTCTGTGGAAGTCAGAGCTGAATTGGTTGAAGGTACTGCAAATCCCATCATCCGTTGCCCATACTCCCCCAATCATATTGTTTTTGTGATTAATCACTATGCTTTAATTATGTTCAATTGGTAACAATGAAAATACATCCTGCATATTAGATATCTGTATTAGAATTCGTAAGAGTAGCAAAATTATTTATGAAGTAGCAACGAAAATATGGTTGGGGGGCACCACAACATGAGGAACCTTAGTTAGGGGTCACGGCAATAGAAAGGTTGAGAACCACTGCTTTAATACGTATATCTTTCTCTTTAATTGTGAGGACCTACCATCTGTCCGCAACACGGCGCCGGGCTTTCTCTGTTGCAGCCCCTACCATGTGGAACGCACTGCCCGCCGGCATCCGTGCCACCCAGGGCCTCCTCCCGTTCCGGAGAGCAGTTAAGACATTGCTGTTCCAACAAGCCTTCGGAGTTAGCTAGACTGTAGCTCGCACCGCCTAGCTGTCAGCCCACTGCGACTCCATTTGTTGTTTCAACTGTTCTAATTGTAATTCCATCTTAATGGTATTACTGTGGTTTATGAGTTATCTGACAATTGTATTTTACGAACTGTTGTAAGTCGCCCGCCGGGGGGGCGCCACAGACAAAATGCAAAATAATAAATAAATAATAAATAATTGCTATTTTAAAAATTTTAATTTAATTTCTAGGGGGGCGGTGAGTAAAAAAATTTCTGGAAAGGGGGCGGTAGGCCAAAAAAGTTTAGGAAGTTTAGGCTGTTAACCCTCTTTTATTAAAATCTCAATAAAAATATATTTTTGAAAAAATCCTGGAACTGGGTTAAAATATCCCAGTTCCTCCTGGGATTAAGAGCAGTGGAGAAGGGCCCTGGATTATATGACAGATAATCTGGGATAAGTAAATATTCTGTGATTGAATCTTGGGATTGAGGGCAGTGTAGATCCACCCAAATTTGTTTTTTACCTGCCTCTAGGACAGTGTTTCTCAACCTGGGGGTTGGGACCCCTGGAGGGGTCACGAAGGGGTGTCAGAAGGGTCGCCAAAGACCATCAGAAAACAAAGACCATCAGGGGGTTTTGTGTGGGAAGTTTGGCTCAATTCTATTGTTCGTGGGTTTCAGAATGCTCTTTGATTGTAGGTGAACTATAAATCCCAGCAACTACAACTCCCAAATGACAAAATCAATCCCCACAAGTACTCAAAATTTGGCATATTGAGTATTTGTGCCAAATTGGGTGTATTGGGTATTTGTGACAATACATCCTGCATATCAGACATTTACATTACTATTTATAACAGTAGCAAAAAAATAGTTACAAGGTAGCAACGAAAATAATGTTATGGTTGGGGTCTCACAACATGAGGAACTGTGTTAAGGGGTCGTGGCTTTAGGAAGGTTGAGAACCACTGCTCTAGGAGAAAATTATGGGCCATAATCTAATATGAGAGACCGGAGCAGCTCCCCCTATCAAGTCGCTACATTGTTGTTACTTCTGCAACTCTTTGGATCACCAAACACTGCTATTCAGAAGAGAAGAATCGGGACACGTTCTTCCATCTCCGCCCAATGGAGACCGCAAACAGCCCCTGTGCCTCAGCTGTTATATCTCGCCCTTCTGAAGATTACAGCTATCCGTTGGATTACAATACTTGGTCCTATAATTGTGAAGAATTTTGTTCTATTGGTTGTCCTGTTTGGACCAGTTTTCACTGCATATTGGTCCACCGGATCTCCAGCCTCTCACCATTGAAGTGCCAAAACCCCCGCGTTATTGGCAACACTGGGAATAACCCGGTTTGAAGAAAACTTTCACGCTCCGAGCTTGCGGACCTGCCTATACAGTTCCGGGCTCCACCAGCTCCCTCCTTCTGTGAACTACGGTCTGTTTACATCTTTTCACCACTGTGGAACTCCGTATCCCTTTCCGTGGATTACAAATAGTGCAATGTAGCATGTCTCCTGTCTACATAGAGCATCTTTCCACCAGTGGGGTGCCAAAAATCCGCTTCATTGGCAACGCCGGTTATAACCCAGTTTGTAGAGAACCTTCACGCTTTGGGATCACGGACCCGCCAACACAGGCTCGGGCTCCGCCAGCTCTGTGTATCGCAGTTTGTTTACATTCTCCTAACCACTGAGGAACCTCGTATCTTTTGTTTTGGAGTACAAATAGTGCAATTCAGCACTTCTTCCATCTACACGGAGTATTTATCCAACAGTGGAGTGCCAAAAACCCGCGTTATTGACAACGCTGGGTATAATCCGGATTATAGTGACCTTTTGCCATCTGGAAATGTTTGGCTAATCATATTCTTTTGTACAGACCTTACGTTTGTGTTGATCGTTTCCTTCGCAATATCTTGTTGTGCTGACCTTGAGATTTGTGTGGACCTCATATTTCAACTATTGTATTAAAGGAGACACAGGTATACTGTTTTGCCCTGTATAGACCTTCATATTTGTGTAGACCTTGATATTTCAGTGATTACACCACTCTAATCAGAGTACTTTGTGATTTTGACGTTTATTGTTGCCATAATCTAATATTGTCATGTTTCCAATCCTGGCAATTGATTCACAAGGTGAAACAAATCCTCTTATTTTCCTTTTCTTTGCTTCTCCTGTATTTATACTACACATTCAAAACTTCAGCAATAAAAGAAACGCCTACAGCTAAGCAGCTAAAATTAGATCTTCTGTCAGTACATGATGTAAACGAAGAGGTAATGTGTTAACACAAGAATGTGAGTTAACAAGAGAAAGCATAGTCATGCTTATACTGGGAAATAGAACAGAAAAGAATAACTGTTAGTTTTCTTAAAGGGCAAATGGAAGATCAAGCTGCAGAAGAGAGAGAAATAGAATATGGTTTGGGGATAAATATAATTGTAACTGAATTTCCTTCCCTTTACAGAAACTACTATGCAAACTACCACGTGCTCCTCTTACCCTTCTAATACAAGGTGCTCCAGTTTTTCTGCAACGTTGGCAAGACCTTCAGGAATGCATGACAACTGGTTGTAGGATAAATTCAGTAGTTTCAGAGTTGCACAAACCGTCTTTGAATCCAAAATTAACAGCGGACCAATGTCATTGCGTGAAACATCAAGGTGTGCTATACAAGGGATTTTCAACAGGTATGGAGGAAAAGTAGTCAACCGATTGCTGTGCAGATCTAGATAGCTCAAGCATTTCAATGTCTAAAGGGAAAACAGAAAGATATACAGATATAGATATATAGATATACGTATAGCAAATAGATAACATAAATACATTCCATTATGACCAGAGTTAGTTAGGAATTGGCAGTTGCTGGAGCTGCAAGCTGTCTGTAGGAGCTGCAGTGTGCAGTTCAGTTCTGTGTGTGGGTTGAGGGAAACCCAAGTGTGTGGGACAGAGTTTAGTGCCAGGGTTGAGAGTAACCCAGTATTAAGTAGTTACTTGTGTGTAACTGTGTAAGGGGAATTTAAAAACCCCAGTGTTATATTGTTGAAACCTTGAAGTTTGTACCTCTTCGGAGATCTTTTGAAACCACCTAAGCTTTGAGCCCATTTGTGTAAAATAAACTGTTAAACACTTTCAACACTACATCTGTGGAAGTCGTTTGTTCACAAAGACCCTCACATCTAGTGGTCAAGCATTGACAAATGGTGGCAGCAAGTTAAAAAATAATAGAGGAAGGAAAACCTTGATAGCTGGTGGCTGCCCTGCCACAGTACTACACGGTTCACTCAGTTTGGTGTGCGTATAAACAAAGATCGACGCTAGCCTTCGGCGGCGTTTACGATCCTTTGTCTCTTTACAGTGGGATCCTACGGAACCCTGGGATTTGCAGTTGACTGAGAGAAGGCTCTACACAAGGCCTCACTCACACTGTGGCCCTCCCGTAGGGCGCGAGGTGAAGGGAGGGGGAAGGCGGGGAGCGGGGCGCTGGAAAGGGGGGAAGGGGAGGCTGGAGCCTGATTGGGTGGGAGGGAGGGAAGGAAGGAAGGAGAGAGAAGTGCGTCCTGAGGGTGGGTCGTCTGGAAGGCGGGAGGCTGCTAAAGAGGGCTCAGTCTCGGTTTCTCGGCTCTCAAGGTGGAGGTTTCGAGGCTAAAGGGTCGTGATTTGAGCTTGGGGCAAGAGGAGGGGGATCAGGTGCCGCTTCTCCGCGTGTTGTGCTCCCTCCTGCCCCTCCCACCTTCTCTTGGGCCCCCAGACCCCTCCCTTTCCCCCACACCCAGACCGTGGAGTTTCCCTCCCGAAGTTGGGGAGCTCTTTCCCTGCCCCTGCCATCCCCTTGCCCAGCCCCAACCCCACGGTCCCTGGAAGGCAGAGCGCGCCAACCTGCCGGGCATCCTTCCCACGGCTTTCCTCTCGCAGCCAGCCATCCATTCCTTGCCCATGAGCGTTTGGGTTGTGTGTTTTTTCCTCGGGGGGAACGTGGCCCCGGTGCTTTTGCTTTTATGCATTTTTTTAAAAAAAAACTCAGAGAAAGTAGCCGAAGAAAAAAGCAGTGGTAGAGGTTGGCTTAAAGGGGGGCTAATTCCAAAGTGTGGCCTAGGGTGCAAAAAGGTGTTAATCCGGGCCTGATAATAATCTTTATTTATACCCCGCCACCATCTCCCCGATGGTGGCTCGGGACGGCTCACACGAGGCCAAGCCCGAACAACAAATTAAAATAAAATACAATCAAAACATCAACAATAAACATCATAAAAATACATACATATAAATAAAAAACAATATACAAATTACAATCTAAAATCAGAAATGACAGGGCGGGCCACATGCACAATTATAAAATATTAAAAGCTCGGGGTGAGATATGCGGAGTGGCTTCTTTGCAAAGGAGAGTACATGAAAACATGCAAACATTGGGTGGGGGGGGGAGAATAGATTCCAAGAACGGGGGCAATTGAGGAAAACAATGGTAGAAATTAAATAACTACTCCCCGAAGGCACCGTGGAAAAGGCAGGTTTTGAAGTGTTTTTAAAGGTCTCCAGAGTGGGGGCTTTCCTAATCTCTCAGGGCAAGGAATTCCAGAGTCGGGGGGGGCACAGAGGAGAAGGCCCTCTCCCTTGTGCCCACCAGACGAGTCTGTGAGACTGGCAGGGGCGACAGGAGGGCCTCCCCCGAGGAGCAGAGGGTTCGAGCTGGTTCATGGAGGAAGAAAAACTGAAAGTTACCAGAAGGTCACACTTGGTTTTAAAAAGTAATTTTTAAAAAGGATATTTGAAATTTCTAAAGTAAGGTATGACAACATGTCTTATTTCAGAGTGGGATGATCAGGCCCAGATTAAAACTTTTTTGCGCCCTTGGCCACACTTTGAAATTACGCCCCCTTTAAGCCAACCTCTACTGCCCCCCTCCCCCCACACCACTCAGACCCACACTTGGCTGGCTTTCGCCATGGTGCCTCCAGAGCAGAAGAGAAAGGCAAGTAGGCACCATCCCGCCACCTCCAAGGTCCCCATTCCCACCGGCTGGAAAGCTCCGCTGTGCTCTGAAGGTCTCCTCGGGAGGCTTGGGGAGAGCGCAGCGGGTGCACACTCGCTCCAGAGGCGCGCATGAGAGAGAGAGAGAGAACAAGAGAGAGAGAGAGCAAGAGAGAGAGAGAGCAAGAGAGCGAGCAAGAGAGCGAGCAAGAGAGAGCATGAGAGAGAGAGCACGCGTGCGTGAGAGAGAGCAAGAGAGAGAGAGCAAGAGAGCAAGAGAGCGAGCAAGAGCGAGCGAGAGCAAGAGAGAGAGCAAGAGAGAGCAAGAGAGAGCATGAGAGAGAGAGCACGCGTGCGCGAGAGAGCGCGAGAGAGAGCGCGAGAGAGAGCATGAGAGAGAGCGCAAGAGAGCAAGAGAGAGCATGAGAGAGAGAGCACGCGTACGCGAGAGAGAGCAAGAGAGAGAGCATGAGAGCGAGAGCGCAAGAGAGCAAGAGAGAGAGCATGAGAGAGAGAGCACGCGTGCGCGAGAGAGAGAGAGAGAGAGCATGAGAGAGAGAGAGAGCAAGAGAGAGAGAGCAAGAGAGCAAGAGAGCGAGCAAGAGAGAGCAAGAGAGAGAGAGACAAGAGAGCAAGAGAGCGAGCAAGAGAGAGCAAGAGAGAGAGCAAGAGAGAGCGCAAGAGAGAGCATGAGAGAGAGCACGCGTGCGCGAGAGAGAGCAAGAGAGAGAGAGCATGAGAGAGACGCAAGAGAGCAAAAGAGAGAGAGAGCATGAGAGGGCGCACGCGTGCACGAGAGAGCAAGAGAGAGAGAGCAAGAGAGAGAGCAAGAGAGCAAGAGAGAGCAAGAGAGAGCATGAGAAAGAGAGCACGCGTACACGAGAGAGCAAGAGAGAGAGCATGAGAGAGAGCGCGCGCGTGCGCGAGAGCGAGCAAGAGAGAGCAAGAGAGAGCAAGAGACAGCAAGAGAGAGCAAGAGAGAGCAAGAGAGAGAGAGCACGCGTACGCGAGAGAGAGCAAGAGAGAGAGCATGAGAGAGCGCAAGAGAGCAAGAGAGAGAGAGCATGAGAGAGAGAGCACGCGTGTGCGAGAGAGAGCAAGAGAGAGAGCAAGAGAGAGAGCAAGAGAGCGAGCAAGAGAGCATGAGAGAGAGAGCACGCGTGCGCGAGAGAGAGCAAGAGAGAGAGCATGAGAGAGAGAGCAAGAGAGCGAGCAAGAGAGAGCAAGAGAGAGAGAGCACGAGTGCGCGAGAGAGAGCATGAGAGAGAGCACGCGTGCGCGAGAGAGAGCAAGAGAGAGAGCATGAGAGAGAGAGCGCATGAGAGAGAGAGCACGCATACGCGAGAGAGAGCAAGAGAGAGAGCATGAGAGAGAGCGCAAGAGAGCAAGAGAGAGCATGAGAGAGAGAGCACGCGAGAGAGAGAGAGCAAGAGAGAGCAAGAGAGAGAGAGCGCAAGAGAGCAAGAGAGAGCATGAGAGAGAGCACGCGTGCGCGAGAGAGAGCAAGAGAGAGAGCATGAGAGAGAGCGCAAGAGAGCAAGAGAGAGCATGAGAGAGAGAGCACGCGTGCGCGAGAGAGAGCAAGAGAGAGCATGAGAGAGAGAGAGAGCAAGAGAGCAAGAGAGAGCATGAGAGAGAGAGCACGCATACGCGAGAGAGAGCAAGAGAGAGAGCATGAGAGAGAGCGCAAGAGAGCAAGAGAGAGAGCATGAGAGAGAGCACGCGTGCGCGAGAGAGAGCAAGAGAGAGAGCAAGAGAGCAAGAGAGCAAGAGAGCGAGCAAGAGAGCATGAGAGACCCTGGCGTGCGCGAGAGAGAGCAAGAGAGAGCGTGAGAGAGAGCAAGAGAACAAGAGAGCGAGCAAGAGAGAGAGCAAGAGAGAGAGCAAGAGAGAGCATTGGAGAGAGAGCACGCGTACGCGAGAGAGAGCAAGAGAGAGAGCATGAGAGAGAGCGCAAGAGAGCAAGAGAGAGAGAGCATGAGAGATTTTCTTTCTTTCCGACTAGTTGCCTCCTACTTCTCCTTCTCCCCTCCCTCCCACCGCCTTCTCCCGGACTCTGCCGCTCAGCTCTGGCTGCAGGAATTTACAGTCTGCCGCTGGGGGAGCTGGGGGAGCTGGCATGGAGATGGCTTCCCCGGGAGACAGGAGGGCCGCACCGCAGCCCAGAGAGCGAGAGACTTTGCCGGGAGAAGGAGTGAGGAGGGGCATGAGAAAGGGGGAAAGAGGGGCGCGGACCAGTTTTGGTTTTTATTATCTTTTTGGTCCGTGATTTGTGCCCCTCCTCGGCATGTGCCCCTAGGCCATGGCCTATGTTGGCCTTATGAGTAATCCGGCCATGAGGATGATGCCTCTCAAGGGGATTATTTTGCTGGGGATTTTTTTCCCCGATGGATGAACTGCATGAGGAGCTCTAGGATGACCTGCTCATGTAGACTAACCTCACACAGTTGTTCTGGGATGCCTGAAAGGCCATTTTGATGAAGCTCCAATTTCTCCAAATGTTCCAGATGAGTCGTTAAGCACGAACTTTGACTAAGACCATCGATGTTCTCCAGCTCATTAGATGAAAGGTCTAGTGACTTGATATATTCCTTGTCAGAAATGGATGAAGAGGAACTGTCCGAGCGCTTTACCTTTGGCTGGAATTTCGATATACCTTCTAGTGGAAAATAAGTAAAAGGCAAAGGCATTTATTTTGGAAAGACATGCACTACATGGATTTCATTTATTGGATAAGATTTGGCTGAAATATTGATTTTTTTAGAAATGAGTGATCAATCAATCAAACAACCATGCAGTTGGAAAATTGCCTTAAAATTCTGACAGCATGGGCTAACCACTAGGCCTGGGCAATCATGGTTCTAAATGGTTCTAAAGTACTTACAAAATTAAAGTTCTGGTGGTGAACACTAGGTGGTGCTGGTGGTTTGCTTCTACAGTGTTGCTAAAGTTCTGGTGGTGAACACTAGGTGGTGCTGGTGCTTTGTTCTTCTACAGTGTTGCTAAAGTTCTGGTGGTGAACACTAGGTGGTGCTGGTGCTTTGCTTCTACAGTGTTGCTAAAGTTCTGGTGGTGAACACTAGGTGGTGCTGGTGCTTTGCTTCTACAGTGTTGCTAAAGTTCTGGTGGTGAACACTAGGTGGTGCTGGTGCTTTGCTTCTACAGTGTTGCTAAAGTTCTGGTGGTGAACACTAGGTGGTGCTGGTGCTTTGCTTCTACAGTGTTGCTAAAGTTCTGGTGGTGAACACTAGGTGGTGCTGGTGCTTTGCTTCTACAGTGTTGCTAAAGTTCTGGTGGTGAACACTAGGTGGTGCTGGTGCTTTGCTTCTACAGTGTTGCTAAAGTTCTGGTGGTGAACACTAGGTGGTGCTGGTGCTTTGCTTCTACGGTGTTGCTAAAGTTCTGGTGGTGAACACTAGGTGGCGCTGGTGCTTTGCTTCTACAGTGTTGCTAAAGTTCTGGTGGTGAACACTAGGTGGCGCTGGTGCTTTGCTTCTACAGTGTTGCTAAAGTTCTGGTGGTGAACACTAGGTGGTGCTGGTGCTTTGCTTCTACAGTGTTGCTAAAGTTCTGGTGGTGAACACTAGGTGGCGCTGGTGCTTTGCTTCTACAGTGTTGCTAAAGTTCTGGTGGTGAACACTAGGTGGCGCTGGTGCTTTGCTTCTATAGTGTTGCAAAATTTCTGGTGCTGAACTCTAGGTGGCACTGGTGCTTTGCTTCTACAATGTTGCTAAAGTTCTGGTGGTGAACACTAGGTGGCGCTGGTGCTTTGCTTCTACAGTGTTGCTAAAGTTCTGGTGGTGAACACTAGGTGGCGCTGGTGCTTTGCTTCTACAGTGTTGCTAAAGTTCTGGTGGTGAACACTAGGTGGCGCTGGTGCTTTGCTTCTACAGTGTTGCTAAAGTTCTGGTGGTGAACACTAGATGGCGCTGGTGCTTTGCTTCTACAGTGTTGCTAAAGTTCTGGTGGTGAAAACTAGGTGGCGCTGGTGCTTTGTTTCTACAGTGTTGCTAAAGTTCTGGTGCTGAACATTTCAGAACTAACAAAACTTTCAAAATTTTGTTATAAATGGCAGTTCCTAATTGGTTCTGTCTTAAAAATCGCCAATAATGAAATAATAATGATGTTTTGAAAGTTTTGTTAGAGTTCTGAAATGTTCGGAAATCTTATACTTGAGTATAAGATGACTTTTTCAGCCCTTTTTAGGCTGAAAAAGCCCCCCTTGGTTTATACTCGAGTCAAAGTAGTTATTTATTATTTTATTCTGTTATTACTATTATTATTACATGTATATGTGTGTAATATGTCAAAGTGTATGTACTGTACTGCGATAAACGGCAGTGATTGTCTGCTTGTATGTGTACCTGTAATCTGCCCTGAGTCCCCTTCGGGGTGAGAAGGGCGGAATATAAATAAATAAATAAATAAATAAATAAATAAATAAAATGTATTACTTTACTCTATTTTTATTACATTGATCATTTTACTCTATTAATATTAGTACATTTACATTATTTTATTTGATGTATTATTATTACATTTATTATTTTACCTTATTATTATTATATTTATTATTTTTACGTAAGCACATTTACATTCAAGAAGGTTAGAACAATGGTTTAATTAGAGTTAGACAGTCTTATCTTAAATTGCATTGTTATGTAAATATTCAAAACATTTAACATACTGATGCTTCAATTAATGTAATTTTATTAGTATCTATTTTTATTTTTGAAATTTACCAGTAGCTGCTGCATTTCCTACCCTTGGTCACTATGTTTTCCCAGTTGTTGTGGTAAAATTAGGAGCCTTGCTTTCTTTGGGTCAGCTTATACTCGAGTATATATGGTATTTTTGCGTGAGAGCAAGAGGTAAGGATATTTTTATATACACATACAAAAATACATTTCTGCAAACAATGTATGCTTTAATTTACACCTTTTTCCATCAGTGTGGTCAGGAAGACAGGGAATATAACAGTGATAGGATATATCTTGTGCATGTAAATGGTGTAAGGTTCAAATCTTAACTCATCCACCAGAAAGGATTTCAGGTAGCAGTATTGGAAGGGCAAAAATGCAGAAATCTCAGTGAAAAGAAAACGTACTTCTAAATGAACTCAGAACCTTGCCAGATTGGGCTCACATTTCCAATCTGTTTTGCAGTTTTAAATGGCCCAAAACAACACTATCATAATATTGCTCAGCAGCTATGAGCAGATCTACAGATAGCTTTGACCATGAGGGTATTGCTATCATGCTGAATAATACATTGAGCATCAGGAAAGACTTCTGCTTCTCCGACTTGACATTTGAGCAACACGGCTCAGCTGTGAGAATCACCTAGAGGCATTTTGTATGTGGAATACTTATATTTAGGTGTGGGAAATGTAGATTCGGGTGTGTTCAGGCTTGCAGGAAAAAATTAACTCAATTGTCATTTTCATATCAGAGACTATGACTGATTTTTAATTACATTCCTGGATATTTTTATTAGACCGTGAACAGAGTTTAACGGCATTCGTATATAATCATGGTTTTCAATCTGAAAATCTTCTGTACAGTTTTGCTTACTATTTGATTCTTCTGAAGATATTGTTTTTCTTCTCTGATTCCTTAACGGTTCATACTGTGATCCGGCTCCCTGGATAATGCCAAGACATTACAGCTATGAGTACATCAATGAATTTACAGTGTAATTTGTAAACATTATACTTCCATTGCACTATTTATTTATTTATTCATTTATTGGACTTATACACTGCCACTCCCGGAGGCTCGGGGCGGTTTACAACAGAGACATCGGAATACAAACAGATAAAAAACAAGAGTAAAAAAGCAAGTTAAAAATGCTAAAAACATCCAAAGGTCTGCTGGAACAGGTGTGTCTTGCACGCTCTGCGAAAAGTATTCAAGTTTTGCAGGGCCCGGGTCTCAGGTGGTAGAGCGTTCCATAAAACCGGGGCGATAATGGAGAGTCAGTGCAGGTCCTGCAGCATTGGTGTTATACGGCAACGCGCAGGTTCCCCAGCGAGCAACTGGATTGCAGCATTCTGCACTAGCTTAAGTTTCCGGATCGCAGTCAAGGGTAGGCCAATGTAAAGAACATTACAGTAGTCAAGTCTTGAGATGACCATGGCCTGGATTACCGTGGCTAGGTTGTTCCGAGACAGATAGGGAGCCAAATGCCTCACCTGTCGTAGATGGAAAAACGTGATTCTGCTGACAGTGGAGATTTGGGTCTCCATTGACAGCAGTGGGTCCAAGTGGACACCCAGGCTTTTTACAGATGATGACGGGCGTAGTACCTCACCATCCAGGGTTGGCAGTTGGATTTCCCTATCGCCTGGGTTGCCCAGCCAGAGGATCTCCGTCTTCGCCGGATTCACTTTCAACCTGCTGGCTCGCAGCCATCCAGTAACGGCTTCAAGGCACAGATGGAAATGATTGGGTATGGTATCCGGCCGGCCCTCCATCCTCAGAATGAGCTGAGAGTCATCAGCGTACTGGTGACACTCAAGCCCAAAGCTACACACCAGTTGAGCGAGTGGTCGCATGTAGATGTTAAATAACAAGGGGGAGGATGAACCCCTGGGGGACCCTTTGCACTCGCTGCTTCCGGTTTTGGAGGAAAGAGGACAGCCAAGCCAGAGCTGTCCCCCTCACTCCAGCCATGGCAAGGTGGTGCGTCAAAAGATCATAATCGACTGGATCAAACGCTGCTGTGAGGTCCAATAACACAAGCAGTGCTGATCTGCCTTGATCAAGCTGGCAACATAGCAAGTCTGTGATGAAGACCAGCAGGGCATTATCTACTTTATTCAGGGAAGGCACATTTGAACAACCACGTCTTCAGGCTCCTCCTAAAAACTGCCAGTGTGGGGGCTTGTCTAATATCTCTAGGAAACGAGTTCCAGAGTCGGGGCGCCACTACAGAGAAGGCCCTCTCCATCGTCCCCACCAAACGTGCCTGCGAAGGTGGTGGGAGCGAGAATAGGGCCTCTCCAGATGATCGAAGAGATCGCCTGGGTTCATAGATAGAAATGCGGTCACGCAGGTAGGCGGGTCCCAAACCGTTCACGGCTTTGTGGGTAAGAACCTGCACCTTGAATTGGGACCGGAAGATGAATGGCAGCCAGTGGAGCTCCCTAAACAGAGGGGTTGACCATTTCCTGTAGGACGATCCAGTTAGTAATCTGGTTGCCGTCCATTGGACCAATTGAAACTTCCGGGCAGTCTTCAAGGGCAGCCCCACGTAGAGTGCATTACAGTAGTCCAATCTGGAGGTGACTAAAATGTGGACCACCATGGCCAGATCCGACTTCACGAGCTATGGTTGCAGCTGGCGCAAAAGTTTATATTGTGCAAAGGCCCTCCCAGACACCGCCGACGCCTGAGCTTCAAAAGTTAGCGAGGACACCCAAGCTGCGGACCTGTGATTTCAAGGGGAGTGCAACCCCATCAAGCACAGGTTTCCACCCTATACCCCGATCCAGCTTACGATCGACCAGGACAACACAACAACAAAGTAAAATCAAATATTAAAACATAAGCTATAAAATACTACAACCAATAAAAATTACAATAAAATAAAACCATTCATGACACAAAACAATATATAGAAGTCCTTTCAACTCCATTCAAAATTAATTATTAAATACAAATTAATTTTTTTAGACCTAACTACAGTACTCGGCAATTTTGGGGGGTGAGGGTTAGAGGAGCAACAAAAAATATGACTGAAACACTAAACTGTGAACCAAGATAGCTCAGGAAGGGGTGCGTTACTCCCTTCATCCTTCACAGATATACTGTACCTCCTGTGCCATACAAACATGACACTGCTACCATTCATACCAATTTCAAACTACTTGACTTACAATTGAGTTCCACGGCCTTGGAAGAGAAGGGGAATACTTCTGCAGGGCGACGTCCTTGTGGAGATCCGCAGTTGCTACAGAGTTGGATTTCCTCTTCACAAGATATGAGCTTTCACTCCCTATAGCAGACGGATGATTAAACAGGATTAAAAGAGAGTCTTGATAACACAGAAGGGCAAAGGAAACCAAAAACAGGTATCAAAGCGTGTTCCGTGTCCTTGAAATGCTCCCAGCACAAAAACCGTAAAAGCCAATGATATTTAACATTCATAAATACGTGCATATAGATTTTTTTTTTACTAACATAGTACATATTTTGGTTTTTAAAAAAAATTTGCTTCCCCCTCTTGACCTTCCAAGGACTTTTGTGCCATTCCTTTGGGTACCTTATCCCGATCTCACGCTGCATTTCATATTCGCAGTTGCGAAGGAAGAGTGTTTTTCTTTTGCGTCAGTTTGTGGAATACTTTTTGTAACTTCCCAAGGCTCTGATTGCGCTCGCAAAGCAACCAAGGATCACATAACGTTCTCAAAGTGCCTGTTTTCCCCTCTTGTTTTGGGAAGGCTTTTCAAAGGCCTGCTCATTAGCAAGCTAATTAGTTAACTGGCTCCACCTAAACCACAGTTAGGCTTTTCTACTGCTTCTTGGCTCTGTTTTTTTGTCTCTGATCTGAAGACAATATTTTGCCTTAGCTGTACTATTCTGGTCTACGAGTCCTGCTTTTTGAGATCTGTGGTTTTGAAATGTATTAGAAGGAGTTTAGTTAGCTTGTTTATTTTTCCCTATGCATTCCTAATTAGCCCTCTGTTACTCTATGGGTCTGAAACATGGGTCACCTATCGCCAACACCTACGACTCCTCGGACGCTTTCATCAGGGTAAGTTTATGCAACAGGCAGCAGCTCACTTCCTGAATGGGCTCACTCTTGGGGAAGGTTTTCATCATCTCAACTATGATAGTGTAACACCGTACATTCCCAGACATAAGAACTTCCACATTGCTAGCTAAAGACAACATGAAAAAAAGGTTCATCTTAAATTATGATTACCCATTTAGGCCCCTTCTACACAGCCATATAAAATCCAGATTATCTTTTTTGAACTAGATCAGGGCTGTCCAACTTCTACTGGCCCACGGGCCTGAATTCCGGTCACTGATGACCTGGGGGGCCGTAGGATCTGCCCCGCCCCCGGCTCTGCCCCCGGCTCGCCCCCTCCCACCCCCAGCTCCGCCCTCTCCCCCGGCGTCCTCTCCCCTCTCCCCTTATTTTAATTTAATATTAAATATATTTAATTCCATCCTCCCCTCTCCCCTTATTTTAATTTAATATTAAATATATTTAATTCCATCCTCCCCTCCCCCTTATTTTTATTTAATATTAAATATATTTAATTCCATCCTCCCCTCCCCTTATTTCTATTTAATATTAAATATATTTAATTCCATCCTCCCCTCCCCTTATTTTTATTTAATATTAAATATATTTAATTCCATCCTCCCCTCCCCTTATTTTTATTTATTATTAAATATATTTAATTCCATCCTCCCCTCTCCCCTTATTTTTATTTAATATTAAATATATTTAATTCCATTCTCCCCTCTCCTTATTTCTATTTAATATTAAATATATTTAATTCCATCCTCCCCTCCCCTTATTTTTATTTAATATTAAATATATTTAATTCCATTCTCCTCTCCCCTTATTTCTATTTAATATTAAATATATTTAATTCCATCCTCCCCTCCCCTTATTTTTATTTAATATTAAATATATTTAATTCCATCCTCCTCCCCTTATTTTTATTTAATATTAAATATATTTAATTCCATCCTCCCCTCTCCCCTTATTTTAATTTAATATTAAATATATTTAATTCCGTCCTCCCCTCCCCTTATTTTTATTTAATATTAAATATATTTAATTCCGTCCTCCCTCCCCTTATTTTTATTTAATATTAAATATATTTAATTCCATCCTCCCTCCCCTTATTTTTATTTAATATTAAATATATTTAATTCCGTCCTCCCCTCCCCCCTTATTATTTTATAATATTAAATATATTTAATTCCATCCTCCCTCTCCCCTTATTTTTATTTAATATTAAATTTATTTAATTCCATCCTACCCTCCCCATTATTTTTATTTAATATTAAATATATTTAATTCCGTCCCCCCTCCCCCTTATTTTTATTTAATATTAAATATATTTAATTCCGTCCTCCCCTCCCCCTTATTTTTATTTAATATTAAATATATTTAATTCCATCCTCCCCTCCCCATTATTTTTATTTAATATTAAATATATTTAATTCCATCCTCCCCTCCCCCTTATTTTTATTTAATATTAAATATATTTAATTCCATCCTCCCCTCTCCCCTTATTTTTATTTAATATTAAATATATTTAATTCCATCCTCCCCTCCCTTATTTTTATTTAATATTAAATATATTTAATTCCATCCTCCCTCCCCTTATTTCTATTTAATATTAAATATATTTAATTCCATCCTCCCTCCCCTTATTTTTATTTAATATTAAATATATTTAATTCCCGCCCTCCCCCCCCCCCTTATTTTTATTTAATATTAAATATATTTAATTCCATCCTCCCCTCTCCCCTTATTTTTATTTAATATTAAATATATTTAATTCCATCCTCCCCTCCCCCTTATTTCTATTTAATATTAAATATATTTAATTCCATCCTCCCCTCCCCCTTATTTTTATTTAATATTAAATATATTTAATTCCATCCTCCCCTCTCCCCTTATTTCTATTTAATATTAAATATATTTAATTCCGTCCTCCCCTCTCCCCTTATTTTAATTTAATATTAAATATATTTAATTCCATCCTCCCCTCCCCCTTATTTTTATTTAATATTAAATATATTTAATTCCGTCCTCCCCTCCCCCTTATTTTTATTTAATATTAAATATATTTAATTCCATCCTCCCTCCCCCCTTATTTTTATTTAATATTAAATATATTTAAGTCCATCCTCCCCTTATTTCTATTTAATATTTAATATATTTAATTCCATCCTCCCCTCCCCCCTTATTTTAATGTATCCCATTCCCCTTATTTCATCTTAAATATATTTAATTTTATATTTAATACATGAGGGGAGATGGGGGAGGGAATGAGGAGCCCCCTGAGGAGCCCCCTGCTTCGGCCTACCTTTTCCAAACGCGCAAGATCCAGGAGTACCCGGACGACGAGAGAGGCGACGACCGACTGAGTCGAAGAAGGTCCTAATCGCGTCTGTGGGCCTCAGCGATCCAGTAGTAGAGTAGCCGAAGAGTATCGCGAGAATACGCAATCCACACGGGATTTCGCTGTCAACGCCGGCGTGATCTCGCGTTGACAGCGAAATCCCATGTGGATTGCGTATTCTCGCGATACTTGCTCCGAACCCAGAAGTAGGTATTTTTTATTATTATTAATTTTATTTTTCAATTTTTATTTTTTATTAAAAAGCTTAGGGGGGCGTAGGGAAGGGGCTGGTGGGCCGCCAGTTGGACAGCCCTGAACTAGATTATATGGTGTGCCGTCGCACCTGGGCTGTAGATGCCAAGTAAAGGGCAAGGGCGTGGTCTTTCTATACTGGGGGATTGCTTCTTGCCTTCCTTTAAAGCAGGGGTCGGGAACATTTTTGACTCAGAGAGCCATGAAAGCAAAATATTTGGAAATTTATTTAAGTGAGAGCCATATAATCTGTATAATATATTTTAAGTAATGGAGTGAAACAAGGTTGTGTTCTTGCACTAACCCTATTTACAATCTTCTTCAGCATGATGCTCCAAAGAGCTATGGCAGATCTCGAAGAAGATGGCATAAATATACGCTATCGTACTCATGGTAGTTTGTTCAACTTAAGCCGTCTGAGGGCTCGCACTAAGACTCTAAACTATCTAGTCCGTGAGCTGCTTTTTGCTGACGATGCTGCCCTTGTCGCCCATTCAGAAGCAGCCCTGCAGCGCCTCACATCCTGCTTTGCAACAGCTGCAGAGCTGTTTGGGCTGGAAGTCAGCCTGAATAAAACGGAAGTCCTCTACCAGCCCGCACCACAGGAAGAACACCATCATCCCCACGTCAGCATAGGCAAATCTGTGCTTAAGTCCGTTCAGCAGTTCACCTACCTGGGAAGCATCATCTCTTCAGACGCCAAGATTGATAAAGAGATAGATCACAGATTAGCAAAGGCATATAGTGCATTTTGAAGGCTTCGCAAAAGAGTCTGGAGTAACAAACACCTGAGGCAAAGCACCAAAATCAGTGTGTACAGAGCTATCGTACTGTCTATTCTCCTATATGGGTCTGAAACATGGGTCACCTATCGCCAACACCTACGACTCCTTGAACGCTTTCATCAGCGCTGTCTTCACTCAATCCTAAATGTACACTGGACTGACTATGTGATGAATGTTGCTATCCTTGAGCAAGCAGGAATCACCAGCATTGAGGCCATGCTATTGAGAACACAGCTGCGCTCGGCATGGCACGACTCTAGGATGGAGGACCACCGCCTCCTAAAGATACTACTCTATGGTGAACTCGCCACGGGTCAGCGCAAGAGAGGCACCCCCAAAAAGAGATATAAGGACTCCCTGAAACAACATCTCAGGCTCGGCCAGATTGATCATCAACAATGGTCCACCCTGGCCTCACATCGGGAGGCATAGAGACGCACTATCCACAATGCTGCGGCCTCTTTCGAGAAGACACGCCGAACGAGTCTCGAAGAGAAACGACAACGCAGAAAGAACCGCAACTTGGAAACAACATCACCCAAGGAGACTTTCTGCTGTGCTTTCTGCAACCAAACTTGCCTGTCTCAGATTGGCCTTTTTAGTCATCAATGTGCTTGTAAAAAGCGTGGGGTGAGTCCTTCCTAAGAATCTTCATTCGCGAAGTAATGCCGAGAGAGAGAGACTATATATCCGTGGTTCCCAAAGTGGGCGGTACCACCCCCTAGTGGGCGGTGAGGCGATCCAAGGGGGCGGTGGGAGGCTCAGGAGAATTTGGGGGCCACTGAAGCCCTGTAAGGAGGCGGTGGCGGGATTCCAACTCACAAGCGCGAGAGTGTGCGCCTGCCAGTTGGAAACCCTGTGCAGGCGCTGCCTGGGAACCGCAGTGCACACCCCCTTCCTCTCTTCAACTCCGCCCACGGTGCAGTCCTGTATCGCCCCTTCTGAAGAGAGTTAAGGAAACAGGAAGTGGCTTCGCCATTTCGACATCTCCGTCGCCATATTCGGAAAGGGTTCGTATGTCATTTCCGAGCACCTCTATTTTTGTCTTAAAATGTTCAAAATGTTTATTAATGTGTTAAATGTGTTCAATATTTTGTACCAGTGTGGCTAGTTTTGTCAGTAGTAGCGGTCAAAAACGGAGGGAAATGAAATCCCCCAAGTTTTGACTGTCCCTTCTGCAGGTTTCCGCGCATTGCGCAATCGCGGATGCCATTTACGAAGCCGTTCCAAATTTCGGAAGTACATCCGAATCAATTTCGAAAAAAACGCTGAAAACTTCGGAAGTCTATCAGATATGAGGCACCAGCGCCCCCTACATCCGAAGCGAGTTTTGAAGCCGTTTTTCCCATGATAAAACAGGCCTAGCGTGTATATACTCAAGTATAAGCCGAGTTTTTCAGCACCTTTTTTAGGCCGAAAAAGTTCCCTTCGACTTATATTCGAGTCGAAGTTATTTATTATCTTACTCTATTATTATTTTTATTACATTTATTATTTTACTTTATTATTGTTATTATTACATTTATTATTTTATTCTATTACTGTTATTATGACATTTCCATTATTTTACTCTTTTATTACTATTATTACGACATTTATTATTTTACTCTATTTATTATTATTGGAAGGATACACAAGCACATTTACATTGAAGAAATATTCAAAAACATTTCACCTCTTGATGCCTCAATTAATGTAATTTTATTGGTATCTATCTATTTTTAGTTTGAAATTTACCAGTAGCGGCTGCATTTCCCACCCTCGGCTTATACTCGAGTCAATACGTTTTCCCAGTTTTTTTGTTGTAAAATTAGGTGCCTCGGCTTATGTTCAGGTCGGCTTATACTCAAGTATATACGGTATTTGTGTATATGTGTATATATGTGGTTTTGTGCATGCGTTGTAATGTATTTTTAGGTTTTTTTTGCTTTTTAAGTATCTTCTGATGTGTTTTTCAGTGTTTTTATGAGTGATGGTCACTTGTTGGCTTGATAGGTGTATTGTGTCCAAATTTGGTGTCAATTCTATGGCATTGAATGTTTGCCATGTATATATACATTGTAATCCGCCCTGGGTCCCCTATGGAGTGAGAAGGGCGGAATATAAATACTGTAAATTAAAAAATTAATAAAACTTGCTGTAATTAATCTTTATTTATTTATTTATTTAAAACTTTTGTACCCCGGCCTTCTCACCTCCGAAGAGGGCCCCAGACCGGCAAACAGCAAGTATTCAATGCTAACATTGAAAATCTAAAAACGTCATGAATTTACAATAAAATTTACAATAAAATACAATACAATAAATAGATTTTAAAAGCCTTTCGTCAAAGTAAAATCAAGTCCAACTCAATCCATATATTCGGTCCGTATTAAGTGGTTAGCGACTTTAGTCGCTTCGCGATCTCCTCCTTCATTCTGCGAAGGCCTCATTGCACAGCCACGTTTTCACCCGCTTCCTAAAAGTCAGGAGGGAGGGGGCGGATCTAATTTCATTTGGGAGGGAATTCCACAACCGGGGGGCCGCCACAGAAAAGGCCCTGTCCCTCGTCCCCACCAGACACGCCTGCAAAGGTGGTGGGATCGAGAGCAGGGCCTCTCCAGACGATCTTAGCACTCTCGACGGTTCATAGGGGAGAATACGTTCAGACAGGTAAACTGGGCCGGAACCGTATAGGGTTTAGTTGGTCAACACCAGCACTTTGAATTGTTCTCGGAAGGTAATTGGCAGCCAGTGGAGCTGGCGCAACAGGAGAGTTGTGCGCTCCCTGTACCCCGGTCCCGTTAGTAGTCTGGCTGCTGCGCGCTGGACTAATTGCAGCTTCCGGGCAGTCTTCATAGGCAACCCCACGTAGAGAGCGTTGCAGTAGTCTATACGGGATGTAACCAGAGTGTGGACCACCGTGGCCAAGTCCAACTTCCCAAGATACGGGCGCAGCTGGCGCATAAGCCTGAGCTGTGCAAAAGCTCCCCTGGCCACCGCTGAGTGCAACCCCGTCAAGCACAGAGTGTAACCCTATGCCCTGTTTGGTCTTACGACTGACTAGGAGGACCTCTGTCTTGTCTGGATTTAATTTCAATCTGTTAGCCCTCATCCAGTCCGTTACAGCGGCCAAGCACCGGTTCAGGATTTGAACAGCCTCCTTAGTAGCAGGTGGGAAGGAGTGACAGAGTTGGACATCATCTGCGTACAGATGACACCGCACCCCGAAACTCCGGATGATCTCCCCCAACGGCTTCATGTATATGTTGAACAACATAGGGGACAGTGCAGAAAGCTTTTCAGGAGGCTTTCCCATTTAGGTTCCACATTATTTCCAGACATGGCAGATGCAAGTGAGGCTGGATCTTCACTGCCCCCATATCTCAGGATCTGATCCCAGATTATCTTCTTATCCCAGACTATCTAGCAGTGTAGACTCATATAATCCAATTCCTTCAAAGTAGATAATCTGGGATCAGATTCTGGAATATAGGGCAGTGCAGATCCAGCCTTACTCAACACTAATACAGTCATATCAACACAATATTTAAAGAGATTAGGTTAGAAGGATTTCAAAAGCTAGTAAATGTGTGCTTTTTACTAACACACTCACCTTCGCTATCGATATCATCACTCAGGCGAAAAACATTGTCAACTAAAGGATCAGGTAGGAATGCCCAGTCTTCACTTTTCTCCATTGTATCTTCAGAAGTGTTTACGTCAGAGCTGGATCTCGACTGATCGTCATAGCTGCTTGGCCTTTGGTATCTCAGCACCATCCTGGCCAATGCGGAACCAGCATCTAATGGGCATGAATCCAATTTAAAAAACATTTTAGAAATACTAGAAAGGTTACATTTACCGCCATTTTGTTCAGACAACCATATTTCATCTTACTAAACCTTTTACTAGATCTACTAGTTAAACATGAACAGATTTCTTGCTCACGTACACAGCCCATAAATGAGAACCAAAATAAGCCAGGAACCCACTAATTGATCATTGTATCCCAGGGCATTCAAACTGGGAATCTATGATTATTTATTTATTTAAAACTTTTATATCCCGATCTTCTCACCTCCGAAGAGGGACTCAGACCGGCCTTACAGCAAGAATGCAATGCAATGGATATAAATTATAAACAATGGATATAAATTAAAAGCGTCATACAACAAGATATTCTATAGGTGGCACCGGGAATGTGGCGCAGCTGGCTAAGTGTCAGCTGCATAAGATCTCTCTGACCAGTAGGTCATGAGTTTGAGGCCTGCCCGGGTCGAGGTGGGTGCTCGACCTTTAAGTGTAGCCTGCTGTCGACCTTTGCAGCCCGAAAGACCGTTGCATCTGTCAAGTAGGAGATAAAGGTACCACATTAAGTGGGGAGGCAAATTTTAACTGAATTATGAGGCCATTAAAGAACTCCAGGAACGCTGAGGAATGCGGAAGGAACAACAAGGGACGCTGTGAACGCTGAGAGATGAGGAGTGCGTCGGCTCCCTCTGGTGGCCAGAGTTTGCCTCTGTTCGTCTATATGTTGTATATGTGAAAAACAGCAGGAATTGTCTGCTTGTATGTGTACCTGTAATCAACTCTGAGTCCCCTTCGGGGTGAGAAGAGCAGAATATAAATAAAGTAAATAAATAAAAATATGTAACTCCACACAAATTAGACCAAATGTATAAAAAAGCAAATAATACATGCTGGAAGTGCGAAAGTGAAGTAGGCACTTTCTACCATGCCTGGGGGACTTGTCCAAGAGTAAAATCTTACTGGAGAAAAATACAACTTGTAGGGAAAAAATCCAAATTATCTGCTTTGATAATCCGGATTATATGGCATTGTAAAAGAGGCTATAACAATGAGCGGGCTAAAGTCTAACACAACAACACAGGTGAAAAGAGAGATCTAATAAAGTCAACACTGCATTCCAAATATGTAAATAAATTTCATATAATTAGTAATAATCCACATAAATATCAATATTACAATACCAGAATGTTGGTGGGACCCTCCACGTAAACTCCAAGGTCTGAACGCACCTACATATCCGACTACGATACTATGGAATTTACTCCGGATTATATTGGACACACGATCATTACTTCCGGGACTATAAAATCGCTATGTAGGTGCGTTCAGACCTTGGAGTTTACGTGGAGGGTCCCACCAACATTCTGGTATTGTCATATTGATATTTATGTGGATCATTACTAATTATATGAAATGTATTTACATATTTGGAATGCAGTGTTGACTTTATTAGGTCTCTCTTTTCACCTGTGTTATTGTAAAAGGGGCCCCAGACCCACCCAATCCTGACTTTAGAGAGGCAAAGTAGCTAATCAAGTATTTCTGAACCAGAAGAATATACACTCATTAAATCAATAGCAGATACAATATTTATTTATTTTATTTATTTACTATATTTCTATACCGTCCCTCTCAGCCCGGAGGCAACTCAAGGCGGTTTACATGTGGCACTCCATGCCCAAATATAAAATACATCAAAAGAATTAAAACAATCTATTATATAAAGGGGTTGCCGTCATGGAACGACCGTCCCAAACAGAGAAACCTTACAACGCAGAAACACCAAACTTGCCAACAGAAATAGGCCTCAAGCAAGGTAGGTTTGTAGCCAAGAAACTCCCCCAAACCTAAAAGGCCCCCAAAACGAGTTAAAAAACCCTATATTTCCCAGCAGCCTCCGGGGCTGCCAACGACTCTCCCAGCCTCTACATTCTGACAACATGATTGGCTGCCAATAAGGGCGGATTTGCATAACTCCTGTACTGGCCAGCCAACATGAACATTCCGACCCATAATAAACTGTCAGAGGAGGATAAGGCAAAGGGCTGAGGCACAAACACAAACACCCAATTCACTTCCCACAGAAAATTTACACCCTACAAATCACAGACCACGCCCAAAATTGACAGTAAGGCTTCATTAACTTAATTTCCCTGACTAGGCCTCACTTCATGGAATGCTGTTTACGCTATGAATTGACAGTAAGGCTTCATTAACTTGATTCTCCCGACTACGCCTCAGCTCATGGGACATTGTGTATGGCCTGAATTTACAGTAACATACCTTGGCACGCAGAGCCCCTATGACCCACGCTACATTCTACTACAGTTTGGAGGAGGGTGGACCATGGATTATGGGACTTGAAGTACCTCCATGGATAATGGGATTTGTACTACTTCAAAACCTATCATTCCCCACAGACCACTGTGGCCCAGAACCAAGACCGATAAAGACCAAACTTGGCACACAATGCCCCCCATGACCCACACTCCATCCGACTGCAGTTCAGAGGAGGACACACCATGGATAATGGGATTTCAAATACCTCCACTCATTTCCAAAGTACCCCACCCACACACGCATCAACCTCTACATCAACACAGCAGACGGAAAGACAAAAAACATTGTATATCCACAAGCTATGCAGAACGCCAGCAACACCACACACCAACAACTCCCCAGGACTTCAACATCCCACCTACCAGAACAACCCACAACGACACAGCCATGGCCCCAACAACACCATAACTAACAATTCCAACCCTTACATACTCAGACTTTCTCGCATCTCCTAAATAGGGCACAACAACGTGTGCCGGGTACAGCTAGTATCCATATAAAAACAGTAATCAATAATTAAAATCATTAAATACAATAATTTTTTTAATTAAATACAATAAAAATAATCCCAACCTTCAGTGTTGCATTGCCACCTTTGAACCAGGTAAGAGCTGCTTGTAGCTTGGCTACCATAAATGTTTTAATATCCACATCTACTCTACAGCCACTTACTTGTTTGTTTCCTGAGGGATGCTCGTTTATCTGGAAATAAGGGGCTCAGCCAAGCAGGTTCAATTTTGCCAATGCAAAATCCCCCGAGGCATATGCTGCTGTTGGCAATATCCAAGCTAAGCTTTTTCAGGAGCAAACTAATGATCTGGCTGTCTCCTTTCTTGATGCTGACCGCCAGAGCACTCCGGACATCCTGCTCTCGAGCGCCGCCATTCAGCAGCAGTTCCACTAATTTAGGATTGCTGCCTTTCTCGCAAACCTATTACAGGAGAAAAGGATCAATAAAGTAATAGCACAATTGGGGCAACCTGGGTAGCAACACCTCCCAATAAAATGCAAGTATGGGTTTTACTGGCTTTGAATAGTTTTTTTTACATTCATTTCTACCCAAGTTGTTGATAACAATTTCTTATTTGACACATATATGTGTGTCCTTAAACCTCAAAACACTCAACTCTTTACTTTTGGCTTTATTATGCAAAGTCTAAGAAACAAGCCAGCATAGCAATCCATTCGTATACAGACTACATATCATCATGTTACCATCCGGCGTTTAATCCGGATTTTTTCTCTTCCGCATTGCATTGCCATCTGGCGTATAATCCGGATTTTCTTCTCTTTCGCACTGCGTTGTGTATACTACTATGGACCACACACACGTCACAAGCGCAGAGGCAGATCCAGGTTCCTAGTACTAGTTTCCCTTCAATAGACATTCATCTCCGAGATGCAGTGAGGGTGTAAACCAGCTCCTGCTCGTACTGCCCAGGGAATCTGGATGTACTTACCTTTATATAATTATGATACCATTGGTCTATACCAGACTTGGGCAATTGCCGGCCCTCCAGGTGTTTTGGACTTCAACTCCCAAAAATCCTAGCCAGTTTACCAGCTGTTAGGATTTCTGGGATTTGAAGTCCAAAACACCTGGAGGGCCGGTAATTGCCCAGGTCTGGTCTATACCATCATTAGATTGTGATTTGTAACTATCCAACCCTATTGTGTATTTATGACTTGTTTTCATGTTTCTATTTATGGGTAATATTTATACAATTAGTCTAGACCAGTGGTTCCCAAACTTTTTTGGCCTACTGTCCCCTTTCCAGAAAAAAATTTACTCAGCGCCTCCTTAGAAATTAATTTTTAAAATTTTAATAGCAATTAAACAGAAAGATATAAAATACTGGAGTGGGTTGGGAAGAATTAACAGTGATTTACGGGTAATGTAGTTCAACTATAACCGGAGAGCACTGTGAACCCAAACAACTATGGATCTGGACCAAAATTGCTCAATATGCCCAAAGTTCACCAGCCATCAAAGAGCATTCTGAACTCCACCAACAATGGAATTGAACCAAACTTGGCACGCAGGACTCCCAAGATCAACAGAAAATACTGGAGGGGGTTGGGGGAAAATTGACCCTGACATTGGGAATTGCAGTTGTGTGGATTTATAGTTCACCAGCCATCAAAGAGCATTCTGAACTCCACCAACAATGGAATTGAACCAAACTTGGCACACAGGACTCCCAAGATCAACAGAAAATACTGGAGGGGGTTGCGGAAAAATTGACCCTGACATTAGGAATTGCAGTTGTGTGGATTTATAGTTCACCAGCCATCAAAGAGCATTCTGAACTCCACCAACAATGGAATTGAACCAAACTTGCCACACAGGACTCCCAAGATCAACAGAAAATACTGGAGGGTGTTGGGGAAAAATTGACCCTGACATTGGGAATTGCAGTTGTGTGGATTTATAGTTCACCAGCCATCAAAGAGCATTCTGAACTCCGCCAACAATGGAATTGAACCAAACTTGGCACACAGGACTCCCAAGATCAACAGAAAATACTGGAGGGGTTTGGGGGAGGATGTTAACTAGATGGGATTTGCAGTACCTTCAATTGCTTCTGCTTTGACATCAAAACCACTGGGGTCTCTTCCACTGCTTGGAAGCACAGCTGCTGGGAGAGGCCTCCTTGCCGGCCCCTGGAGGGGTGCAGGAACAGCCTCCAGAGCCCCCAGGCTGCCCCTCGAGGCAGGGAGCACCCTGATAGCGGGCTCTTCCTCCTCGCGCTTGCAGTGGCTCTCCTCCCCCGGCATCGGCAAGAGCTCCTTAGGCCCCTCCCCCTCCTGAGCGCCCAATGTCGGAAAGAGACACTGCACCACCCACTTCCCCCATGCCCTTGCCAATACCAAAGAGCGTTTGTCTCCCAGTGTTGGCAAGAGGGCCATTGCAGGAAGCACCAGCCCTCATTCCCCGCACTCATTCCAACTCCGGGAGAAGGTCTAGACCACTCGGGGCCTTTTTGGCACTCTGCAGGAAGGGGGCTAAGGAGGCGCTGCCGAAACCCCTCTAAAATTGGCAAACACGACCCCCAGGTTGAAAACCACTGGAGTCATTTGGGGGGGGGGACCAAGGTGGCCATCACCGCTCCCCTGGATTGCTCCAGCGCCCCCCAGGGGGCTGTAGCGCCCACTTTGGGAATGACGGGTCTAGACCATTACTAAATGTTGTTTTTCAATCATCCACCCTGCAGTGTGTGTATCACAGTGTCTATTTATGAATTGTATTGTTGTTTATATTCATATAAGATAATTATATGATGTATTACAGCCATGCATAATACTGTAGGTCATTTTCCATTATTGCACCACGTCTGTAATTTCTTGTGATGTGTCAATAATATACATTAACAGGCCTGTGTCTAGGATAACTTAGGTTTGCTGACACACTAATCAAATAACATAATGTTTGTATAGACATTTACTTAGTTGTGTATTGGGTTGCGTGGCTGCAATGCATTCATGGGTGTTTGTGCCCTCTTTCCAGCCAATACCCCCTTTTGTTTGGTTTGCGTTTGAGAGTAGGCAGCCTTTGTGGTGTTGTAGTCAGCATAGCAATATTGCCAGAACATAGACTTATCACCATTATGGAAACAGTAACCGATTCATTGAGTCAAGTCTTGATATCATCAGGCCCAGATTAACCCCTTCCGGTGCCCTAGGCCACACTTTGGAATTACGCCCCCAAACCAACCTCTACCGCACCCCCCCACCCCCAACACACAGGGAAGCGAAGCCCCTGGGGCTTCTGCCGGGCATGCGTGGCAGGAGGGCGCGAGCGCCTCAGCCTCCTCCGCCATGTTCCTCTGTGCCGCGCATGCCCAGCAGCGGCCCCGGGGGCTTCCCTCCACCTTCGCCTCCTTGTGCCCTCCTTCCTTGACAAGGGGGCGGGGATGATGGCGAGGGGGAGCACCATTCCCTCCTCCCCCCGCCCTCCCCCGAGAGAGAGAGAGAGAGAGTCATCTCCATGCCGTGCGTTGCGGTTTTGTTTCAACATATATTTTTTTGGTCCATTTATTATTAAAAGAGGTAGAGAAAGATACAGAAATAAAAGGCCTGACAATTAAAAATAGAAAATACAAAATATGCGCCTTCGCGGATGACCTGGCCTGTGTAATATCTAATCCATTAGAAAACATAGACAAGTGGATGGACAAATTAGAAAAAATTGGTAAGATTTCAGGATTTAAACTGAATAAGTTAAAATCACAGCTGCTAACTAAAAATATAGAAAAGAAAGAGGCCCAAATGATTGAAAAGAAAGCTGGGATATTAATAACAAAACAGGTCAGGTATTTAGGGATAAACATCACGGCTAAAAATTGCCAGTTGGCCAAAAATAATTATGAAAAAGTTTGGAAAGAGATTAAAGGAGATCTGAGCAGATGGAAAAATTTTAATTTATCCATACTAGGAAGAATCTCTACTATCAAAATGAAAATATTCCCCAAACTTAATTTTCTTTTTCAAATGTTACCAATTTTGAAAAACCAGACTCTGATGAAAAGGTGGCAAGCCGACCTGTCAGCCTTCATTTGGCGAGGCAAAAAGCCAAGGATTCGGCAGAAATATCTCCAGGGACTCCCAGAAAATGGGGGCTTCGGCCTACCGGATTTAGTGGGTTACTATGAGGCTAATTGTTTAGACAGTCTAAAAACATGGATAGATTTAACAGATAAAGACCTTCTGACGACAGAAGGGTGGGAAAATAAAGCCGGATGGCACGCCTACTTGTTTTACGATCAAACAAAACAAGATAAGAACTTTAAAAATCACATCTTAAAAGCCCCCCTGTACAAGGTGTGGGAAAAACATAAAAATCTAATGGGCAAAAAACTGCCACTCTGGGTGTCACCTGTAGAAGCCTTCACAATATATAAAACTGGAGAAAGGCCTTGGCCATCCTACGAGGAAATACTTAAGAAGGACGGGCATAGTTATACCATAAAGACACAGGAGGAGCTGAGACAATACAATATAAACTGGCTTCAATACAACCAGCTCCGGGCCAGATTCGCGAAGGATAAAGAAAGAGGATGGGAGGACAAACCAACTGAGGGGGGGAAGATTATGTAAAAAACTCGGAATCTAAAAGAGTCAGCAAACTATATAAATTGATCTTAAAAAAATAAATATGAGAAGAAACCTATAAAGGAATTCATGCAGAAGTGGTCGGACAATTTGGGATATAGAATTCCTCAGGGAAGCTGGCAAAAAGCATGGACATATAATTTAAAGTTTACCTGTGCATATTCACTAAGAGAGAACCTTCTAAAAATGATCTATAGATGGTATTTAACCCCCGCCCAAATAGGAAAAATATACAAAACCGGGGATGACCTATGTTGGAAATGTCAAACTAATAGAGGAACCTTCTTCCACCAATGGTGGTCCTGTTCGGAGGCGAAAAAGTATTGGAAAAAGGTCCACAGCGGGGCCGAAGAGATATTACATTTGAAAATAGAATTTAAGCCTGAGTTGTTTCTGTTAAATATTTTAGGTACGGAAAAAATGAAAAAAGGACCGGAAAGACTGCTGATCTATATAATTACAGCCACGAGGATCTGTTGGGCAAAACACTGGAGAGAGAGAACAACACCAGAGACTGATGAAATTACTTTTAAACTTTTGGATATAGCGGAAGCAGATAAGCTGACCTGCGTAGTTAGAAGAGGCCCCTTGAATTTTTTTGAGGAAACATGGAACCCATTTATTTTATACGTTAAAAGCAAGAAGAAGGAAGAGCTAAAGGGGTACTGGTTATAGCTATCAAAGTGTCGAAAAATTGACCCAATGTTACTTTTCTCCTTTACTTACTGTTATTTTCTGGAATACCGAATGAAGGTTCGAGGTCGTTGGGCGAAGTCATCTTGTGAGATACATGTATTTTAAACGTGTGTTAGTGGATAGAAGTAGTACTGTTATCCTACACCCCTAGGAGGGTCTAGGATTTTGATGTTGTGCGACGTGTTGTTGTGATATGTTATTGTTATGTATGTCTGTCTTTTTTAAACAATAAAAACTATTATTAAAAAAAAATATTTTTTTGGTCCATGAACTGCACCCCCCTTGGCTTGCGCCCCTAGGCCATGGCCCAGGGTGGCCTTATGGGTAATCCGGGCCTGGATATCATTGAGTATGAAAATCCAGAAGTACTTCTTTGAAATCAGTGCAACAAATCACAATTAAACACACATACTGTACCTGATAAATTAAAGAGTTTGCCTTTGACTTCTTATTCACATCGGCGCCGAGCAACAGCAGACATTCCACCATAATGCTATTATATTCACCACAAGCTTTCTCCAACATCAGGTTTTTTAAGTCATCGTTCTCGGCTATTTTAGCAAAGCATTTACAACAAAGACTCTGAAACTAAATTAAATAGATATTAATTTGAAATGGGAGAAGACCTATTCAGAACATATCATTTTGAATGTGTAGGGAAGGGGCGTGGATGTGGCTAGAGAAGAAAGAGGGAAGATGGAAAGGTCAGAGATACCTGCTGGTCTCTTTGTTCAGTAAAACACATGGACATCTGATAAAAAATGGCTGTATCAAACGACTCCTGTATTAACAGCTTCGCAAAACAAGGCGACAGATCAAGTATGGTCGTAATTGTGTGAAATCCCTATAGATAAAAGGATACCAGAATGATAACATGTCCAGGAAAGTTTCATGAAGTTTTTGTCGGACTTACAAACATGTATAAGACTGCAGTCTCAATTTTATTTATTTGTTAATTTATTATTTATTTTATTTCTGGTATTTGTACCCTGTCACTTCTCAACCCCCAAAGGGGGTTGAGACTCAGGACGGCTTACATTTGCAATGGCCTCCACCGTCAGCAAAACCACTTTTTTCCATCTGCGGCAGGCCAGGCGGCTGGCCCCCTACTTGTCCAGAGATGACCTAGCCACGGTGATCCAAGCCACGATCATCTCAAGATTAGACTACTGTAACGCCCTTTACATTGGCCTGCCCTTGTCCTTGATCCGGAAGTTTAAGCTCATCCAGAATGCCACTTGCTGGAGTGCCAGTGAGGAGTCACATAACGCCCATCTTAGAGCAGCTCCACTGGCTTCTGGTCGAGCACCGGATCACTTTCAAGGTGATGGTGTTAACCTTCAAGGCCTTGCATGGCTTGGGGCCGATGTATCTGAGGGACCGTCTTACCCCCTATCAACCCCAGAGATTGCTCCATTCCGAAGATCTAAATCTCCTCGAAGTGCCCAGTTTTAAAACCATCCGTCTGGCATCTACCCGACGTAGGGCCTTCTCTGTGGTAGCACCAAGTATCTGGAACACCTTACCAGCTGAAGTGCGTGCCCTGCAAGATTTGTCCTCTTTTCGCAGGGCCTGCAAAACCCATCTCTTCAAGCTGGCTTTTGATTGTTGATCTCTGTAATTCTGCTTAGTTTAGTCTAGTTAATTCTTAGTTAATCTTATCTGACGTTTTATCTGTTTTATGTTGTCTCGGGGAGTGGCGGCAGACAAGAATGAATAATAAATAAATAAATAAATAAATACAACGTACGAGGCCGCTCCACCACAAATACAACAGTGAAATCACAGTCACATACATAAACATTAAAAACAATTACATAATCATTAACAACCAATATATTGTTCACTTTTGTTACTAGGATGTTTCTTTGGAACCAGTAAGGTTTGCTGTAGAGTGCATTCTTTAGGCCAGTGGTTCCCAGCCTGTGGTCCATGGACCACCAGTGGTCCACAAGAACTAAAATGTGGTCCGCAGTCTCACCATTACTACACCATTGCCTCAAAACCATGCGGTAAAGAGAGCGACTGGTCTCACAAAACCCTCTTATAGTGCTGAGGCAACAGGGATGTCAGTGTACCCCTGTGTCCGTCGTCCTGTGTGAAGAGCTTGGGAGTCCTGCTGGACCCTCGGCTATCAATGGAGGCTCAGATCTCCAATGCCAGCAGTGGCTTTTTTCCATCTCTGGCAGGCTAGGCGACTGGCTCCCTATCTGACCAGGGAGGATCTGGCCACGGTGATCCAGGCCACGGTCACCTCGAGAATAGACTACTGCAACGCCCTCTACATTGGCCTACCTATGTCGGCGATCCAGAGGCTCAAGCTGGCGCAAAATGCAGTTGCTAGGCTTCTCACTGGTACGCCGGTGAGAGCTCACATAACACCAATATTGCAGCAGCTGCATTGGCTACCAGTGGGTCTCCTTCAAAGGGTTCATTATCACCTTCAAGGCCTTATATGGTCAGGGGCCATCGTACTTGAGGGACCGGCTCACCCCATATCAGCCCCAGAAGTCACTGCGCTCCATTGACCAAAATCTGATTTGGTTAACCAGTTGTAAATAGTTTTATAGTTTTTAGTTAAGAGTTTAATTTTTTCGGTTGTTTTCAAATATGTGTGTGTGTGTGTGTGTGTATACAGGATATATATATATATATATATATATATATATATATATATACACACACACACACACACACACACACTAGCTGTACCCGGCACGCGTTGCTGTGCCCTATTTAGGAGATGCGGGAAAGTCTGAGTATGTAAGGGTTTGAAATGATGCTACTTATGGTCTTGGTGGGTGTGTGCATGTGTATATGTGTGTATGTAGTGTATATATGTGGGTGTATATGTATATATGTGTATGTATGTTTATATATGTATACGTGTGTGTGGTACTGTATATGTGTGTGCATGTGTACATACACATGAGGGGGGGGGGGAAGAAGGGGTCTGAGGCTGAGAGAGGAAAAGAAGGGGGCTGAGGGTGAGGGGGAGAAGAGAAGGAGCCTGGGGTTGACGTGTGGGGGGGGGGGGTTTGGGGCCATAGGCTGAGGGGGAGAAGGAAAGGTCCTGAGGCTGATGGAGGAAAAGAAGGGGGCTGAGGAGGGAAAAGAAGGCGGCAGCAGCAACCCCGGTCCTTTCCTCTTCACCCACAGCCATCCGGAGGGCAGTAGCGGCGAGGCAGCGTGCCCCCACGCCTCGTCCTTCTTCACCCCTCCGTCCTCCGGAGGGCAGGCTCAGGGCGCGGAAGCTTCTCGGAGTAACCAGGAGGTCTCCGTGTGGTAGCCGGTGCTCCATGGCGGCCGCCATCTTTCCTGGCGGCACTACGGGCCAGGAGGGGGCGGGACCTCCGGTCTGCATTGTTTGGGCGTCAGTTTCCGGCCGGACCCCTTTTCCTGACGGATTGACTTCCATCCGAGCCTTTTCGCCGGACGGAAGCGGTTTGGCCGCCATGTTTTTTTTGTAGTTTTTTGGGGTATTTTCAGTGTTGCTTCCCCGGAGAGCCCCAGAAGCGACCGATGCGGCGGAGAGCGGCTGCGGGTCTCCCTCTGTGAGGCGGCGGAGGAGGCGGGTTGGGCGCCGCCGGGTGTGGCGGTGAAGTTGCTGGTGTGTGGGGAGAGTGGGGGAGGGGTTGGGGGAAGTCAGTGTGCGCAGTGTGTTTGCTCTCCCTCTGTCCTGCGTTGTGGTGGGGGGTTGGAGTGCGCCTGCTGCGATGGCACTCCCCTCTGTTCTGCGCTCGTGGCCAGCGCAGAACGGGAGCCAATGGGCGGTTTTGGGGGCTGATTTTGGGGGTTGGAAGGTAGGAAGGTGGGTTTTTGTGTGATGGTAATACCTCGTGGTCTGTGGGAATGTGTCTCGTTGGATTGGTGTTTCTGGGGGGGCGTAGTTTGGCCGTGCATAAAGTCCTTTGCACGACCACTCTCTTTTTATATATATAGATATATACAGACGCGCACGCACACACACACACTCTTTGAGCCGTCCTGAGCCCTCGGGGAAGGGCGGCATACAAAACGGAATAAATAAATAAATAAAGTAAGGCAACTGAAGAGGAAGGGTGTCTGTTTGCATGGAGGCTCTCTGCAGAAGCAAGATCTTTAATTTTCCAAGCATCTTCCTCACATGGAAAGCTTCCAGTCACAGAGAAACTTCTTCTCAGAAGTTCCCCTGGTTAATAATAATAATAATAATAAACAACTTTATTTATACCCCGCCACCATCTCCCCAAGGGGACTCAGGGCGGCTTACATGAGGCTACGCCCAACAATACGAAAGCACAGTATAACATAAGAGCACAACAAAAAATAAAATAATAATATAACTTAAATGCAAAACCAATGTAAATAAACAACACAACAATATGAAATTAAAAGACTAAGACACTGAAAACAATCACCATGGGCAGGGCCAGCTTCACAGATTAAAAATAAAATTTTTTTAAATTTTAAAACACTGGGAGATAGAGCAATATAAAGTATCAGAAAGGGGATCCGGGGGATGAGGTAGGATTTAATTGCACAACCAGAAAATAAAGTGCTTCAGAGGGCATATTATACAAAGTTTGATCGGGATTATCATAGATTCAATCACTGAAGGCACGTTGGAACAGCCAAGTTTTCAGGCTCCTCCTGATGATTGCCAGGGTGGGGGCTTGCCTGATATCTCTAGGGAATGAATTCCAGAGTTGAGGGGCCACCACGGAAAAGGCCCTCTCTCTCGTCCCCACAAGTCACACTTGCGATAAGGGCGGGAGCAAGAGAAGGGCCTAGTGAACAGTACCAAAACAACAGGGCTAAAGCATCAGGTATAGAAGTAATGCAGGTCAGATTATATTCCCAATATCACATGAATATACCCAAATGAATTTCTCAATTTGAAAAAAAAGTTACCGTATTTTTCGCACCATAAGACGCACCGGATGATAAGACGCACCTAGATTTTAGAGGAGGAAAATAGGAAAAAAAATATTTTCGCTCCCCCTCTAAAATCTAGGTTAGTCTTATCAGCAGGTGCGTCTTCTCAGAGGGCTCGCTGGTTTTGCTCGCCCTCTGCCTCCTTTTCCTTCCCCCACCCTTTCCTTGAGGGAAGAAAAGGTGGGGAAGGAAAGGAGGCAGAGGGCGGGCGAACCGCGTCGCATCAGCTCTGACGCGACGCGGTTCGCTCCGCCTCCGCCTGCTTTTGCTTCCCTCCGCCCTTTCCTTGAGGGTGGGAGAAGCAAAAGGAGGCGGAGGGAGAGGAACCGCGTCAGCCACTGACGCGAGCGGTTCGCTCCGCCTCCTTTTGCTTCCCTCCGCCCTTTCCGGGAGGGCGGGGGACGCCAAAGGAGGCGCCGGGCGAGTGCACCGCGGCGCGGCAGCTGTGACGCGCCGCGGTTCGCTCCGCCCTCCGCCTCCTTTTGCTTCCCTCCGCCCTTTCCATGTGGGCGGGGGAAGCAAAAAGAGGCGAAGGGAGAGCGAACCGCCTCGCGTCAGCTGTGACGCGACGCGGTTCGCTCCGCCCTCCGCCTCCTTTTGCTTCCCTCCGCCCTTTCCTTGAGGGAAGCAAAGGTGGGGGGAAGCAAAAGGAGGCAGATGGCGAGCGAACCAGCGTCCCTCCGCTGCCGCAACAGACCAAAGAAGAGGAGAGGCGGCGACAGGGTGAGTATATCGCCGCCCTCCCGCTGCTCCAGCGCCTCCCCGCCTGCATATTCGCACCATAAGACGCGGCTGATTTTTCCTCCCACTTTGGGAGGAAAAAAAGTGCGTCTTATGGTGCGAAAAATACGGTAATTGCCTTTTTGAAAAAAATATAACAAAGGAACCTGTGCCTGAGAAGACTAGAATTCCCAAAGAATCCCCTTCACCCAAACCGAAATGTGCTGCATTTTAAAACCAGATACGACACATACGTGCACCTGTATTTCCACAGCATCCTTAAAGCGTCGTAAAGTCGAAACCAAGATTATAGCCAGTACGTGTATTGTTGCGATACATAAGGTCTTTTTCGTAATCAAGGATCCCAGAAGCCTTAAACCTAAGCACTGTATTTCTAGGAAGAAAAGGTAAAAAAGAAAGGAGGGCGGGAAAAGGCAGGAATATTAACTGAGCGGTGTTTGTAGACACAATATGGACTTTCCTACGTATTTGCTCCTAACACCACTGCTGCTTTTATGTGCTGTTCTCTTATTTATTTTTCATTTTATTTATTTCAGTTATATGCACCACCCCAAGTAAGACCCAAAGTGGCTCACAAAAAGAATGAACTAAAACTAAACAGCAACATGCTAAAGGCAATTGTAAAATAGCACCCCAGAGTGGAAAGAAACAACACTAGAAAGGGCTCCTTCTACACTGCCATATAAAATCCAGATTATTTGGTTTGAACTGGATTATATGGCAGTGTAGACTCATATAATCCAGTTCAAAGCAGATAATGTGGATTATCTGCCACCGGGACTGTGGCACAGCTGGCTGGGTGTCAGCTGCATTAAGATTACTACTGACCGAAAGGTCATGAGTTCGAAGCCAGCCCGGGTCGGAGTGAGCTTCCGACCAATTTTGTGTCGCTTGCTATTGACCATTGCAACCTGAAAGACAGTTGCATCTGTCAAGTAGGAAATTTAGGTACCTCCTATGTGTGGGGGGGCTAACTTAACAAATTTACGAGGCCATAAAAAATCTCCAGCAAAAAGCATGCGGGGAATGCGGAAAGTACTTCATCAGTGTCGCAGATGGACGATGAAGCGACAGCTCCCCTGGTGGTCAGAAAAAAGTTAAATAGCCTCTGACTGTCTGTCTATATGTGTTGTGTGTCTATGGCATTGAATATTTGCCATGTAGGTGTACATTGTACTCCGCCCCGAGTCCCCTGCGGGGTGAGAAGGGCGGAATATAAATACTGTAAATAAATACTGTGAATAAATAAATAAATAAATAAATAAAATTGTCTGCTTTGATAATCTGGTTTATATGGCTGTGTAGAAGGAGTCTCAGCTTTTCCAGTTTTAGTGTAGGACAGCCTACCATTCTATTACTAACATTATGCAGTTGAAATAAACTTACAAGAAAACATTAATAAGTAATAACATTAACTACTTCTTGCTTTGCTTTCCTTCCATACAAAAGTATACAAACAAAATTCTGTTATGTTATACATATTTTCACCATATAAATTACGAGGGCGGGTCAAGAAGTCCGTGACTTTTTGAATTTCCCGCCTCTTAACTGAAAGGGCAGCACTGCTCCTGTCAACAGGCACCTGTCAGTTGACTCCTCTCAAAATTTGAACAAGCTGTGTCATTTAGTTTGTGTTTGACAGCCATTGATAGCAGACTACCGCGTGATTTGACTAGAAAATGGAAAAAGGTGAATTTTGTGTGCTCATTAAGCATTATTTTTTGCGAAAAAAACCCCATCACTCAAACCAAGGCTAAGCTTGATGAATACTATGGGGCCTCTGCACCATCAATTTCAATGGTAAAAAAAGTGGTTTACTGAATTTCGTTGTGACCGTACAAGCATGGA
The DNA here is from genome assembly GCA_030556195.1 of Anolis apletophallus. Taxonomy (NCBI): domain Eukaryota; kingdom Metazoa; phylum Chordata; class Lepidosauria; order Squamata; family Anolidae; genus Anolis; species Anolis apletophallus. Next base: position 9,621,955 of record JARBWK010000012.1, read on the forward strand.
AGATGCCGAATGTTCTGGACGCCCAGTTGAGGTCTCTACACCCGAAACAATTGAAAAAATTCACAATATGGTGTTGGCCGATCGGAGATTGAAAGTGCGAGAGATTGTGGAAGCCATAGGCATCTCACACGGCTCAGTGGTTTCAATTTTAAATGATCACTTGGGTATGAGAAAGCTTTCCGCAAGATGGGTGCCGCGTTTGCTCACAATGCAGGACAATGCAAGGGTGCACACATGTGCAGTTGCCATGGCAACTATCCCTGAATTGGGATACAAATTGCTCCCTCACCCGCCCTATTCTCCGGATTGAGCCCCGAGTGACTATTCCTTGTTTCCAAACCTGAAGAAATGGCTCGGCGGAAAGAGATTTGACCCCAACAATGAAATCATCTCACAAACAAATACCTATTTTGATGACCTCGAAAAATCTTATTTTTTTGGAAGGGATAAAAAAAATTGGAGAAACGTTGGACAAAGTGTATAGAGCTCAAAGGAGACGATGTTGAAAAATAAAATGATTTTTTATCCAAAAATTTGTGTTTCATTCAAAAAGTCACTGACTTATTGATCCACCCTCGTATTACTCCAGAACTGTGCTTTGGGAGCTTTCATGACTGCAGGCTTTGGCTTCCTTTCAGGGTCCTCCAAACAAGGATGGAGATGTATTCTCTCAGAAATGCTTTTGTTTCTAAAAGCCCTGAGCTAAAGAAATTCAGTTGGACTACATGTAAGTTCCTTTTAAGTTTAATAAATTACTTCGTACCTTGATCATCAGGGTACATCTGCAGTGTATGAAGTACAGTGTCTGTCATCCCTTGCTGAGACAACATTTCTAAGGCTCCTGAACACTCGACCACAGATGAAAGTATCCGAAATCCGACCTTCTGAATGCCGGGATGGCCAATGAACTAGAAATAAAGAGAAAATAAACAAAGGCACATTACAGAACTGAAATAAAGAGTTAAATAAAGAGTCCTCAATGCCCGCTGTTTGGAGTCCAACACCCCCCCCCCCCTTTATAGGAAAGTCTTTTATAATCCATGCAGGCCAGGATTACCCATAAGGCCAACCTAGGCCATGGCCTAGGGGTGCAAGCCGGGGGGTGGGGGCGCAGATCACGGACCAAAAAAAGTTGAAACAAATAAAAATGCGACACGCATGGAGATGAGGAAGGAAGGATACCGGAGGTCCTCATTTTCGGCGCTGACCCTTCCTGAATACCAGCTCCTGCCTCTGCTATTGTTGCGCAAGCAAATAATGGGAATAGCATACACAGATATATAAGTTTGCAATACCACAATGGTTTAGTATTTAACGCATAGATATATTCATATACATATGATTCCAAATAAGGAAGTTTACACACAGTTGTAGTAACTCACAATGCCAGCACAAAATAATGCACAAAATTAAAGTGGAGTAATATACTCAGATTCCAGTCAAGTTATTTCCAAGTTGCATCGATGGGTTCCCTGTTGTTCAAAGTAAAGGATCCAATATATTTGTAATCAGTACGCTGACGACACCCAGCTCATTCTGAGGATGGAGGACAGGCCGGGATCCATCCCCGATAATTTCCAACACTGCCTCGAGGCCGTTACTGGATGGCTGCGTGCCAGTAGGTTGAGGGTGAATACGGCGAAGACGGAGATCTTGTGGTCGGGCCGCTCGGGTGGTGTAGATGTCCAGCTTCCGACCCTGGACGGTGTGGCGCTATGCCCATCGCCTTCCGTTAAGAGCCTGGGGGTCCATCTGGACTCCCAGCTGACCATGGAGGCCCAGGTCTCCGCGGTCAGCAAGGTTGCTTTTTTCATCTGCGACAGGCTCGGAGGCTGGCCTCCTATATCTCCCGGAATGACCTGGCCACGGTGATCCAAGCTACGGTCATCTCAAGGCTGGATTACTAACTACGTTGGCTCCTGAAGCTCGCTGGTGCAGAACACGCCGCCCTCCCGGCTGGAACAGCGGGCTATCTGCAAAGGACCTGCTCCCGTTTATGGCCTGGGGCCAGCGTACTTGAGGGCGCCTGCAAAACTTATTTGTTTAAGCAGGCCTAGCTCCTACGGTGACGCCCTCCCGGCTATAGGGTCCTGCCCATGTTCGTCCTGCCCATGTTAGCCGCTGTCCTGGGGTGTCACGCTATCTAATTTCTGAACTGTACCTGGGGGTTTTGTATTTTGCTGTTTTAACTGTTTAATTGTCTTAGAGGTTTTATCGCATTGCTTGTGTGTAGTTGTACCTTCGGTTCCTGTGAGCCGCCGCGAGCCTCAGGGAGTCGGCGGCATAGAAGCCCGAATAATAAAATAAAATAATTAATAAATAAATAATCCACAAAGCACGATTGCTTATGTTGAAGAAAAAGGGTTCCCAAACAAAGGTAATTTGTAATCCACAATATAATGAAATGCTGATGGTGGTGATGAATCCACACTGTGGTAAAAATACAATCGGTGATCCACCTACGGGTTAGCTTTCACAGATCCGCCCCGTTTCGAAGCAATCTCATCAGAGTGGTCACAATTCAATCATCTACAAACAATTAAACACAATACAATTGTAAGTCCCAGTTATACAAGGGTGCATAAGGGTAGGAGATTTCAATATATCCCACTTACCAATGTTTTTCTTTATAAATTATATAGCCACGATGGCTGCACCGTGTAGATGCGGCATATAAAGTTGACCGAAGGTCCGGTCCACACTGATTCAGATAAGCTGCTTAAGTATATCTCCTAAAGTAGCCAGATAGTTCCATCATCTGTATTTAAAGGAGAAGTGTGTTCAGACTGACACTTTCGTTTAATCCACAGGGATTACAAATATATTGGATCCTTTACTTTGGACAACAGGGAACCCATCGATGCTACCTGGAAATAACTTTTGACTGGAATCTGAGTATATTACTCCACTTTAATTTTGTGCATTATTTTGTGCTGGCATTGAGAGTTACTACAGCTGTGTGTAAACTTCCTTATTTGGAATCATATGTATATGAATATATCTATGTGTTAAATACTAAACCATTGTGGTATTGCAAACTTATATATCTGTGTATGCTATTCCCATTATTTGTGTGTTGTTATATACAAGGTGCATTATATACCTATACTCTATAATTGTTGCTCAAACGGCATATGCGCAGGGGCTCTCGACACTGGCGTCAACGCTGACAGGAGGAACAATTAACTCCCTCGATGCCGACAGCATCCACTTGCTGGCTCCCTGAGTGCAAGTACAGGAAACTCCATTGCGCAGTCTGCGCATGCCCTAACACCATGAAACCGGTATTCCTCCTCCAACACAAGGAGGAAACTCCTCCTTACTGGAGAGAGAAGCGCAACTGCCGGCTACGGCACATGCGCAAACCCCAGTACAGGAGAGAAGCCCAATGTGACAAGCCCCAGTATCGGGGAGAAGCGCGGCATCGGTACAGCTGCTGACTACAACACATGCGCAATCCCCAATACCAGGTAGAAACTCCTGTGGCGGACCTAGTGGGGCCACACCGGGAGAGCTGGATGCGGGGCCCTAAGGGGGATGAGCGGCTGAAAGGATGGGGGGGGGGTGCGGTAGAGGTTGGCTTAAAGGGGGCGTAATTCCAAAGTGTGACCTAGGGCGCAAAAAGGTGTTAATACGGGCCTGAATCCATGTTTACATGTGCTCCCCTTGCAATGAATCTACTCCTGTTATCCCAGTCTGAGTTTTATATTGTGCATGCGGCCCACCTTGTCATTGTGGTTTCAGATATGTATTTGCATGTTTTTTTTAAAAAAAATTATTGATATGTTTGTATTTTTATTGTGTTACTGTTGATGTTCTAATTTGTATTTAATTGTAATTTGTTGTTTGCGCTTGGCCTCATGTAAGCCGCCCCGAGTCCCCATTGGGGAGATGGTGGCGGGGTATAAATAAAGTTTATTATTATTATATTTTGTTCATTTTTTGCAAATATAGAAAACAATACTGCAGTACTTAAGCAATGGGGAATTTGAACATGGTTGAATTGCTTCAATTAATGTTATGGGTCTATACAAGTTAAACTGATGTAGAGTTGTATGTCTTACAGTTAGACTGCTCTGAGTAGACTAGGGGTCAAAATGCATTAAAACAAAGGGCCCTTCCACACAGCCACATAACCCAGAATATCAAGGCAGATAATCCACAATATCTGTTTTGAACTGGATTATCTGAGTGCACACTGCCATATATTCCAGTTCAATGTGGATTTTATACAACTACTAGCTGTACCCGCCACGTGTTGCTGTGGGCAACCTTCCCTCCCTTTTCTTCTTTCCTTATCTCCTTCCTTCCTTCTGTACCTCTTTCGTCCTCCCCCTTCTTTATCTTCTTCTTTCTCTCATTTCTTCCCTCTCTACCTTTTTCCTGCCTTCCTTCACTTTTGACTTCAACTCTTCCTTCTCTCTCTCTTTCCTTCCCTCTCTTTCTCTCCTTCTTTCCATCCTCCCTTCCCTCCTTTTTCTTCTTTCCTTTTGTCCTTCATTCCTTCTCTACTTCTCCCCTCCCTTCCCCCCCTTATCTTCTTCTTTCTCTCATTTCTTCCTTCTCTACCTCTTTCCTTCCTTCCTTCCTTCACTTTTTGCTTCCATTCTTCCTTCTCTCTTTCCTCTTCGGCGTTGAGTATTTATGTCACAGCGGATAGGCAACAGAAATATAGAAGTTTAATTCCCCATCGGCCCAAAAACTCCAGTCTCTGTTCGAGTGAATAATGAAACTCTCATTCAATTCACAAGGTAAATATATAACTTTGTATTGAATTGTATTTAACAATAACTGGCAAAACATCGAAAAACAACAGCCATCACAGCTACCTTTCTAAACATCCTTTCCTCACAGATATTAAATCCCAACTGACAAATCCCAACTGTCACTTTGTAACTGACATTCCTCAAGGTTCCATTTAGCAGTCTTGAGACAGCGCCATCTGGTGTCAAACATGTCACACTGCAGGTCATCTCAAACTGCGAAAATATATCTTGTGCTGACTCATGAATTGCTATTCAAAATGCAATAATCTGACATTTCCTTCCCTCCTTCTTTCTCTCCTCCCTTTGCTCCTCCCTTTGCTCCCTCTTTCCTTCCTTCCTTTTTATCTTTCCTTCTCTTCTACCTCTTTCCTTCCTTCCTTTTCTCTTTTCTTCTGTCTTCCCCTTCCCCTCTTTTTGTTTTCCTTTCTTTCTTTCTTTCTTTCTCCCCTTCCTTTCCTCCATTATTTCTTCCCTTTTTCTGAATCTCACTATTGAGGATGGAAGGCCATCTGCCGGGAGGACTTGGACTGTGCCTGTCCTGCCTGGCAGAAAAAACGAGGTGGACCTGGATGGCCTCTGGGGTCCCTCACCGGCAGCTGTGGGCGAAGGGCAGAAGGCAGACAAAGAGGCGGTCGAATCTGGCCTCGTTGCTGGTGAAGCCCCTGCACGTCTGGGCGGTACACTTGGCCGAGTGGATGAAGGCCAGGACACGTATCTGGGCTCCCTGCTGGGCCCGCTCCTTGGCCAGGCGCCTGGGCTCCCTCCGTAGAGCCTCTAGGCCCAGCCCAGACAGCCGCCCCAGGTAGGCCTCCTCTCTTTAGGAAGGGATGCTTTGCTCTAGGCTGTTGGGTGCAAGGGAAGCTGCAGAGGGTTTCTGTTTTGTTTTTGTGCTCTGTGCCGGCAGGGGGGGGGGGGGCGGAGGGGAGAGAAGCAGTTTGCACGCATGCGCAGTATTTCCGCACATGCACAGTCCAGCTCTTGCGTGGGGGATGCTGGGAAATGTTGTGTTGGTTACACCTCGTACCGTTTGGGGTTTTGTGGCCAATTTTGGTGTTTCTGCATTCAGGGGTTTTGGTATTTTTCTATGTGAAAGGACGACATGTAGATTTTTTATATATAGACTAGCTGTACCCGGCACGCGTTGCTGTGCCCTATTTTGGAGATGCGAGGAAGTCTGAGTATGTAAGGGTTGGAGTTGTTGTTAGTTATAGTGTTGTTGGGGTCATGGCTGTGTTGTTGTGGGTTTTTTTGGTGGGTGGGATGTTGAAGTCCTGTGGAGTTGTCGGTGTGTGGTGTTGCTGGCGTTCTGCAGAGCTTGTGGATATACAATGTTTTATGTCTTTCTGTCTGCTGTGTTGATGTAGAGGCTGATGCGTGTGTGGGTGGGGTACTTTGGAAGTGAGTGGAGGTACTTGAAATCCCATTATCCATGGTGTGTCCTCCTCTAATCTGCAGTCGGAAGGAGTGTGGGTCATGGGGGGCATTGTTTGCCAAGTTTGGTCTTTATTGGTCTTGGTTCTGGGACACAGTGGTCTGTGGGGAATGATGGGTTTTGAAGTACTACAAATCCCATTATCCATGGAGGTACTTCAAGTCCCATAATCCATGGTCCACCCTCCTCCAAACTGTAGTAGAATGTAGCGTGGGTCATAGGGGCTCTGTGTGCCAAGGTAGGTTACTGTAAATTCAGGCCGTACACAATGTCCCATGAGCTGAGACCTAGTCAGGAACAGCAAGTTAATGAAGCCTTACTGTCAATTCAGGCCATACACAATGTCCAATGAGCTGAGGCGTAGTCGGGAGAATCAAGTTAATGAAGCCTTACTGTGAATTCAGAGCGTAAACAGCATTCCATTAAGTGAGGCCTAGTCAGGGAAATTAAGTTAATGAAGCCTTACTGTCAATTTTGGGCGTGGTATGTGATTTGTAGGGGTATAAATTTTCTGTGGGAAGTGAATTGGGTGTTTGTGTTTGTGCCTCAGCCCTTTGCCTTATCCTCCTCTGACAGTTTATTTTGGTTCGGAATGTTCATGTTGGCTGGCCAGTACAGGAGTTATGCAAATCCGTCCTTATTGGCAGCCAATCATGTTGTCAGAATGTAGAGGCTGGGAGAGTCGTTGACAGCCCCAGAGGATGCTGGGAAATGTAGTTTTTTTAACTCATTGTTTTGGGGGCCTTTTAGGTTTTGGGGGGGAAGTTTCTTTGCTACAAACCTACCTTGTCTGAGGCCTATTTCTGTTGGCAAGTTTGGTGTCTCTGCGTTGTAAGGTTTCTCTGTTTGGGACGGTCGTTCCATGACGATTCTTCCTTTATATATATAGATGTGGAAGGGGCCAACATTGGGGATCACATCAAGTAGGTCTTGAAATGATTGATTCTCATTTTGAGCTTCCAGTGACCAGTGATTTGATGATGTTTATTATTAAATTTTTACTGTGTAGTTAAACGTCCACAGACTCAAAACAAAATTTAATTTTTTTAAAAGAAGGACCTATTTTTCACATAAGTTGCAGCTATTGATCAGGGATGAGAAGAGCACTGTGTTTTTCTAGTGTTTCATCTTCTAAGTGTCAATGAGGTGCGTGTGCTTGGATCGGGGGTGCATCCAGGTGGTCTTTACATCTTACAAGGCGATCGTCTGTTTTATTTATTTATTTATTTTCACCATTTCTACCCCGCTTCTTCTCAACCCCCAAGGGGGGACTCAGAATGTTTGACATTCTGCACTGGGCATCATTCGAGCATGACGGAAATCACGAATGTTTCTCTGGCGCACTAAAACATAGTCAATGAGGTGCCAATGCTTGGGTCGGAGATGCATCCAGGTGGTCTTCAAGCTATCTTTCTGCTGATAGTGTTTGTAATAGTCAGCTGCTGTTCTGCACAAAACTCTAGCAGGAGGCGTCCGTTATCATTACAGTTTCCAACATCGTGCTTGCCTAATACACCTTTCCAGGCTTCAAAGTTTTTTCCTACTCTGGCATTGAAGTCACCAAGGATAATGATTTTACCTTCTGCAGGGACCTTTTGTATGAGATGGCGTTGGTCTGAGTAGAATTTGTCTTTCTCCACAGGGTCAGCTTGCATAGTTGGAGCATATATACTGAAGAGAACAGCATGTGGGAGGCGTAAGGAGATAATGCGATCAGAGTGACCTGTCGGCAACGTCTCGAGTTTAGAGGCGATGGAGTTTTTAATCACAAAGCCTACTCCTGAAAGATGTATTTCAGTTTTGGGTTTGCCAAACCAGTAGAGTGTGTAGCCGGCACCGTGTTCTTTCAGGCTGCCTTCTTCATGGAGATGAACTTCACAGCAATGTCAATATTAAGCCGTGATAGTTCATGGGCTATTAGAGCAGAACGACGCTCAGGACATCCACTAGCTGCAGAATCTTGCATGGTTCTGATGTTCCAGCATGCGAGTGTCAGTCTATTTGCACCTTTGCAGGCAGGTGTTGGCCTTTGTTTCTTTGCCTTTGTTCGACCACATCGGAAGATGCCCGTTGGCTGCGGCTAGCCAACCGGGTAGATGGGGATGAGCTTTCGTTAGGACACCTTTTCTAGGTCCCTCTCCATATGGAGCAAGCAGTGCTTTCCTTAAACAAGGCTGCTTGGTCATTCAGGATGCTGCTGAACAATACTGTCATCTCCCGGGTCAGTTTCGAGCGACCAAAGTCCTGAACCACCTGCATGCAGGGTTGGGTCTGCGGCTTCCAGTGCATCGTTACACCTGCCGTTTCGTCCCTCACCTATCGCTACAGGGCTTTTTCAGAGGTTGGATGTGTCCTTCATGCCTGTGCAATGGATTTTTCTGGTGGAGCGCAACATGCACAGAACTGGGCTCCAGTTGTACACTCAAGCCAGATGTTGATCAACTTCTGGGACTACATCACTGTTTGTTAAAAGTATTTTTAAAAATCATGAAATTTACTCTGGTAGCATTCACTACAGCCCAATTCACACAGACATTCCTCTCTATCCGTTTTAATCAAAATTCTGATGTGGCTTCCTTGTACCGGAGGAAAAATGACTAGGATTAAGTAAATGAGGTTTTTGTTTTTCTTTCATGTTAGGATTGACTTGAGAAACGGCAAGTCGCTTCTGGTGTGAGAGAATTGGCCGTCTGCAAGGACGTTGCCCAGGGGACACCAGGATGTTTTACCATCCTGTAGGAGGCTTCTCTTATGTCCCCACATGAGAAGCTGGAGCTGACAGATGAGAGCTCACCCCACTCCCTGCATTCGAACTGACTATTTTTCAGTCAGGAATCCTGCCAATGCAAGGGTTCAACCCACTGAGCCACCGAGGGCTCCACTTAATGAGCTGACTAATATTTATTTATTTATTATTCAGATTTATATACCGCCACTCCCCAGGGGCTCGGGGCGGTTCACAAGATATAAACAAATACATTAAGAACCAATAAAACCAATTTAAAACAGACTAACAAAGTTCGAACGCCTGCCGAAACAAATATGTCTTACACGCCCTATGGAAAGTTGGTAGATCTCGCAGGGCGCGAACTCCCGAATTTTACGTGATTTTTAAAACACTCTAAAAAATCACATAAATATATACAATCATCAAAGTACAAACAGTTACCTCAAACTCAGTCACAAAATTACCCAGGTAACTTATTTTGCAGAAGGAAAACTTGCCACGAGGAAAAAAAAGAAAAAAAAGAACCGTACCGTGTTGAGAGCATCAAGGACTAACACGTGGGTCCCTTCTAACAAACACTGGTTTTTAATCACTTTCATCGTCAGTGCAAAATCAGCATCTCCCAAAGAGTTGTTTTTAATTTTTTTCAGTGCTCCTGTAGCATGTGGAGAAAAAGAAATGTCCTCCTTAGAAAAGGAAAATTGGTGATTACAATCATTTAAAGTCATATCTGCCTACAAACCCAAAGACAGGATGTTTCTTCGGCATTTTACACTTCTAAGTTGTCTTCAAGTAACATGGGAGTGCAAAATCAGACATGCAGCACACACAAAAGCTTCACAATTTATATATTTAATTTTTATTTATTTATTTATTATTCAAACTTGTACGCCGCCACTTCCCGAGGGCTCGGAGCGGCTCATATAAAACATCACCGCGGCTCAAAAAAGGTTGAAAAAACACTGCTTTAGAAACACTAAAGTATACTAACTATACTTTCGAAACACTAAACACTGGAATGAAATGCCCGTGCCCCCTAATTTTATAATGACTTTTGAAAGATTTGTTTATTGATCGCACAAGCCTACGGCAATCACAATTAAACACACATATTAAAAAATGCTGGCTATTACATGGAATAAAGAATGCCGACTATATTTAGATCAGGCTATCAAAATACGGTATTTAGAGAACTCCCATGATCCGGTTATGAGAAAGGACGCTGTACTAAAAATACACGCTAAATAAGTTACTGGAGAAGATAGATTATCATGGGTACTATGTGTTTGTTTTCATGCTGCGCAAACAGCATATTTGTACCCTGGATAATGGTAATTTATGCATTCGGAATATTAAAAAAACCCTCTGAACATCCTGATTATAACCATGTTTACACATAAATATCCCACTGTGTTTTCCATCCCAATAAATAAACTGGGGCTTATTTTTAAATAAATATACATAAGATCAAGCACCGTGTAATGCACTGATTATGTATCTGTTGGAAACAATAATCCGAAAGGATGGCTGCACAGCTGCTTAATGTGTGGTTTAGTAATTATAAGGTTTCCTGGGGTGTGTTCATTTTTAGCGTAAATCTTTGCACTCTAAGCTAAAGGGGATGTAACACGTATTATAGATAAATTTGCATCCACTGATTAATCTGTACTGGTCTGGGCTTGCCTGTTTTCTTTGGTATGATTCAATGTAACAAGATGCTACATATTAGGAATGTGTCTCGCATTCAAATAAATCCTCAATCAGAAGATCCTACAGCGGAACAATATGGAATCTGATCTCCTAGAAATTATTTCACGGAACGCAGAGATGCTGGGATTGTATGTCACCAAAAATAAAAAAAAACTGTTTCCTATACATCTTTGCATAATGAAGACACCAAGGTGAGATGAAGGCAAGGAAGGACTTCCACTCTGGCAGCTCCAGCATCTAAAACCATTTCTGTGCAACAAGAACAGCAGTAAAACTGGCTTGGCCCCTTCTAGTCCGGCTTCAGTATCAGGCACGGGACAGAGACTGTGCTGGTGGCCATCGCAGATCAGCTCCGATGCCAGCTTGACAGAGGTGGATCGGCGCTGCTTGTGTTATTAGATCTATTGTGTTACATCCCGTATAGATTACTGCAACGCTCTCTACGTGGGGCTGCCTTTGAAGACTGCTCGGAAGCTTCAATTGGTTCAACGGACAGCAGCCAGGTTGATAACAGGAGCGGCACTCAGGGTGCGTACAACTCCCCTGTTGTGCCAGCTCCACTGGCTACCAGTTTGCTACCGGGCACAATTCAAAGTGCTGGTTTTGGCCTTTAAAGCTCTAAACCAGGGGTGCTCACACTTTTCCAGCATGCGAGCTACTTATAAAACAACCAAGTCCCAAAGATCTCCCTACCCACTACTCAGAGAGCCATAAAAGCAAAATATTAGGAAATTTATTTCAGTGAGAGCCATACAATACATCTTAAGACTGAATTCAACTAAATGTGAGTATAATAAGCCCCTGAGCATTCCCCACAAAATGGCATGGGAGCCATACACACTGTGCCTGCGATCTGCCTGCGATCTACCAGGACGCTCTTCGAGATCTACCAGTAGATCACGATCTACCTAATGAGCACCCCTGCTCTAAACGGTTCTGGTCCAACTTACTTGTTCGAACGCATCTCTCCCTATGAACCATCAAGATGCTTAAGATCATCCGGAGAGACCCTGCTCTTGGTCCCGCCTGCTTTGCAGGCGCGTCTGGTGGGGACGAGGGACAGGGCCTTCTCAGTGTTGGCTCCCCGGCTTTGGAACTCCCTTCCTAGTGACATCAGATCGGCCCCCTCCCTCCTGAGATTTCGTAAGAAAGTCAAGACTTGGCTATTCGAGCAAGCATTCGCAGACGAACTTTAATTAATCAAGATCAAAGGATTAATATGACGACGAAACGGAAACTGATTTTAAGATTGTGGAGCTGAGATTGTATTTTGTAGTTTTAATTGTTAATTTATATGGTTTTATATGATTGTTTTTATCTTATTATGATGTGTTGTATGTGGGCACTTGCTGCCGCTTGTTCACCACCCTCGAGTCGCCTTCGGGCTGAGAGAGGCGGTATAGAAGCATAGCAAATAAATAAATAAATAGCGGCAGCGTTTGATATGGTCGACTACGATCTATTGATCCACCGCCTCGCCGTAGCTGGAGTTCGGGGGACAGTCCTGAAATGGCTGTCCTCCTTCCTCCGCGATCAGGGACAGCAAGTGGTAAGGGGAGACCTAGTTTCTGAGAGGTCTCCACTTGTTTGTGGAGTTCCCCAAGGGGCCATTCTCTCCCCCCCTGCTCTTTAACATCTATATGCAACCTCTCACTGAACTGGTTCGAAGCTATGGACTAGAGCAGGGGTGGGCAATTATTTTTTCCAAGGGGCCGCCCGAGAGCCAAAAAAATATTATGGAGGGCCGCACCTAAAAGCTGAACTACATTCTAATCTAAATTATTTATTTATTTACTATATTTACTATATATTACACATCATTAATATTAACATATTAATATATCAAGTAATATTCATATATTATTAGTATTAATATCATAATTATTATATTATAGTATATATATATAGACATTATAATATATTGAAATTATAATATACTATAACATTATATTATATTATTTATTATATTATTATATTATTATAATAAAATTATTATAAAATAATAATAAAAACCACTTAAATTAAATTAAATTCAAGAAGACAAGGTGCGAACCAAGATGGAGGCTGACATCCTCAAGAGAGGAAGGATCCCAAGATGGAATGGCCCAATGGACCCAGCCCACTCTCACCCCCAGCCATTCCGTCAGAGGCGTTCCCGATGGGCTGATCGCCCTGCCATGGAGTGCCTGCCATCCCGGCTTTGGAGTGCCTGGCATCCTGGGAGGCGATCCGGGCCTGCAGTGGGAGCAGTTGGCGACCTGCGACGGCTGATCACCCTGGCGACCCGGAAGACGATCAAGTCTTCCGGGTCGCCAGGGCAATCAGCCGCCATAGGTCACCGACTGCTCCCGCTGCAGGCCCGGATCGCCTCCCGGGATGGCAGGCACTCCAAAGCCGCCGCTGCTCCAATCGTTCTCCGGAGTGGCGGGCTGTCTGCCGACGCAGGCCCCACAGCCCGCGATGGGATGGCGGCAGCGGCAGACTCTTGCAGAAATGGCCCCGCCCCCCGACGCCCTTCTCCCCGGGCCGGTCAGAATTGGCCGCCGGGCCACATCTGGCCCGCGGGCCGTAAGATACTCAGGTCTGGACTAGAGTGTTATTCTGATGACACTCAGCGAATGGATGGCCGGCCGGACTCTGTACCTGATAATTTCCAACAGTGCCTTGAAGCTGTAACTGGATGGTTGCGTCCTAGCAGGTTGAAGGTGAACCCGGCAAAGAGTCCTGCTGGAAATCTTGTAGCTCAGGTCAATGCCCTGGTGGAGGGACTGTTCAGTTGCCTACCAGGCTACGGTCACCTCGGTGCAATGCCCCTCTGTCCGGTGATCCAGAGACTCTGGTGCAAAATCTGTAGGAAGAGTGAGTCAGGGGCTACCAGTGGAGCACCGGGTACCTGATGGCCTTATATGGTCTCACTCCATATCAACCCCAGAGGTCACTGCGCTTCATTGACCAAAATCTTTTGATGATTCCTGGCTGCCGCTCATATCAGCTGACATCGACTAGATGGCGAGCCGGGGAAGGCCACGTTTTCTTCCGCAGTGGCGGGGAGGCTCCGCTGGAGGACGCAGAGGCCTTTGCACTGCACTGCGTGTGGGGTCAAAGCAAAGTGACCCCTCCTAAATGGCCAATTGCTCACCGCCCCCTTAAATGGGTACACCGCCCCCCAAACTCCCCTGAGCCTCCCACTGCCCCCTTGGATCACCTCACCGCCCACTAGGGGGTGGTACCGCCCACTTTGAGAATCAGTAATCTATATATATAAAAAGAGAATGGTCGTGCAACGGGGCAAATGGACGCCAAAACTATAAGCCCCAGAAGCACAACCCCCCCCCCAACACATTACAACATTCCACGAGGTACCTAGAGGGCACAAAAAACCCGACCTACATATCTCGAAAGACCTCCAAGGAACACCCCCAAAAAACCGCCAACGGGACCTGGCGCCGACCCACCTCCCCCACCGCCTTCGCGAACTCCTCTGCCACCTCCCAGCTGCTCCCCAACCCAGCCCGCACAGGCAATGCCATGCCCCCCCCCCCCGCGCGGAGGAGGCCAAGGAGGCGGCAGAGGAGGCGGGCACCCGCCCGCTTTCGTTGCCCACCTGCCGGAGCTGCTTCTGGGGCTCTGGATGGCCCTCTCCAGGCCGTCTCCGCCGCATCTCAGGGCGACCAGGGAAGCCAGAGACGAAAAAGGAAAAAATGCCCAAAAAACTACAAATAAAATGGCGCCCAGACCACTTCCGGTCTGGACAAAAAGGCTCCGCCGGAAGTTGGACCTACAAGAAAAGGGGTCCGACTGGAAACACATACCGGAAGTCCCGCCCCTTACGGCCAGAAGACCTCCCACTCAAGATGGAGACCGCCAAGAAGCACCAGCGACCGCATGGACGTCTCCGGAGTGCGGCTGGAGAACAGAGCCCACACCTGCACTCCACAGGGAGAGCGGAACCTCCTCGCCGCCTGCTCCACACACCCCATGAAAAGTAAGGAGCGGAAAATAAAAGAATAGAAGGGGAGAAGAAAGGAAGAAAAAAGCAAGGAAGGAGGCAAGAAGGAGAGAGAGAGAGAAAAAAAAGGATGGATGGAAGGAGGGGGAAGGAAAATAAACCAGAAAGGAAGAAAAAAGCCACAGCGAAGCGTGGCCAGGTCAGCTAATATATACTATTATTCTTCATGAGTTTTCTCACCTGGAGTCATAAAATGTAACATAACTTGAAGGGCCTCTAACTGTACAGGTGCCAATGTTTTATGCTTCCTCATTGCCTTCACAACTCTCGATGCAGTTACTGTCATTATATCCAAAGGGAGAAAACTGAAAGATGAATCATTAAAAAAACATTGAAGACCACATTAAAACACATTTGTTTTTTTAAACAGGTATGAATCATACGGTATTATAAACACTGTATATTTCTTAGGCCCCTTCTACTCTGCCATATAATCCTGATTATCAAAGCACATAAGACACATTATCTGCTTTGAACTGGATTATAGGAGTCTACACTGCCATATAATCCAGTTCATAGCAGATAATGTGGATTTTACATGGCAGTGTAGAAGGGGCCCTCTCCAGCAAAGGATCGCTGCCTTGTCGTGGCACCGGAGCTTGAGTATCTCAATGATGCCACAAGCGAAACCGTGAAGGGACACCCAAGACGGGACGGTCGTGGCAGAGAGGTCAGACCAGGGGTGCCCACACTTTTTCAGCATGCGAGCCACTATATGAACAAACAAGTTGAAAAGATCACCTGGTGTGTGCGGGCGCGCACATGCTGCCGCCTTCCGTCTGCGCGGGGCTTCTTTCTTGCCTGCCCATGAACGCTCTCTCCATCTCTTCACCAATGCGTCCGCGAGCAAGTCCCCATCCCGTCGTGCTTCCTGCGTGCACAGCAAGCCCCTCCCACACACGCAGCAGGAAGCGCGCTCCTGCTGCATGCATGGGAGGGGCTTGCTGCGCACGCAGGAAGCAGGACGGGATGGGGACTTCCTGCTTGGTGAACGCAGCGGTGAAGAGCTGGAGAGAGCGTTCATGAGCAGGCAAGAAAGATCCCTTTCTCGTTGTCATCCCTTCCTGCTGCATGCGCAGCAAGCCCCTCCCACGCATGCAGCAGGAGCGCGCTTCCTGCTGCGTGGGTGGAAGGGGCCTGCTGCGCACGCAGGAAACAGGACGGGATGGGGACTTACTGTTTCACAAAAGGAAGGTGGCGAAGAGATTGAGAGAGAGTGCGCGCACAGGCAAGGAGGATCCCTTTCCCGGGTGCGCACGGCGGCAAGTGTGCGCGCGCATGGCAGAATCGCCCAATCTGGCTGGGATCGACTTCATATGGCCTCAGGATCGAGTAGTCGATCACAATCCACTTCCTGAGCACCCCTGGGTCAGACCAAGCGCGATCCCTGGGGAAGGTTATGGCAAACCACCCCAGTATTCTTACCAAAAAAACTAAATGGATCGGTAGAACCAGAGATATGTCGGTATGCCATCGGAAGATGGGACTCCCGGGTTGGAAGATGGTCAAAATGCTACTGGGGAGGAGCAGATAATAAGTTAAACTAGCCCCAGATGTGATGACGCAGCTAGCTCAAAGCCGAAAGGAAGGCTAGCGGCCAACAGTGCTGGAGGTGAACGATGAATCCGATGCCCTAAAGATCAACACACCCTAGGAACCTGGAATGTAAGATCTATGAGCCAGGGCAAACTGGGTGTTGTTATTGGTGAGATCTCAAAATTAAAGATAGACATTCTGGGGGTCAACGAAGTGAAATGGACTTCACATCAGATGACCACCAGATCTACTAGTGCAGGGCTGCCCAACAGCTCCTCCTCCCTGCACCGCCCCCTCCGTCCCTCTCTCCGAGCCGCCCTTCCTAGGGAGGGGGAAACCGCCGAAATGGAGCAGTAGGCGGCGCCAAGGGCGGCACGTCAGAGGCCTGGTGTGACGCACCGCCCTTGGCGCCACCTACTGCTAGGAAGGGCAGGGGAGCTGGCTGCCTTCTTCCTCCGTAGCCCCTCCTCCTTCTCCCCGTTCGCGCCGCCGCTCGGGATCCGAGCAGCGGCACAGCTGGGGTGAAGGAGAAGGGGCTATGGAGGGAGAAGGTAGCCGGCTACCTTCTCCCTCCATAGCCCCTCCCCGCGCCGCCGCTCGGGATCCGAGCAACGGTGCGGCCGGGGGGAAGGAGGAGGGGCTATGCAAGCGCCCCCACCCCCCGCCCCACCCCCCGCAAGTACCCCTGCACCCGCTCACTGATCACCTGCGGCCCCCCAGGTGATCAGTGACCGGAATTCCGGCCCTTGGGTCGGAAGAAGTTGGACAGCCCTGTACTAGTGCGTACAAGAGGAACACTTTGAAGAGGACGCAGAGGCCTTTGCACTGCAGCCTTTGCACTGCACTGCGTGTGGGGGTCGAAGCGAAGGGGGTGGGGCCAAAGAAGAGGGCCGTGCGACCCCTCCTAAATGGCCAATTGCTCACCGCCGCCTTGAATGGGTTCACCGCCCCCCAAATTCCCCTGAGCCTCCCACCGCCCCCTTGGATCACCTCACCGCCCACCAGGGGGTGGTACCACCCACTTTGAGAATCAGTGGTCTAGCTCAACACTCAAACCACTACACTATGTTGGTTCTCCCAATGTAATTACCTTCCTTCAAAAGCACGATTCAGCAATTTGCATGCACTTTCTGCAACTTCGGCAGAATTTGAATGTTTCTTCATCATGTCCAGGACATTCATATGTATTCCTTTCGCCAAGAGAATTGTTCTAATATTTACTAAAATACAAAAAACCCAAAGTAAATAATGTATGGTGGGTGCAAGGATCTAAATTTTAAATGTGTGATCCCCACCCCCCCCCCCCCCCCAAAATGAAAATCGATCATACCAATCCAGCTAAAAAAAATTGAAAGCTTTATTCATAAAAAAGACTCTATAAGTCACCCTCAGGAAAGTCTGGTAGGAACTTAACTTGAGTTAGTTGCATTTAGTTCACATTTAAATCAACAGGTCTTAATTAAATCCTTATGTTTACATTTGATCGGGTTTAATGCACACAAATGCAAATAAACTTACTCTGGATATGAACAGTATTTTTTAATTCAAAATATAAATTTCTTCACAGCCCCCAAATTATACTCATTTCCCTTTTAGTTAAACTTTCTATGATCTATGAGTCCCCTTCGGAGTTGAGAAGGGCGGCACAGAAATATCGTTATATAAATAAATAAATAAATAAATCATAAAAATGTGTTTAGGACCAGGTCAAATTGCCTTTCGGACTAGGTTTTATGCCTCTCCTTTTCCTACCATGAGAGTCATTGAGTTCCTTTACCATTTTGTTCCAGAAGAGTCGCCAAGGCATTTGCAGCTGCCTGGAACACTTCCCTTGAAGAGGAATGCATCAACATGGCCAACATCATTTCCCTATGAACAGGAAACCTAAAACAAGTAGGAAAAGAACGACAAGCTATGATAATAATGAAAACGTCCCCATGAAGAAAACAAATGCAACATTATTCTCTTCTGGCGCGATGGGTAAGGAATGAAAAGGCAACACAAGTGTATGTTTTATGTCTTATTTTCGCCTGTCCTGCTACCATCTTACCACATGTGAATCTACTTGAAGCTTGATGATGAACATTGAACACACACACATGTCCTTCTGCCATGTGAACGGGGAAAAAAGCACAAGCATTGCCGTAACATATCCATGCCCTGGACTGGAATTCAACCCACTGGAGCCTGCATCTACACTGTCATATGGCCTTATATGGTCTAGGGCAGGGGTGGGCAATTATTTTTTTCCAAGGAGCCACTCGAGAGCCAAAAAATATTATGGAGGGCCGCACCTAAAGGCTGAACTACATTATTTATTTATTTATTTACTATATATTACACATCATTAATATTAACATATTAATATATCAAGAAATATTCATATATTATTAGTATTAATATCATAATTATTACATTATAATATATATAGACATTATAATATATTGAAATTATAATATAACATTATATTATATTATTTATTATATTATTATTATAAAATTATTATAAAATAATAATAAAAACCACTAAAATAAAATGAAATTCAAGAAGACAAGGTGCAAACCAAGATGGAGGCTGACATCCTCAAGAGAGGAAGGATCCCAAGATGGAATGGCCCAATGGACCCAGCCCAGAGGATGGCAAAAGAGGACTCAGCCGCCGCCGCCGCAGCAGAGCAGAGGACGATCGGAGGCTGGTGTGTGCCTCCTCTTTCTTGCCCATGGCTTCCTTCCCGAAGAGAGGGAGGCAAACTCCCACTGGGGCGGCTACAAAGCAACGTGATGCTTTGTAAAAAGATTGGCGGTAGTTGGAGCTAGGGCGAGGCCCATCGAAACTCCGCCTATTTGCATGTAAAATTGATTTTCAAAAATAAAATAATTATAATAAAAAATAAGGTCTAGGAGTTCCAGATTTAGCGCGGGTATTTACACTATCGTCAACCGCGCAGAGCACCACTTGGATTATTACCACACAAAGAGTGTGTTGAATGGACAATATATAGACAGTTTATGGACTGTATAATTCACCACTGAATATGAACATTTAAAAAGTGGTTTGCTCCATTGGGACTCTCTATAAGATACGGACTTTGGGAATTACCCCCACATCAATCGACACTCCGAGGTGTGAGTGATATTCACAACTTTATATTTTGTGTTAAATGCCTAGAATATTGTATTGAACGAATTTATATGAATACTAATAATATTGTGTTGAACGAATGTATATGTGCTGACCTAAACTATTGTGTTGAACGCTTTACAATATAGCCAAATGACATTGTGCTTAACAAAACTTGTGTGGATTGTGATACTATATTAGCGTATGCAAAGCTTGTTTTCAAGATTATTCAGTGTGGCATTTCTTCATTCTGCTTGTTTTCCATATTAGGAACATTAACAAGCATGTCAGAACTATGATAATATATGAAGCAAAAGTATCCGGGTCATCTCTTTTCACGCAATCGCC
Organism: Anolis apletophallus; assembly: GCA_030556195.1. Taxonomy (NCBI): domain Eukaryota; kingdom Metazoa; phylum Chordata; class Lepidosauria; order Squamata; family Anolidae; genus Anolis; species Anolis apletophallus. Next base: position 9,641,604 of record JARBWK010000012.1, read on the forward strand.
TCCCAATTTTAACTCTGCTAATGGAAGAAAGATATAAATACCGCAAATTATAATGTGTCTTAGAACATGAATCACAAACATGCAACTAAACCGACTGACTTTTTCTCTTCGTCTCCAATCTTTTCGTGCAGATTACGCTGGTACATAAGCAGGTTGTTCAAAGCCCAACAAGCAGCCTCCTAAATTGAAAAGAGTGAAAAAGTTATATGGGTAAACATTTTTAAATTATACCAAAAATAATCAACGCTATAATTCATGGCAAAGGCGCAAGCGTCAAAACCCATAGGATCTGCAACTCTCTTCCAATGAATTTATTCTTTTCCTATCCGTTTTCTTCACATTCTAACTTTATTATTATTATTATTATTATTCTTTATTTATACCCCACCACCATCTCCCCAAGGGGACTCGGGGCAGCTTACATGAGGCCACGCCCATCCATACAAAAAACACAGTATAACACAAAAGTACAAAAAAATAAATAATACAACTTAAATACAAAACCAATAAATAAACAACACAACAATATGAAATTAAATTGTGGGGGGAGAGGAGGTCACAAGGTAGGTGGGTCCCGAACCGTTCAGGGCTTTATAGGTCAAAACCTGCACCTTGAACTGGGACCGGAAAATAAATGGTAGCCAGTGGAGCTCCTTAAACAGGGGGGTTGACCGCTCCCTATAAATTGCTCCAGTTAGTAATCTGGCTGCCGCCCGTTGGACCAGTTGGAATTTCTGGGCCGTCTTCAAGGGCAGTCCCACGTAGAGCGCATTGCAATAGTCCAGTCTAGAGTTAACTAAGGCGTGGACCACCGTGGCCAAATCCAACTTCATGAGGTATGGTTACCGCTAGCGCACAAGCTTCAATTGTGCGAAAGTCCTCCCAGACACCACCGATGCATGAGCTTCAAGCGTTAGTGCTGAATCTAGGAGGACACCTGGACTGCAGACCTGTGACTTCAGGGGGAGTGCAACCCCGTCAAGCACAGGTTGCCACCCTATACCCCAATCCGTCCTTCGATTGAGCTGGAGGACCTCTGTCTTGTCAGTTTAGTCATCCTCATCCAGACCGTCACAGCGGTCAGGCACTCGTCCAGCACTCGAGCGGCTTACTTAGGTGAAAAGGAGTAGTAGAGTTGGGTGTCATCCGCATAGAGATGGCACCCAACTCCAAAACTCTGGATGACCTCTCCCAGAGGTTTCATGTAGATGTTAAAAAGCATGGGGGACAGAATGGAACCTTGCGCGACCCCACCGGTCAACAGCCAGGGGTCCGAGCAGGTGTCCCCCAGCTTCACCATCTGGGAATGACCCTCCAGGAAGGACCGGAGCCACAATAGAGCTGTGCCCCCAAGACCCATCCCAGAGAACCGGCCCAGAAGGATACTATGGTCGATGGCACCAAAAGCCGCTGAGATGTCCAAGAGAACCAGCAGGGTCATCCACCAAGGTGACGAAAGCCGTCTCGGTACCGTGACCAGGCCTAAACCCAGACTGATCTAGAAAATCAGTGTCAGCTTTCACAACTATACATAGTAAATAGATATATGGCATGGACAATCCTGACTTTGCTATTTAATGATATCTCTTTGCATTTTCCTGCTATAAAGTATTTAACTACCCCATATATACTTATGTACAGAAACTTTAGTAAAAAAAAATAACTCAAAAACCCTGGGTCAATTTATCCATTGGTGAATGTGAGTATTGTATTTTACCTCTGATCAAAAAAGGAACTATCTCCTTCTCTGTAGAGTGGGGAATGGCAAGGTCACCAAGGCTGGATTTACACTGCCATATGATCTAGATCAGGGCTGCCCAGGAAGTCGATCGCGATCGACCAGTCGATCCCGCGACCGAAGGAGGTCAATCCCAGCCGGATGGGGTGCTTCTCAGAGGAGGGCGGAGCCAGGCTTCCGCTCTACCAGCAGCTTCTCCAGGCTTGAGGATGGCAATGCCAAGCCAGTGGTGGCATAGCTAGCACAAGGCTGGCTTGGCATTGCCATCCTCAAGCCCGGAAAAGCTGCTGGGAGCTCCAAAGCCAGAGGGGCGGGGCTTGACGGGGCCTGGCTCCGCCCACCCTCTGGCTTCCGCTCTACCAGCAGCTTCTCCAGGCTTGAGGATGGCAGTGCCAAGCCAGTGGTGTCATAGCTAGCACAAGGCTGGCTTGGCATTGCCATCCTCAAGCCTGGAGAAGCTGCTGGGAGCTCCAAAGCCAGAGGGGAGGGGAGGGGAGGGGAGGGGCTTGGCGTGGCCTGGCTCTGCCCACCCTCTGGCTTCCGCTCTACCAGCAGCTTCTCCAGGCTTGAGGATGGCAATGCCAAGCCAGTGGTGGCATAGCTAGCACAGGGCTGGCTTGGCATTGCCATCCTCAAGCCTGGAAAAGCTGCTGGGAGCTCCAAAGCCAGAGGGGCGGGGCTTGATGGGGCCTGGCTCCGCCCCCCTCTGGCTTCCGCTCTACCAGCAGCTTCTCCAGGCTTGAGGATGGCAGTGCCAAGCCAGTGGTGACATAGCTAGCACAAGGCTGGCTTGGCATTGCCATCCTCAAGCCTGGAGAAGCTGCTGGGAGCTCCAAAGCCAGAGGGGAGGGGTGGGGCTTGGCGTGGCCTGGCTCCGCCCCCCTCTGGCTTCCGCTCTACCAGCAGCTTCTCCAGGCTTGAGGATGGCAATGCCAAGCCAGTGGTGGCATAGCTAGCACAAGGCTGGCTTGGCATTGCCATCCTCAAGCCTGGAAAAGCTGGGAGCTGGGAGCTCCAAAGCCAGAGGGGCGGGGCTTGGTGGGGCCTGGCTCCGCCCTGGGAGCCCTCTGGCTTCCGCTCTACCAGCAGCTTCTCCAGGCTTGAGGATGGCAATGCCAAGCCAGTGGTGGCATAGCTAGCACAAGGCTGGCTTGGCATTGCCATCCTCAAGCCTGGAAAAGCTGCTGGGAGCTCCAAAGCCAGAGGGGAGGGGCGGGGTGGGGCTTGGCGTGGCCTGGCTCCACCCACCCTCTGGCTTCCGCTCTACCAGCAGCTTCTCCAGGCTTGAGGATGGCAATGCCAAGCCAGTGGTGGCATAGCTAGCACAAGGCTGGCTTGGCATTGCCATCCTCAAGCCTGGAGAAGCTGCTGGGAGCTCCAAAGCCAAAGGGGAGGGAGGGGTGGGGCTTGGCGTCGCCTGGCTCACCCACCCTCTGGCTCGCTCTACCAGCAGCTTCTCCAGGCTTGAGGATGGCAATGCCAAGCCAGTGGTGGCATAGCTAGCACAAGGCTGGCTTGGCATTGCCATCCTCAAGCCTGGAGAAGCTGCTGGGAGCTCCAAAGCCAGAGGGGAGGAGGGAGGGGTGGGGCTTGGCGTGGCCTGGCTCCGCCCACCCTCACAGCCTCTCCAGGCTTGAGGATGACAGTGCCAAGCCAGTGGTGGCATAGCTAGCACAAGGCTGGCTTGGCATTGCCATCCCAGGCTTGAGGATGCCAGAGGGAGGGAGGGGCCAAGCCAGTGGTCCAGACTTGAGGATGGCAATAGCAGTAGCACAAGGCTGGCTTGGCATTGCCATCCTCAAGCCTGGAGAAGCTGCTGGGAGCTCCAGCCAGGCCAGAGGGAGGGAGCAACTTTTCCAGGGAGGTGGGGCCCAGTGGTGGCATAGCTAGCACAAGGCTGGCCTGCATTGCCATCCTGCCCACCCTCTGGCTTGGCGTGGCCTGGCTCCGCCCACCCTCTACCAGCAGCTTCTCCAGGCTTGAGGATGGCAATGCCAAGCCAGTGGTGGCATAGCTAGCACAAGGCTGGCTTGGCATTGCCATCCTCAAGCCTGGAGAAGCTGCTGAGCTCCAAAGCCAGAGAGGGGGGGGGGGCCACTGGCTCTGCCCACCCTCTGGGTGGAGCTTCCAGGCTTGAGGATGGCAATGCCAGCCAGTGGTGGCAAGCTAGCACAAGGCTGGCTTGGCATTGCCATCCTCAAGCCCTGCTGGCCACAGGGGTGGAGCCAGGCCACACCAAGCGCCCCCTCCCTTCCCCTTTCCAGGCTTGAGGATGGCAATGCCAAGCCAGTGGTGACATAGCTAGCACAAGGCTGTCTTGGCACTGCCACCCTCAAACCTGGAGAAGCTGCTGGTAGAGCAGAAGCCACAGGGAGGCAGAGCCAGGCCCCACCAAGCCCCGCCCCCCCCTCTCCAGCCTTGAGGAGCTAGATAGATCTTTCTGACTTGCTTTTATTATAAGTAGCTCGCGTGCTGAAAAAGTGTGGGCACACTTGATGTAGATTATAATCCACATTGTCTGCTTTGAATTGAATTATATGAGTCTACACCGATACATAATCCAGTTCAAAGCAGATAATCTGGATTTTATATGGCAGTGTAGATCCAACTGCAGTGGACTTCATAGATGAACCCTGGATTTTCAAAACAGATAATCCAGAGTACCTGTTTTGAACTGGATTATGAGTCTACACTGCCATACATACATACATACATACATACATACAGTTCAAAGCAGATAATCTGGATTTTATATGGCAGTGTAGAAGGGGCCTGAAATAGATGAGAAATTTAATAGAGTATGTCCAAGAGCCTTTCAGACTATTCAGTCTGCCTTAGTATTGCATCCAACTTTGACAAGTTTGCCCTTAAGCAAACAACTCTCTGAGCTGTAGCCTCCCAGCAATAAAATAAATACAAGAGGGAAATGTGCACCTAACAGGTCTCCCATGAGGACAAGCCACGCCGGGGATGATTGTAAAGCATGATTGTAAAGCTTAGCAGTAAATAAACGCTCGGGAAGAGGCTTGTCTGTGAATTGATGGTTCCTTCTTCTTGTTAAAGCTGAAACCAAATATGTCAGTCACAAGCTTGCCTTGCCTCTTGAGACTCCCTTCTCACAATTTGTTGACATCTTACCTGTACATCTATATTTTTCCGGTGCAATTTCAATGCTTTATAACATGCTTTAAACCAGCATATTTCTTCCTCCTCCTCCTCCTCCTCCTCTTCTTCCTCGTTTTCTTCCAAATCTCTATTTAAAAATATTGTTTCTGCTGCAGAGAAGAGTGATCGTTTGTGTGTATTTTGGAAACAGGAATATCCAGCTCCTAATACAGTGTTTCCCAACCGCTGTGACATGGCACAGTAGTGTGCCGTGACGGACCTCCTGCTTTACCGCGAGAAAAGCTCTCTGCCCCCCTTCCTTCCCCCCTCCTTCTGCCAAACTCCTGCTGCTTGGGGGAGGAGGAGGAAGGGCCGGACGGCGGCGAAGAAAAAGAAGGGGCCGGGGCGCCGCCTCCTTCGGCCATTTCCCCAGCCAGCCTCCAATCCGCCATGACTCCCGCCATGACTCTCGCCCCTCGCTCGCTGAAGCCGCGCGAAGGAGCCCCACCCACTGAAGCCCGTCCACCGCTCATGCTCCTCCTCCTCTGCGCGGCTTCCGCACCCTCCCCCCTGGCTTTGGCTCTCCCAGAGCTTCTCCAGCCTTGAGGGGATAGTGCCAAGCCAGCATTGTGCTGGCTGTGCCACAGCTGGGTTGGCACTGCCCCCTCAAGGCTGGAGAAGCTCTGGGAGAGCTGAAGCCGGGGAGGGAGCGGGGGAGGGAGCGGGGGAGGGAGCGGGGGAGGGAGCGGGGCATGGCACGGACTGCTGGCTCCGCCCCCTCCCCCTGGCTTCAGCTCTCCCAGAGCTCCTCCAGCCTTGAGGGGACAGTGCCAAGCCAGCATTGTGCTGGCTGTGCCACCTGCCACCGCTGGTTGGCACTGCCCCTCAAGGCTGAGAAGCTCTGGGAGAGAGCTGGCGGGGGGAGGGGGAGCGGGGCATGGCACGGACTGCTGGCTCCGCCCCCTCCCCCAGGCTTCAGCTCTCCCAGAGCTACTCCAACCTTGAGAGGACAGTGCCAAGCCAGCATTGTGCTGGCTGTGCCACCGCTGGTTGGCACTGCCCCCCTCAAGGCTGGAGAAGCTCTGGGAGAGCTGAAGCCAGGGGAGGGGGAGGGGGCGGGGAGCAGGGAGCGGGGGCATGGCACGCCTGCTGGCTCCGCCCCTCCCCTGGCTTCAGCTCTCCCAGAGCTCCTCCAGCCTTGAGGGGACAGTGCCAAGCCAGCATTGTGCTGGCTGTGCCACCGCTGGGTTGGCACTGCCCCCTCAAGGCTGGAGAAGCTCTGGGAGAGCTGAAGCTGGGGGGAGGGGGCGGGGCATGGCATGGCCTGGCTCCGCCCCCTCCCCCCGGCTTCAGCTCTCCCAGAGCTTCTCCAGCCTTGAGGGGGCAGTGCCAAGCCAGCATTGTGCTGGCTGTGCTACCGCTGGGTTGGCACTGCCCCCTCAAGGCTGGAGAAGCTCTGGGTGAGCTGAAGCCGGGAGGGAGGGGGAGGAGGGGAGGGCCAGGGCTGGCACTGTCCCCTCAAGACTCCCAGAGCTTCTCCAGCCTCTGGGAGAGCTGCACCATGCTGGAGGCAGCCCCTCAGGGGAGGGAGCGGGAGAGCTGGGAGCGGGGCATGGCACGGACTGCATGGCTGCTGGCGCCCCTCCCGGCTTCAGCTCTCCCAGAGCTTCTCCAGCCTTGAGGGGACAGTGCCAAGCCAGCATGGTGCTGGCTGTGCCACTGCTGGGTTGGCACTGCCCCTCAAGGCTGGAGAAGCTCTGGGAGAGCTGAAGCCGGGGGGGAGGGGCAGGGCATGGCACGGCCTGGCTGGCTCTGCCCCCTCCCCCTGGCTTCCGCTCTCCCACAGGTTCTCCAGCCTTGAGGGGGCAGTGCCAAGCCAGCATTGTGCTGGCTGTGCCACCGCTGGCTTGGCACTGCCCCTCAAGGCTGAGAAGCTCTGGGAGAGCTGAAGCCGGGGGAGGGAGCGGGGAGGGAGCAGGGCATGGCACGGCCTGCTGGCTCCGCCCCCTCCCCCCGGCTTCGGCTCTCCCAGAGCTTCTCCAACCTTGAGAGGACAGTGCCAAGCCAGCATTGTGCTGGCTGTGCCACCGCTGGGTTGGCACTGCCCCCTCAAGGCTGGAGAAGCTCTGGGAGAGCTGAAGCCGGGGGAGGGAGCGGGGGAGGGAGCAGGGCATGGTACGGCCTGCTGGCTCCGCCCCCTCCCCCGGCTTCGGCTCTCCCAGAGCTTCTCCAGCCTTAAGGAGACAGTGCCAAGCCAGCATGGTGCTGGCTGTGCCACTGCTGGATTGACACTGCCCCCTCAAGACTGGAGAAGCTCTGGGAGAGCAGAAGTTGGGGGGAGGGGGCGGGGCATGGCACGGCACGGCCTGGCTCCGCCCCCTCCCCTGGCTTCAGCTCTCCCAGAGCTTCTCCAGCCTTGAGGGGGCAGTGCCAAGCCAGAATGGTGCTGGCTGTGCTACCGCTGGCTTGGCACTGCCCCCTCAAGGCTGGAGAAGCTGTGGGAGAGCTGAAGCCGGGGGAGGGGGCGGGGCATGGCCTGGCCTGGCTCCTTCCCCCAGCTTCGGCACTCCCAACAGCTGCTCCCAGCAGGCCACCATCCCCCAGCCGTTCTTTACTGTGTTAGAGTGTCATTTTGTGTCATTTTGGTTGGTTGGTGCCCCCAGATTTTTTTAATGTTAAAAGTGTGCCGCGGCTCAAAAAATGTTAGGAAACACTGTCCTAATACACTCTAGTAGAGAATAGCAAAAGCGAGAAAACATGGTAATTGTAATTTGCAAAAGATCTGGTTTCTGGTTTTGGTATCCATGCGTTATGACCAGCACTGCCGGGGAAATTATGGAATAACAACTAAGCTTTGCTCATGGTCCTTGAAACTATGAAGTACAGGAAAGCTTTCCAAACAGAGATTTTGCTTCTCCGCAAATGAAACTAGTGAAATCTGTCCAAAGCCCCTTTCTTCAACGCTGCCATATAACATTTGGGGGGTTCTTTTGAAAACAAAATAAATCTTAGTTATTATAAAAATAAAGAACGAAAATGGATGTTACTAATGTGTTACTGCAGGTATAGCAGCAATGCTCCCTTCATGGCAAATCCCTGCAGCAACCAGTAGGCAAAATCACTGCACAGATCTGGGCTATTAGGCCGAAAGTCACATTCAACTCTGAACATGCAGATGTCAAAAATATTCTGGAAGGAACGAGTTCAGATACATGAAGTGGACGGGAATAGGAATGATTCAACAAGGGCCCTATATCCTAGGATCTGATCCCAGGCTTTCTTTTTATCTCGGACTAGCTGAACCCGGCCACGCGTTGCTGTGGCATAGCCTGCCCCGCACACCTCTCGTTGCTATTCGAGGCTTCCACCAGAAGTGGAGGCCTCAAAGGGCAGCTAGAGGAGCGCGGGGCAGGGCAGTAGCACCGAGGCCTGTCTTTCCTCTTCCCCTACAGGGTCTTCCTCCTCCTCCACTACGTTTGCAGAGCCCAAACAGAGAGTAGGAGGAAGAGCCCAAAGGAGAAGGACAAAGGCAGGTATTGGTGGCGGTGCCACTGCCACGCGCACCTCTCTGCTCTTCGAGGCTTGCCAAATTTAGGTACAGAACTTGCTGTAGGGGCGTGGCCTCTTCTTCTTCCTCTTCCTAGTCACCAGATTCACCTCCCCACCAGGCCTGGACCCTCCTGCATTGCCTCCAGGGGCCCGGCAGCCATTGCAGGGAGGCAGAGGGGCCGGGGCAAAGGAGGTGGCATTGCGAGCCCTCAGAAATGTTGAGAACGCTGACGTAGGAGCTCTCCTGTGTGTGCGGGCACAACCAACCCCCTGTCCCTGTATGCTTGTGCAGTAGATTTTTAGGATTTGTAAGTTATGTTTAGTTGTTTTTTGTTTTTTTATTATTGTTGGTCACACTTTGCATTGTGAGATGTTATGTTGCCAAATTTGGTGTGATTCCGTTCAGTGGTTCTTTTGTTTACTTCAGCCTCACAACGACAGCCCCTACATAGTTTCTTGACTCATTTGTTGAGTTCAGTGAGCCATGGCCGTGCCTCGAAACAGGGGCTGCCGCCGGCTGCACGGAGGCAGCAAGGATTCCTGCCTTCTCAGGCAGCTCCAGAGTGCCCTTGCCATTGCACTGGAGATCCTGGGCTTTAGCCCTCTTGGATGGAGGGTGTGCACGTTGCCAGAGGGAAGGTACAGCCCAAAGGTGGAGGCGGGACCAGAGCCAAGCTCTCCGCCTCTTCCTCACATGCCTCCGGCATGGAGGGGCTCGGGATGGACGACGTGGGAGAGTCAATGCCGGCGGAATAGCAAGCGACTATCATCCGAAGGTGCAAAGAAGCACCTCCATACTAGGACTCCCTGCAGCCCTGGGCAGTAGCATGCCTGGGATGTGCTCACCGTAGTTTCCTGACTCCTACAGCTCCCAGAATGCCTCAGCAAGCCCATCCCAGGCACGCCGCCGCCAGGGGCTGCAGGGAGTCCTCATCTGGAGGTGCTTCTTTACACCTTCGGATGATAGTCACTTGCTATTCCAGTGATTTTCAACCAGTGTGCCGTGGAACACTAGTGTGCCACGAGAGATCATCAGGTATGCCGTGGGAAATTATTTTCGAACTTCATTCATATATAAACTATAAGGCGAATCTGTCCCTTTAAGAAATGGAACCATAGCACTCTCACGTCACTTCTGTTCTATGGTCGCGCCCTCTTGAATTCGCTCAGACGCGGCTAAGTAAACAAAGTTAGAGTTAGTGCTGCAGCTGCGCGTCAATTTGGGATCACAGCAAGACAAACGAGTGACAGTGATGGAGAAATTTTTGAGAAGCGAAAATGCAAATGCCGAACAGGGCCCTGGACAAAATTATGACACATATGAAGGCCCTAATATGAGTGGTGGACAAAAGAAAAAAAGAGTGTATAAATACATTTAAAAACATATTAACTATATGTATGACTGTGTTAGAGTGTCATTTTGTGTCATTTTGGTTGGTGGTGTGCCCCAGGATTTTGTAAATGTAAAAAATGTGCCGCGGCTCAAAAAAGGGTTGAAAATCACTGTGCTATTCTACCAGCATTGACTCTCCCACGTCGTCCATCCCGAGCCTCTCCATGCCAGAGGCACATGAGGAAGAGGCGGAGAGCTTGGCGCCGGTCCCGCTTCCACCTTTGGGCCGTACCTTCCCTCTACCAATGCACGCATCCTCCATCCAAGTGGGCTAAAGTCCAGGATCGCCAGTGCAATGGCGAGGGCACTCTGGAGCTGCCTGAGAAGGCAGGACTCCTTACTGCCTCGGTGCAGCCAGTGGCAGCCCCTGCTTCAAGGCATGGCCATGGCTCGCTGAACCCAACGAAGGAAACTACGGAGGCACTTCCTTGGAACTTAGGTGAACCCAGTGGCCTTCAGAGGAGGTGAGTGGCAGGGGCCACGGGGACAGCCCAGCGGGCAATCACCCCCAGTTGGTCTCCATGGCAATACAGCCTGCCACTCCTCCTCCCTGTGCCCTCCATCCATCCTCCTCCTCTTCCCTCCCTCCTAAGGTAGTTGGATTTTATTCTTTTCTTTTAATTATTATTATTTTAATTTTATACCCGGCGTACTAGACGCCCCCTAACTTTTCTTAAGATTTTTCAGGCCTAAAAAGTCATCTAGTACCCAGGATTATACGGTAATACACTTTAATGTGTATGATTACTTACTGAGAAGAGCCAGGCAGCTGAGGCCTGCAGCCTGTAGCTTTGCATTTGCAGGATATTTTTCAATGGCTTCCACCATGACTTCATGTACATCATTCAATACCAGTATATTGAAGAAGTTTTCTGGAAGGGAAAGGACATTTTACTAGCTAATTGAGTCTGCATACACTTTGTACACTCATTACACAACTCATGGTCTAAAGCAGTGTTTCCCAACCGCTGTGCTGCGGCACACTACTGTTCCGTGACGGATCATCTGGTGTGCCGTGAAAAACGTGTCTCTCCCCCGCCCCCTTTCTCCCCCTCCTGCCAAACTCCTGCTGCTTGGGGGAGGAAGAGGAAGGGCCGGGCGGCGGCCAAGAAAAGAAGGGGCCGGGGCACCGCCTCCTTCGGCCGTTTTCCCAGCCAGCCTCCAATCAAGGGAGGGAGGAGGGAAGGGTGACATCGCTCAGGCCCCGCCCCTTCCCAGCGGCAGAAGCTTGCTCGTGCCTGATTGAGTCATGGCGGGAGTCATGGCGGAGAGCGGCCCCCGTCCCCGGCGCAGCTCTCCACCATGACTCCGGGCCCACGCTCGCTGACGCTGCACAGAGGAGGAGGAGCATGAGTGGTGGATGGGCTTCAGTGGGCGGGGCTTAAGCCTGTCCACTGCTCATGCTCCTCCTCCTCTGCGCGGCTTCAGCGAGCATGGGCCCGGAATCATGGTGGAGAGCTGCGCCGGGGGCGGGGGCCGCTCTCCGCCATGACTCCCGCCATGACTCAATCAGGCACGAGCAAGCTTCTGCCGCTGGGAAGGGGCGGGGCCTGAGCGATGTCACCCTTCCCTCCTCCCTCCCTTGATTGGAGGCTGGCTGGGGAAACGGCCGAAGGAGGCGGTACCCCGGCCCCTTCTTGGCGGGAGTCATGGGGGAGAGCCATCCCTGGCATCGCTCTCCGACATGACTCCGGCCCCTTGCTCGCTGAGGCCGCACGGAGGAGGAGGAGCATGAGCGGTGGATGGGCTTCAGTGGGCGGGGCTGAAGCCCCCCCCCCCCCCCGCTCATGCTTCTCCACACGGCCTTAGCGAGCGAGGGGCTGGAGTCATGGTGGAGAGTGGTGCCGGGGACGAGGAATTGCCGCCTTCTCCCTCTCCCCCGCCGCTCATTTCGCCCGTGAGCCACTACCCGTGGCAATGGGATTGGCTGAGGCTGGCAGCGGGACCCTGGGCCGGAGCCTGGGCTTGGTGGCAGCCTTCGGCCTGCTCTACTGCCTGAGGGGCACGCTTGCCAAGTTTGGTCCAGATCCATCATTGTTTGAGTCCACAGTGCTCTCTGGATGTCAATGAACTACAACTCCAAAACTCAAGGTCAATTAACTATATGTATTACTATGTTAGAATGACATTTTGTGTCATTTTGGTTAGTGGTGTGCCCTCGGATGTTTTTAATGTTAAAAGTGTGCCGTGGCTCAAAAAAGGTTGGGAAACACCGGTCTAAAGTGAGAAAACACTTTATTGTTTCATCATTATGGATATTCAATTGGTTTTAATCTATTTCAATGTATTTAAAATGTATTGTTGTTTGTATTGATTGTTTATTTGGCATCAAATTGTTGCCTTTTGTTAGCCGCCTTGAGTTCCCCTTTGGGCAGGCATGGGCAAACTCTGGCTCTCCGGGTGTTTTGGACTTCAACTCCCACAATTCCTAACAGCCTCGGCTGTTAGGAATTGTGGGAGTTGAAGTCCAAAACACCCGGAGAGCCGAAGTTTGCCCATGCCTGCCTTTGGTGGTAGAGAAGGGCGGGTTATAAATGATTGAAATAAATAAATAAATAAATAAAGGACTTTTTGTGTTTTAGTGCAAACATACGCATATTTACTCAGGAAAAACTTCACTATCTTCAATGGAACTCATTCTGACTGACTGACTGACTTTATTATTTCTGAGTCGCCCTCCACGTTAGTGCTCCGGGCGACTTACACACAACAAATTCCACAATTAAAATAGAGTATTTAAAACTAGATTAAAATATTCAGTGGTTAAATGCAGGGGCCAGGCTCGGTATTTGGGTTCCTGGTTCTGCATTAACCATGGGCTTTCCTAAATAGCCAGGTCTTCAGAGCGGTCAGGAACTGGGGCAGGTCGAGGGAGGCTCTCTGGTCCGGTGGCATCGAGTTCCAAAGAACGGGGGCCACAGCGGAGAACGATCTCCGTCTCGTGGTCTCCAGGTGGGCCTCTTTCAAGCCTGGTACGTGAAGAAGGTTCTTGTTTGCTGGCCGCGGGGTCCTTGAGTAAGCAGGCATCAGCAAGCGGTCTTTTAGGTATGTTGGGCCCCGGTCCCGTAGGGCTTTGAAAGCCAAGGTCAAGGTCTTGTGTAAGGCTCTATACTCAACGGGCAGCCAGTGCAGGCGCTGCAGAGATGGTGTAATGTGGCATCTCATCGAAGTTTCTGTGAGAAGCCTGGCGGCCGCGTTCTGCACAATCTGGAGCCTGCGGGTTAGTGACCGGGGTAGACCTAGATACAAAGCGTTACAGTAATCCAGCCTTGATGTAACCGTGGCATGGATTACTGTAGCTAGCGCTTCCGTCGGAAGATAGGGCGCCAATTGTCTCGCTTGGCGCAGGTGGAAGAAGGCCCTTTTGCTCGTGGAGGCAACCTGGGCCTCCATCGACAATTTGGAGTCCAGGATAACACCAAGGCTTTTTACTGAGGGGACGGAATCAGCGGTTCCCCTTCAAAGGGGGGCAGCGAGAAAGGTGGTTCTGGGCGGCTCGGCCATAAGATCTCCGTCTTTGATGGATTTATTTTAAGTTTGTGGGCGCGGAGCCATTTTGTCACTGCTTCTAGGCCTCGAGTGAAGTTTTCGGGCACCGAAGTTGCGCCAGGCTCCAGTTTCAGTTGGAGCAGGGTGTCATCGGCATATTGGTAGCATAAGATCTTTATTTATTTATTTATTTATTTATTTACGACATTTATATGCCGCCCTTCTCACTAAATGACTCAGTAAATGTAAATACAATATATTATATTATTGCCATAGCACAATATTAATATTACATATTACATTGTACTATAACACTATATTGCAATATTATTAGTAATATTACATGCAATATAAATATATAATTATAATATTATTATTAATAGTATTATATTGTATTACATTATAATATTATCAATATTATATGTATATACAATATTATAGTATATTATTTGTATAAGATACATTTGTATAGGACTACAGTTTCTTAGGAGATTCAAGAGAAGATTGTCAGCAAGCATCAAGATCCATCTTTAAAAAGAGAGGTCCAAAAGCTACACATCTTTCCTTTCCTGCTCCGCCCCAATTATTTCAATCGGCAAGTAGTATAGTAATATTCTAAATGAGCTAAAGCAGTGTTTCTCAACCTGGGGGTCGGGACCCCTGGAGGGGTCACGAGGAGGTGTCAGAGGGGTCGCCAAAGACCATCAGAAACACAGCATTTTCTGTTGATCATTGTGTGTGTGTGGGAAGTTCAGCCCAATTCTATCTTTGGTGGAGTTCAGAAGGCTATTTGATTGTAGGTGAACTATAAATCCCAGCAACTACAACTTCTAAATGTCATCTATTTTCCCCAAACTCCACCAGTGTTCACATTTGGGCATATTGATATTCATGCCAAGTTTGGTCCAAATCCACCATTGTTTTGAGTTGACGGTGCTCTCGGGATGTAGGTGAACTACAACTCCAAAACTTAAGGTCAATGCCCACCAAACTCTTTCTGTATTTTCTGTTGGTCATGGGAATTATGTGTCCCAAGTTGGGTTCAATTCCACCATTGGTTGAGTTCAGAATGCTCTTTCATTGTAGGTGAACTAGAAATCCCAGCAACTACAACTCCCAAATGGCAACATCAATCTCTCCCTCCGATCCCACCAGTTTTCAAATTTGGACGTATTGTGCCAAATTTGGTCAAGTGAATGAAAAAACATCCTGCATATCAGAAATTTACATTATGCTTCATAACAATAGCAAAATCACAGTTGTGAAGTAGCAATTAAATAATATGATTGGGGGTCCCTACAACATGAGGAACTGTATTAAGGGGTCACAGGATTAGGAAGGTTGAGAACCACTGAGCTAAAGAGAGAAGCATCTTGTTTCAGGACTTACCCAGGGTAAGTTTATGCAACAGGCAGCAGCTCACTTCCTGAATGGGCTCACTCTTGGGGAAGGTTTTCATCATCTCAACTATGATATTGTAACACCGTACATTCCCAGACATAAGAACTTCCACATTGCTAGCTAAAGACAACATTTAAAAAAAGATTAATCATATAATGATAACCCATTTAGGCCCCTTCTACACAGCCATATAAAATCCAGATTATCTTTTTTGAACTAGATTATATGGTGTGCCGTCGCACCTGGGCTGTAGATGCCAAGTAAAGGGCAAGGACGTGGTCTTTCTATACCGGGGGTTTGCTTCTTGCCTTCCTTTAAAGCAGGGGTCGGGAACATTTTTGACTCAGAGATCCATGAAAGCAAAATATTTGGAAATTTATTTAAGTGAGAGCCATATAATATATATTTTAAGTAATGGAGTGAAACAAGGTTGTGTTCTTGCACTAACCCTATTTACAATCTTCTTCAGCATGATGCTCCAAAGAGCTATGGCAGATCTCGAAGAAGAAGACGGCATAAATATACACTATCGTACTGATGGTAGTTTGTTCAACTTAAGCCATCTGAGGGCTAGCACTAAGACTCTAAACTATCTAGTCCGTGGGCTGCTTTTTGCTGATGATGCTGCCCTTGTCGCCCATTCAGAAGCAGCTCTGCAACACCTAACATCCTGCTTTGCAACAGCTGCAGAGCTGTTTGGGCTGGAAGTCAGCCTAAATAAAACGGAAGTCCTCTACCAGCCCACACCACAGGAAGAACACCATCATCCCAAAAGAGTCAGCATAGGCAAATCTGTGCTTAAGTCCGTCTCAGCAGTTCACCTACCTGGGAAGCATCATCTCTTCAGATATTCAAGATTGATAAAGAGATTAGCAAAGGCATATAGTGCATTTTGAAGGCTTCACAAAAGAGTCTGGAGTAACAAACACCTGAGGCAAAGCACCAAAATCAGTGTGTACAGAGCTATCATACTGTCTATTCTCCTATATGGGTCTGAAGCATGGGTCACCTATCGCCAACACCTACGACTCCTCGAACATCAGCGCTGTCTTCGCACAATCCTATATATACACTGGACCGACTATGTGACTAATGTTGCTGTCCTTGAGCAAGCAGGGATCACCAGCATTGAGGCCATGCTATTGAGAACACAGCTGCGCTTGAGCAGGGCACATCTCTAGGATGGAGGACCACCGCCTCCCAAAGATACTACTCTACGGTGAACCCGCCACGGGTCAGTGCAAGAGAGGCGCCCCCAAAAAGAGATATAAGGACTCCCTGAAACAACATCTCAGGCTCGCCCAGATTGATCACCAACAATGGTCCACCCTGGCCTCACATCGGGAGGCATAGAGACGCACTATTCGAGAAGACACGCCGAATGGGTCTCGAAGAGAAACGACACTGCAGAAAGACCCGCGACTTGCAAACAACATCACCCAAGGAGACTTTCTGCTGTGCTTTCTGAAACCAGACTTGTCTATCTCGAATTGGCCTTTTTAGTCATCAACGCGCTTGTAGAAAGCGTGGGATGAGTCCTTCCTGAATCTTCGTTTGCGAAGAAAAGCCCAGAAGAAGGCATGACCATCAGTGAAGCAGTGTGTGAAATCTGAACAAGCTCAGATTGCTGTCTCAAGGCAATATGCTGGTACTCTTCTCATTGGGCGTGTTAGCCTTAGACATGATTGCTGGTGGCACCGTGTCCTGTCTGCCCACAGCTGGCATACCAAAACTAATGGAAAACATTTAAGGAAAAAGATTTCTTTGAATTCTGTCTTGGCTTCTCCTAAATTGTTCTGAAGACTCTGTACAAAATGCATGCTGAAGATACAGCCATGTTCATTTAGAAGTGGGGAAAATCCATATGATGATTTTTTAACAGACTACAGTTCAGGATAACAGGTTGCCAGATTCAATGCTTGGGGTCTTTAGTTAGGAATTCCTGATACTGGGGAAATGGCCAGGGCGGGTGTATCGGAGTATCCTTGCAAGAATTTCCGTTTTCTTCAGGCTGACTTTCAGCCCAAACTAGGGTTCCCATATGTCCCTTTTTCTAAGGGACGTCCCTTATTTTGGCCCTAAAATTTGTGCCCCTTATTTTCAGGCCCTGTCCCTTATTATTGACTAGCAGGGCAGGACTGGGCGGGGTTGACCAGAAGAAGGTGCGCGCTGCGGTTGCCACGGCAATGCCTGCCCGGGGATTCCAACTCGCAGGGCAGCCTGCGTCCCCGTTGGAAGGAAGAGGCGACACAGGACTTTTTCGAAGTACAGTAGACTAATTAACCGTTACCCAAGGGGAATGTTGGATCATGTTGGATAACGATAGTTTCTGGCTGCTTGAGAGTTACTCTTAAAGTAGGCCTAGCTGTGCATCCCAATACTATACAATGCTGTGTATCCCATACTATACTACACCATTAGCTATTGACATAATAATCATGAAGGTGTACTGTCTTATAACATTTATTTCATTTTAATGTTTAGATAGTGCAGCAAAGTCAAGTACTAAATTCAGATGGAGAAAATTAGGTAGTTCTAATAATGTTTTTTCTGCATGACAAAGCATGCAGAAACACACCATGTCCTGTTAAGAGGGTATAAGTCATTTTCTTTTGTGAGTTTCAATCATTATCTTATTCTGTTAATAAAACTATTTTTACCTAATGTTTGAGTTTCAAGTTTTTAATGAAGTGTCCCTTATTTTTGTGAAAAATCCCGTAAATGTCCCTTATTTCTTATATCAAAAAATGGCAACCCTAGCCCAAACAGCTCTGCAGCTGTTGCAAAGCAGGATGTGAGGCACTGCTTCTGAATGGGCGGCAAGGGCAGCAAAAGAGACAGACAAGAGCAAAAAGCAGCTCACGGACTAGATAGTTTAGAGCAGGGGTGGGCAATTACTGGCCCTCCAGGTGTTTTGGACTTCAACTCCCAGAAATCCTAGCCAGTTTACCAGTTATTAGGATTTCTGGGAGTTGAAGTCCAAAACACCTGGAGGGCCGTTATTTGCCCACCCCTGGTTTAGAGTCTTAGTGCGAGCCCTCAGACGGCTTAAGTTGAACAAGCTGCCATCAGTACAATCTATATATATAAAAAGAGAGTGGTCGTGGTACCCGGCAAATAGGCGCGAAAACTACATGTCCCACAAACACAAAACTCGCAAGGCCACTGATCCATACCCCTGGGTTCCTATAGGGCCCACAAAAACACCCCAAAACACAACGCAACCCCCTCAAAAACACCCCCGAAAAACAACATTTCCACGCATGCGCGAACGGCGGCGGCCGCGGCGGCAGCTAAGACTCCGCGCACCTCCTCCTCCAATGCAACCCCCCCACCCCACCTCCACGCGCCAACACATTGCCACCAACCCGACACGACACGCATCTCACCCGCTGCCTGAACCCACTCAAGGCGCCGCCGCCGTGACCCCCTTCTCCGCAACGCCCAAGCCGCTCCTCAACCCGGGACACGCGCCTGCAACCTTGGCCGCCTTCGGCCACGACCGGAAGGCCAACGGCCGAGGAGAGGGGCAGAAGGCCAAGGAGGCGGCGCCGCGGCCCGGATCCCAACCCGGAAGGCGGCCGGCGAGAGAACCAGAACGCCGCGGAAAGGCGCCTGGTGCCACACGGCTCCATGCGGCGCCTGGAAGGTAAGTGAACTACACCTCCCAGAAGGCTCCGCGGCGCCCGCGTTCCCAGCGAGCGGCGCGGAGCCTTCTGGGAGGTGTAGTTCACTTACCTTCCAGACGCCGCATGGAGCCGGGTCGCACGGACGCCTTTCCCACTGCGTCCTCGCCCTCTCTCGCCGCCACCTTCCTGTTTGGGACCCGGGGCGGAGACAGGGCAGGAAACAGAGCAAACTGGCCGCTCGGGGCCTTCTGGAAACTGTAGTCCCCTGGCCCAGCCCGCCTCCTACACCATCTCCAAGCCCCTTCCGGGCCCGAAACACACGGCCGCCGCAATGCCCACCTCCACCGCCTCTTCCCGTCCTCCCAACTACATCCCACTACCTCCCCCACCACCATGAGAGAGAGAGAGACAGAGAGAAACACAAACCAAGAGGTACAGAGAGTGAAAGAGAGATAATGGAAGACAGAGAGAGTGATTGAGAGCCACCTCTTCCCGTCCCACCTCCTCCCCCACCACCGCGACAGGGAGAGAGACACAGAGCGAAAGGTATAGAGACTGAAAGACAGAGTGAAAGAGAGAATGATAGAGAAAGAGAGATAGACAAAAACACAGAGAGAGAAAGACAGAGAGAAAGAGAGAGACAGAGAAAGAGTGAAACAGAGAGAATACAGACAGACAGATAGAAAAACAGAGAATACACACACATATACACATACACACACATATACACACATACACATATATACACATGCACGCACATATACACCTACACACACATATGCACACACATATACATATATACCCACATACACACATATATACCTACAGACACATACATACATACATACACGTACACATACCCACTAACATCTCACATCTCCTAAATAGGGCACAGCAACGCGTGCCGGGTTCAGCTAGTAGTGTATATATATGCAGTTTTCTTCTTCAAGATCTGCCATAGCCCTTTGGAGCATCATGCTGAAGAAGATTGTAAATAGGGTTGGTGCAAGAACACAACCTTGTTTCACTCCGTTAGTTATTAGAAAAGGGCTCTGAGAGAGCCTCGCCGTATCTGACTTGACCATGCTGGTCCTCAAGTATCAGGATAATCATTTTGAGGAATTTGGGGGACATCCTATTCATGCCAGTATCTGCCACATACCTTTTCTACTCACAGTGTCAAAGGCTTTGGTGAGGTCAACAAATGTTGCATAGAGTCCTTTGTTCTGCTCTCTACATTTCTCTTGCAGTTGTCTAAGGGCAAAAACCATATCTGTGGTGCTCCTGTTAGCTCTGAAGCCACATTGGCTTTCCGGGAGAAGTTCTTCTGCAATAGCAGGAACTAATCTGTTCAGGAGTATCCTTGCAAGGATTTTTCCAGCAGTGGAGAGCAGTGTTATACCTCGATAGTTTGAGCAATCGGATTTTGTTCCCTTTTTCTTATACAGGGTGATGATAACTGCATCTCGGAGGTCTGATGGCAGTTCACCTTTTTCCCAGCAACTCACAAGGAGCTGGTGGAATTTAGCATGGAGTACATGACCTCCCTGTTTCCAAGTTTCAGGTGGGATTCCATCGATCCCGGCCGCCTTGCCATTTTTCATCTGCTGTATGGCCTCAAGGGTCTCTTCCAGAGTGGGAGCTGTGTCCAGTTCATTTTTCATTGGTTGTTGTATCATGTGTTGGATAGCTGAACCTTGGACTACTCGGTTGGCATTGAAGAGACTCTGAAAGTGTTCAGCCCATCGGTTCAGGATGGAGGCTTTATCAGTAATTTGTGTTTGACCACCTGTACAGTATAAGGGGCTTTGGACCTGATAAGTAGGTCCAAACACCGCTTTGAGAGCTTCTTAAAATCCTCTGTGATCACCCAGATCTACACAATGCTGTGTCTTTTCTGCTAAATTGTGCAGTTTGTATAGTTGTATAGTGCAATGAAAAGCAACTTTTGAGACTCTATCATATGCACACACAAATACTTTTCTTGCTTTTAATTTCCCAATGAGAAAGTGGCATTAAAAGGATTACACATTTATGCAGAAATGAGCTCAACTCTGTCACGGTTCTCCTTCTGTGCCTATCTGCATCATTTCGGCATTTGGAACATGACACCAAGTTAGGCAATTTAGTTCCGCAAAAGCTATCCAAGGTGTAGACGGTTTGTAGGCAATGCATTCGCTACATCAATGAGCAGTGATCATTAATATCAAGGATGGGGAATACGAACTGCAACTGCCATTATCCCCCACCACCGCTACACTGCCTTGGCTGATGTGATCAGTAAATCCAAGAAAACCAAAGGCCCCTTTCTACACTGCCATATAATCCAGATTATCAAAGCAGATAATCCACACTATTTACTTTGAACTGGATTATATGATTCTACACTGTCATACAGTCTGGTTCAAAGCAGATAATCTGGATTTAATATGGCAGTGTAGAAGAGACGTAAGAGACCATTTCACAAGACGATATTATGCTATACGCCAGGGCTGTCCAACTGGCGGCCCCGGGGCCGGATCCGGCCCCGTAGCCTGTTGGACACGGCCCCACCTATGCCCTCAGCCGCCATTTTTAAAAAATTTTTTTAAAAATCAATTTTTAAAAAAAAATGGCGGTCGGGGGAGGGGAGGCGGGGCAGGGAGGAGGAAGAGAGCTAGCTCCTCCTTTTTGGCGCCCCCTCCCTACCTAGGGTGGGGGGAGCCGCCGAAAAAAAAGGGCAGAAGGCGGCGCCAAGAGCAGCGCGTCACAGGCCTGGCGTGACGCGCTGCTCTTGGCACCGCCTACTCCTCCTTTCGGCGGCTCCCCGGCCTAGGGAAGGGAGGGGGCGCCGAAAGGAGGAGTAGGCGGTGCCAAGGGCAGCGCGTCACGCCAGGCCTGTGATGCTCTGCCGTTGGCGCCGCCTTCTGCCCTTTTTCTCGGCGCCCCCTCCTTTCCTAGGGCAGGGGAGCCGCCGAAAAAGGGCAGAAGGTGGCGCCAAGAGCAGCGCGTCACAGGCCTGGTGTGACGTGCTGCTCTTGGCACCGCCTACTCCTCCTTTTCGGCGGCGCCCCCGGCCTAGGAAGGAGGGGGCGCGAAAGGAGGAGTAGGCGGTGCCAAGGGGCAGCGTCACGCCAGGCCTGTGATGCTCTGCCGTTGGCGCCGGCGCCCCCTCCTTTCCTAGGCCGCCGAAAAAGGGCAGAAGGTGGCAAGAGCAGCGTCACAGGCCTGGTGTGACGCGCTGCTCTTGGCACCGCCTACTCCTCCTTTCGGCGGCTCCCGGACAAGGAAGGGAGGGAGGGCGCCGAAAAGAAAGAGTAGGCGGTGCCAAGGGGCAGCGCGTCACGCCAGGCCTGTGACGCGCTGCCGTTGGCGCCGCCTTCTGCCCTTTTTCGGCGGCTCCCCCGGCCTAGGAAGGGAGGGGGGGCGCTGAAAAGGAGGAGTAGGCGGTGCCAAGAGCAGCGCGTCACACCAGGCCTGTGACGCGCTGCTCTTGGCGCCGCCTACTCCTCCTTTTTCGGCGGCTTTGGGAGGGGCGTGGCCTGGGCTGGGGCGGGGCCTGGGGGCGGGGACAAGCGGCCCCGCAGGTCATCAGTGACCTCTTATCCGGCCCTGGACCCGCCAGAAGTTGGACAGCACTGCTATACGCAATTCGAGGGGCAGGAAGAAATCCAGTGTTAAACAGTAAGAAAAACCATTTTCATATGGCAAATGCTACCCAGGCTTTACCAATGACATCTCCTTTAAAAAATGCACGCATGGCCAGGGGAAACAACTCACAGTGTCAAAGTCAGAAGTGAATGACTCATCAGTCATGTTTCTGCCCTCCAGATATTGAAACAACCATACTTACGTGGCCCGGCTAATGAATGCAGAGATAAAAGTGCGAGAAGGACTAGGTTCTCTTTCTCTGGGAATTTTTTTAACACATTTATTATAATCATGTGGTCTTTGTCTTCAACAAATTCCATCAGCTGCTCATCTGGAACTGAATTTTTGAAAAAGTTAGAAGTATGATATAGATGTAAGATCCTTCGTATATTTGCAGAACTGTATTGACAACGAATATGTTAAGAAAGAGGAAGGGTGTCCTCAAAGCAGCATGAAAAATGAATTTCAAAGGGTTAGCTGCAACACACAAATTGTCTTTCTTGTATTCCAAAATATATTTTTTATTTATTGAAGGTATATATCCAGAATCACTTGTCGTGGAACATATATTTCTTCCCAAATGGGGTTGTGGAATTGAAAAGTCGATCAAAACAAATCATATACGAACTCCCAAAACGGATGCATCACAAAAATCATCATATATAACCACCATATATAACAAGCCCAATATATGGTTATATATGATGATTTTTGTGATGCATCCGTTTTGGGAGTTCGTATATGATTTGTTTTGATCGACTTTTCAATTCCACAACCCCATTTGGGAAGAAATATATGTTCCACGACAAGTGATTCTGGATATATACCTTCAATAAATAAAAATATATTTTGGAATACAAGAAAGACAATTTGTGTGTTGCAGCTAACCCTTTGAAATTCATTTTTCATACAACGAATATGTTAACACAGACCAGGAGTGTTTCTTCTAATGCTCTCTATGGTCTCTTCTTCACATATGCCACAGACGGTCATGCCTTTAGTCAAAGGAAACATAAGCCCTTTAAAGCAAGGTAGAGCATTATTATTAATTATTATAATAAATAATAATTATGATGATGATCCTGGATTCATCGCTGAGCCTGGATCCCCAGGTCTCAGCGGTGGCTGGGAGAGCTTTTACACAGTTAAAGCTTGTGCGCCAGCTGCGCCCATACCTTGAGAAGTCTGATCTGGCCACGGTCGTCCACGCTCTAGTTACATACCAAATAGATTACTGCAACGCGCTCTACGTGGGGCTGCCTTTGAAGACAGCTCGGAAATTACAGCTGGTCCAACGGGCAGCAGCCAGAATGTTAACTGGGGCGACATACAGGGAACATACCACCACCACCACCCCGTTGTGTCAGCTCCACTGTCCATCTCCAAGCCCAATTCAAAATGCTGGTATTGGCCTATAAAGCTCTATACCAGTGGTTCTCAACCTTCCCAATGCCGTGACCCCTTAATACAGTTCCTCATGTTGTGGTGACCCCCAAACATAAAATTATTTTCATTGGGCATTGAACTTGAGTTTTAGAGTTGTAGTTCACCTACATACAGCACTGTAGGCTCAAACAATGGTGGATCTGGAGCAAACTTGGCACAGATACTCAATATGCCCAAATGTGAACACTGGTGGAGTTTGGCGAAAATAGACCTTGACAACTGGGAGTTGTAGTTGCTGGGATGTATAGTTCACCTACAACCAAAGAGCATTCTGAACCCCACCAACGATGGAATTGAACCAAACTTCCCACACAGAACCCCCATGAACAACAAAAATACTGTGTTTTCTGGTGGTCTTTGGGGACCCCTCTGACATCCCCTCGTGACCCCCCAAGGGGTCCCGACCCCCAGGTTGAGAAACGCTGCTCTATACAGTTCTCCCCCAGCTTCGCCTACTGGGAACACCCCTCCAGGAAGGACCGGATCCACAGCAGAACCGTGCCCTCGAGTCCCATCCCAGCAAGTCTTCCCAGAAGGATACCGTGATCAATGGTATCGAAAGCCGCTGAAATGTCCAAGAGATCGAGCAGGGTCACACTCCCCCTGTCCAGTTCCCTGCGGAGGTCACCCACCAAGGCGACCATAGCTGTCTCAGTACTGTGCCCAGGCCTGAAACCAGACTGTAAACGATCCAGAAAATCGTTCGAGGAATCCCTGAAGTTGTGAGGCAACCACCTGCTTCAGAACCTTGCCCAGAAAGGGGAGGCTGGAAATAGGTCTGTAGTTGTTACAATTTGTTGGGTCAAGGGAGGCAAGCTGGAATTTTGCCATGTTCCAAGGAAGCATTGACCACAGTGTTCACGTACTCTGCCAGTCACCTTCTGGCCTGTTTGATCAGCCAGGAAGGGCATGGATCTAAAATACATATGGCAGCTCTCACATCTCCAAGGTCAGTGAAAGTCTGACACCACTTTAACTACCACAGCTCAATGCTGTGACATCCTGGGAAGTGTAGTTTGGTGATGTGCCAGTACTATTTGGCAGAGAAGGCTATAAACCAGTGTTTCCCAACCTTTTTTGAGCCGCGGCACACTTTTAACATTAAAAGAATCCGGGGGCACACCACCAACCAAAATGACACAAAATGACACTCTAACACAGTAAAGAACGGCTGGGGAGTGGTGGCCTGCTGGGAGCAGCTGCTGGGAGTGCCAAAGCCGGGGAGGAGCCAGGCCGTGCCATGCCCCGCCCCCTCCCCCTGGCTTCACCTCTCCCAGCAGCTGCTCCAACCTTGAGGGGGCAGTGCCAAGTCAGCGGTGCCAGAGCCAGCACAATGCTGGCTTGGCACTGTCCCCTCAAGGCTGGAGCAGCTGCTGGGAGTGCCGAAGCCGGGGGAGGAGGCAGAGCCAGGCCGCGCCATGCCCTGCCCCCTCCCCCCAGCTTCAGCTGTCCCACAGAGGAGCATGAGCGGTGGACGGGCTTCAGTGGGCGGGGCTCCTCCACGCGGCTTCAGCGAGCAAGGGGCGAGAGTCATGGCGGGAGTCATGGCAGATTGGAGGCTGGCTGGGGAAATGGCCGAAGGAGTCGATGCCCCGGCCCCTTCTTCTTTTTCTTCGCCGCCACCCGGCCCTTCCTCCTCCTCCCCCAAGCAGCAGGAGTTTGGCAGGAGGAGGGGGGAAGGAAGGGGGGCAGAGAGCTTTTCTCGCGGCACAGCAGAAGGTCCGTCACGGCACACTAGTGTGCCACGGCACACTGGTTGAGAAAGACTGCTATAAACGTTGTAAAACTACAGCTCCCATTATAGCATTAGACCATGGTTGTGAAAGTGGTGTCGATCTGCATTAATTTCATAATGTAGATCAGTGTTTCCCAACCAGTGTGCCGGGACACACTAGTGTGCTGTGAGCAATCATCAGGTGTGCCGTGGGAAATTGGAACCTCTAGGAAGGGGGAGGGGGAGAGTCTAGTGTGTTGAAGTATAAAAACCCTAAGAAACCTACCTCGATAAAGGCACAAAATTACAAACACACACACCCCTCCCCACCCGTTGTCTACTTGGTCTCTCCCTCTCCATGCATTGGGAAGGCCTGCCTCCCTTTCCCCAAGTAGAGACCTCCTCTTGCCTCCTGGGGGTTCTGTGCAGGAAGTTTGGCCCAGTTCTATCATTGGGGGGTCAGAATGCTCTTTGACGGTAGGGGAACTATAAATCCCAGCAACTACAACTCCCAAATGTCAAGGTCTATTTTCCCTGAACTCCATCTGCGTTCATATTTTGGGCATATTGAGTATTCATGCCAAGTTTGGTCCTGATCCAACATTTTTTCAGTCCACAGTGCTCTCTGGATATAGGTGAACTACAACTCCAAAACTCAAGGTCAATGCCCACCAAACTCTTATAGCATTTTCTCTTGGTTATGGGAGTTCTGTGTGGGAAGTTTGTGTCTTTCTGCCATTCCTGCCAGGATATCTATGTTGAGTTCATCGAAACAGGCCCAGGTTTCACACTGAGTGTATAAATACATTTTTTTAAAAACATATTAACTATATGTATTACTGTGTTAGAGTGTCATTTTGTGTCATTTTGGTTGGTGGTGTGCCCCAGGATTTTGCAGATGTAAAAAGTGTGCCGCGGCTCAAAAAAGGTTGGGAAACACTGATGTAGATGCATCCCAAGAGGACTGGCAAAAACAAACGATCTGTTTCTCTATGTCAATGCTTTCATTCGACCGCACATAATTCCAAGCTATTTATTTTGTTGTTACTTTCCAGAGATTATTTTTCATTGGGTGAGAAAGCAAAAAAAAAAAGTACATGCAACACTTAAAACTATTCAGAGCAGTCAATAGCTATGTCTCTGTAGGGCACTTTACCGCACAAAGCCCTGGCCTATTTCACCAGGTGGCATCTGAAAACTGAATAAAAATGCTGAATCATATTATTTACCTTTTTCCAGAAGCATGTGCAAAGCTTTACATCCATATTTCTGGATCTCTTCATTATCGGAAAATGTATCCATAGCATCGAAAACCAATAAAAAGACATCCGTCCCTTCTTCCAAGAGAAGAAGTGTTATTTCATCTACAAATAGAAGTGAACATCTGCACGTTATTTGCTTACTAAATACTTTTTTCATCTCAGAATCCTGATATGAAAATTAATGTTATCACATAATTTCACATTTAGGCTTTTGTCATTTGACCTTTACCAGAACAATCCAAGGTATGTCCACCAGAATTGTGCTGAGTTACTCCATTCTGTGCACAAATTATCCCTTATCCAAAATTATTGTGTTCTATATTTTGGATATTTTTTTCCAAATTTTGGATTACATACACACACATAATGAAATATTATAGAGATAAGATCAAAGTCTAAAGAGAGAAATTATTTATGTTTGAGATACACACACATACACACCGTATTTTCCGACATATAAGACACCTGGGCGTATAAGTGTCACGATGCACGGACTTGACCGGCCCCTGAATCACACACACAGAGACGGACTGAAGGCTAACTACTTTATTGAATATATAGCAAAAGTTCAAAAGGTATATTGTCCATAAAAATAGCAAAAGCAAATCCAAAGGCAATAGGTGCAATAGTTCCAAACACTTGGTAAGTTTCCAAAGGCTTGGCAGGCGCCGCTCAGCAAAGCGGATCAAGGAACAAAGCAAAGTTGCAAGGTACAAGATGCAAGGCAAGACTTGGTGGCCACTAGCCAACTTAGCTCCATGGACCAACTTCGCTACACGTCTACTCAGAAGAGACGTGGCCGAAGTACTGGGGATTCGTTCCCACGGATCCTATACTTAATCTTTCAGCCGAGGTCCCCGACGCTCTAGGCTTCGTCATCTCCAATCTCTGCTGACGGACCTCGGCCTGTCTAGGCTGTGGTACCATCCCCTTCTGCTGGACTCGATGCTTCGTCTCCTATCAAAGGTTCGGCCTTGTCTCCCAGCACCTGGGTCTCTATCTCCATGAGAGCTCTCCTCCCTAGAATCTTCCCAGCCGCTCTCTTCCATGTTTTCACTCACAAGATCCTGTGAGCCTCTCCCACCCGGCCGTTCATAAGTTTCGCTATCACTGCTTTCCATTTGCACCTGGTTATCTATCTCTTCGTAAGGGTCACGCCAACCTTCATCCCAAGCCAAGCTGTCAGTGGGAGAAAGAGGCCCAGTGATGGGAAACTCTCCTTCAGGTAACCCAGTGTTTCTCAACCAGTGTGCCGTGGCACACTAGTGTGCCGTGACGGACCTCCTGCTGTGCCGCGAGAAAAGCTCTCTGCCCCCCTTCCTTCCCCCCTCCTCCTGCCGAACTCCTGCTGCTTGGGGGAGGAGGAGGAGGAAGGGCCGGGCGGTGGCGAAGAAAAAAAAGGAGCCAGGGCGCCGCCTCCTTCAGCCGTTTTTCCAGCCAGCCTCCAATCCGCCATGACTCTCGCCCCTCGCTCGCTGAAGCCGCGTGGAGGAGCCCCGTCCACTGAAGCCCACCCACCGCTCATGCTCCTCCGGGGAAGAGCTGAAGCTGGGGGGAGGGGGCGGGGCATGGTGCGCCCCCTCCCCCGGCTTCGGCATTCCCAGCAGCTGCTCCAGCCTTGAGGGGACTGTGCGAAGCCACCATTGTCCTGGCTCTGGCACCGCTGGCTTGGCACTGCCCCTCAAGGCTGGAGCAGCTACTGGGAAAGGGGACGACGGGGGAGGGGCGGGGCATGGCCTGGCCTGGCTCCGCACCCTCCCCTGGCTTTGGCACTCCCAGCAGCTGCTCCCAGCAGGCCACCATCCCCCAGCTGTTCCTTACCGTGTTAGATCATTTTGTGTCATTTTGGTTGGTGGTGTGCCCCTGGATTTTTTTAATGTTAAAAGTGTGCCGCGGCTCAAAAAAGGTTGGGAAACACTGAGGTAACCCTTCCAAATCCTCTTCAGAATCTATCTCTGCTGGTGCAGGCCCTAATGCTAATGGAACCCCCGGTCCTGTTCCCTGGCCCCCAGGCACAAACGAGAACTGCTGTGCTACATAAGACAACGCCCCAACTTTTCCAGTTAAAATATAGTTTGGGATATACTCGCCGTATAAGACTACCCCTCTTCCAACACACACCAAATCAATTTTTTTAAAGCACCAGATTTAATTTCAATATGGTAATTTTCCTATTACTATACCTCCTTCTCTGCCTCTCAGATCTCGCACATGCGCACCTGCACCGCTTCACTACCGTCTTCAGATGCAAGATCTGAGAGGCAGAGGAGGAGGTACGGTCATAGGATACAAGGGCGGGCCAGACAAGTAAAAGAGGTGTGTTTTTCTCGGCCCAGAATCACTCTATTTCTTTTTTTCCATATCACGGGCGCCCCGGACGCCTGCAGCTTGCTCCGCCCTTCACTTACATCTTCCCAGTGAGGTGCCCCTTCATCAGGGCCGCATTACGTCCACGAATCCTGCTGAATGGATTTTTTTCTACCGTACTTATACAATGTCGCCCTTAATGCTTTCATACTAGGGTTGTGTCATGCCCCAGCCTGATCTCATAGCCAAGCAAGACAGAAGCCATGCTAAATCACAGCCCTCAATCAAGTCTAAAGAGAAACCTTTGCAAGAGCCTCCGAGTCAGCCAGCAGTCAAGGCTAAACACAGCCCTATTCCTTCCCAAGCTGATAAGAAGCGCTGGGAAGACAAAGCTCCACTTTCCCCTGTATCTCCAGGCAGGGGCGGTCTAAGGTCATTTTAAATGGTAAGCGAACATTATTTTGGCGCCCCCCCAATTATTTTGGCGCCCCCCCCTCTGTTTCGCAGATTTCAAAGCAATATTAATTTAAAATATATATCTATTACATTATACACTCAACACTAATATTAAACAGGCATTAAATAATATTGCAAATAATATATAATATTAAAATGTATATCATATTATAAATATTTTATTATATATTACATTTTATTCTATATTATTAAATACTATTCTATAATATTGCATAGTATGTATGCTATAGGGCAAGGGTGGGCAATTATTTTTTTCCAAGGGGCCACACGAGAGCCAAAAAATATTATGGAGGGCCGTCACATTTGCTTCAAAGCACATTTTGAGCTTCATTTATTCCTGGAAAGAATAAAAAACATGGCCTACATTTTGGATTTAATCCCCTCATTTGGTGCTATTATTCAAGGTTTTTTTTCTTATTCAGTGAGAGAAATCAAGTCTCTGTTGGTCTTTAACAAGTGCATCAGTCAGGTTGAATGTCAGAGGTGGAGATGCGAAGCACCCCTGACAAATGGCCCTCCAGCCTCTGTTTAAAAGCCCCCAAAGAATGAACCTCCACCACACTCCAGGGCAGAGAGTTCCACTGCTGAACAACTCTCACAGTCAGGAAGTTCTTCCTAATGTTCAGGTGGAATCTCCTTTCTTGTAGTTTGAAGCCATGGTTCCATTGTGTCTACTCAGGGCAGCAGAAAACAAGCCTGCTCACTCCTCCCTATGACTTTCCCTCACATATTTATCCATGGCCCTCATCATGTCTCCTCTCAGCCTTCTCTTCTTCATGCCCAGCTCTTTAAGCCGCTCCTCATAGGGCTTGTTCTCCATACTCTTGATAACAATTTATACATTATATAACTGTAGTGTTCATTTGTGAGATTAACATAACTCAAAACCACTGGACAAATTGCTGCCACAAGACACCTACTAACCCAAGGAGTGACTATCACTCAAAAAATTGATTGTGTCATTTGGGAGATGTAGTTGCTGGGAGTTATAATTCACCTGCAATCAAAGAGCATTCTCAACTCCACCAATGATGGAACTAAACCAAACGTGGCACACAGGACTCCATGACTAATAGAAAACTCATTGCCCTTGAGTTTGGGAGTAGTAGTTCACCAACATCCAGAGAGCACTGTGGACTCAAGCAATGTTGGATCAGGACCAAACTTGGCACAAATACTGAATATGCCCAAATGAGAACACTGGTGGAGTTTGGGGGAAATAGAGCTTTGACAATTGGGAGTTGTAGTTCACCAACATCCAGAGAGCACTGTGGACTCAGGCAATGTTGGATCAGGACCAAACTTGGCACAAATACTGAATATGCCCAAATGAGAACACTGGTGGAGTTTGGGGGAAATAGAGCTTGACAATTGGGAATTGTAGTTGCTGGAATTTATAGTTAACCCACAATCAAAGAGCATCTTGAAATCCAGGAACAAAGGAATTGAACCAAACTCGGCACACTGAACTCCCAAGTACTGAAAGGGTTTGGTGGGCATTTACCTTGAGTTTGGGAGTTGTAGTTCACCAACTTCCAGTTGTAGTTCAAACTTGGCACGAATCGTCAATATGCCCAGAGGCAGAAGAGAAGGGGGGGGGGAGAGCGAGGCTTGGAAGCCAAGAAGGTGGAAGACGAGGAGGGCGAACTAAATTGAGGAAGCCGGGAAGGGAAGAGAAGCACCCCCCCCGCGCGCTCCAGCCCCACTCCAGCCTCTTCCCTGCTCCTGCTCTAGCCATGCCCCTCTCCCTCACTGAACTCCTCCCCCCTTCTCTCTTCCATTCATTCCTTCCTTCTTTCCTTTTGGCAAGGGAGAAGAAAGGAAACAGAAAGGGGGAAAGAAAGAGAAGGAGGGAGGGAAAGAAGGAAGGAAGGAAGGAAGAAGAGCAAATAGAAAGGAAAGGAAAGGCAGGCAAAAGGTGCTGAAGGAAGGAAGGAGAAAAAGAAATAAAAGTGAAAGAAGGCGCGAGGCCTGGGAAGGGAGGAGGGGCCTTCCTTCTTCCTTCCTTCCTTCGGCACCTTTTGCCTGCCTTTCCTTTCTACTTGCTCTTCTTCCTTCTTTTCCTCTCTCCCTCTCTATCTTTCCCCCTTTCCGTTTCCTTCCTTCTCCTTGCCAAAGCCCAGAAGCTCCTGCAAGCAGCAGCAGGGATGGGTGCCGCCCGTGCCGCCGTAGCTTCCACTGGAGTCCCTTTTGCCGCCTCAGACAGCGAGGAAAGGGAGCGTTGCCGCAAAGGAAACAAAAGCAGCGAGGGGGCCCTCTTGAGCTCTGTAGGGACAGCGCGCGCGTAGCGCGCCTCTCCGCGCGCATGTGCTGTGCCTACGGAACTCAAGAGAGCCCGTAGGGACAGCGCATGCGCCGCGGAGGGCGGCGCAGCAGCAGCACGGACGGCGGCGGCGGCGGCCCACGATGGCGCCCCACCCCGCCGCGTCCAAGATGGCGCTCACGATTTGCGCAGGTCGCGTAATTGCTAGGACCGCCCCTGTCTCCAGGTGCAGCAGTTAATGAGCTGACATATTTGCCTTCCTTGAAGGGCTTGGGAAAGTCAGGCCCGCAAACTGTTCATGGGAAAGAGTTACGACGCAGTCAGCGTCTCAGCGATCAAAACAATGCGGGACCTATTTAAGTTGGTTCCTCTTGGTGCTCGGAATCTCGCGCCAACGTTCAGCTTTCATTGCCAAGCTCCTCGGAACTCAAGTCCAGGACAAGGCCTTAGAGCCTCCAAGTCACCGTACTCTAGTATTCAGCCAATGTCACGATGCAAGACCTAGGCCGGCCCCTTAATCACACACACAGAGACGATAAACAGCTAACTACTTTATTGAATGATAAGAAACAGTTGAAAAGGGTAATTGTCCATAAAAATATCAAAAGTAATCCAAAAGGTAAAAGGTCAGGTCCAAAAGCGAACTTGGTAGAAAGATCCGAAGACTTGGCAAGGCTCCGCTTAACTAGCGGATCAAAGGACAAACAAGGTTACAAGAAACAAACTCTTCTTGGCAGGCCACTAGCCCCAAACTTAGCTACGTGGTCTTGGCTTCGCTACACATCTGTCTAGGATAGACGTGGCGAGTACTGAGGATCCGTTCCCACGGATCCTATACTTAATCCCTTGGCGAGGCCCCGACGCTCTAGGCTTCTCCTCCTCCAATCTGTGCTGCGAGCCTCGGTCGGTCTAGGCTGTGGAACCAACCCCTCCTGCTAGCCTCAATGCTCCTTCTCCTATCAAACGTTCGACCTTGCCTCCCAGCACCTGGTTCCCCTATCTTCGTGAGAATCGAACTCCCCATCTGCTTCCCGGCCTCTCCTCGGTTGTTTCCCACATTCTTTCTTGCGAGCCTCGCCCCCCCGGCCGTTCATAATCTTCACTATCACTGCTTTCGAATTCCGACTGGCCTTCCTGCCTCTCGTTAGGATCAGGCCAGCCGTCATCCCAAGCCAGGCTTTCTGTGGGGGAAGAAGGCCCAGCTACCTCAAAATCCCCTTCTTCTAGCCCCTCCAAATCCTCTTCAGAATCAGCTGGCTCCAATGCGAGTGGGACCCCCGGTGCTGCCCCCTGCCTTCCAGGCACAAACGAGAACTGGTGTGCTACAGCCAAGCCATTGTTTGCCAAGGACTTATGCCGGATTTTTAGCCCATTGGGGTTTCAAGACTATTTCTTCAGTTATTGGATCTATGAACTTCGCTTGAACTATTGCCTTGCAATACCTGGATGCTGGATGCATCAATGGACTATATTTTTACCTCTTCCCTTTCTTCTTCTTATTCTAAATAAAGCATTTAATCACGGCTGCTTCGTGGTGGTTTACTGAGGTATCCTCCAGGTCTAGGTTGCAACAGCTTGCCACTTTTTGTTATAAGAATAAGGGACAGGTACCTTAAAATAGGTAATTTTTCACAAAAATAAGGGACACTTCATAAAAGATTTTCAAGTTTTTATGAAGCATCCCTTATTTTTGTGAAAAATTACCTATTTTAAAGTACCTGCCTCTTATTCATGAGGCAACTCTATTTCATACAGTCGCTGCATACAGCAAGGACACGGCCACTGCCATTTTTGAGCTCCCCCCACCATATGCGGCAACCACAGATTCTCCAATCTGGATTGGAAGTTTCAGCACCCGCTCTATAAGGCGACTCCCGGAGTATAAGACTACTCCCGCGTATAAGACTACTCCCGCGTATAAGACTACTCCCGCGTTTAAGACTACCCCGCGTATAAGACTACTCCCGCGTATAAGACTACTCCCACGTATAAGACTACTCCCACGTATAGGACTACTCCCGCGTATAGGACTACTCCTGCGTATAAGACCATTCCCGCATATAAGACTACTCCCGCGTATAAGACTACTCCCGCCTATAAGACTACTCCCGTGTATAAGACTACTCCCATGTATAGGACTACTCCCGCGTATAGGACTGCTCCCGCGTATAGGACTGCTCCCGCATATAAGACTACTCCCGCATATAAGACCACTCCTGCGTATAAGACTACCCCCGCGTATAAGACTACCCCCGCGTGTAACGAAGTTTTCCGCATGCCGCTTATAGCTAGCGTCGACCTTCGTGTGGATCTGTTTAAAATTACGCTGCCACCATATTTTTAACTCTGGCTACCGATGTGAGGGTCTTTAATAATAAACGACTTTCAGAGGTGTTGTGTTGAAAGTGTTAACAATTTATTTTCACAACTGGGTTCAATGCTTAGTTGGTTACAGGCTCTGAAGAGGTACACACTTGAAGTTCCAAACAATTTGGGATTTAACTTCCCCTGACACAGATACAAGCAGTTTACTACTTCTCTGCTTCTATATGTAAATAACCCAATAGCCTATTAGGTTACTTCCACTACTAACTGGGACAAAACCTGTCCCACACTTGGGTTTTCCTAAACCCTACACAGAACTGCACACCAGCAGCTCTTAAAGACGGCTGGTTCCTCACCAACCGCCAAATCCCAACTGTTCCTTTTTAAAAACTCCGAACATTCTAAAGCCAGAGCAGCTTCCGTTACCATGGTAACAGCTTCTGCCTGAGGATTGCTGCACCACCAGTCTCTTGCTCACTCTCTGTGGCTCTTTAAAGATTCTATCATTAAACACATATGTAAACAAGTGATTAACATACTACACATCTAACAATAAAACAACACACATATATTGACTTCATTACACCGCGTATAAGATTACTCCCGCGTATAAGACTACTCCCACGTATAGGACTACTCCCGCGTATAGGACTACTCCCGCATATAAGACTACTCCCGCATGTAAGATTACTCCCGCCTATAAGACTACTCCCGTGTATAGAACTACTCCCGCATATAAGACCACTCCCGCGTATAAGGCTACTCTCGCGTATAAGATTACTCCCATGTATAAGACTACTCCAGCGAATAGACCACTCCTGCGTATAAGGCTACTCCCGCATATAAGACTACTCCCGCATATAAGACTACTCCCGCATATAAGACTACTCCCGCATATAGGACTACTCCCGCGTATAAGACTACTCCCGCATATAAGACTATATAAGACTACTCCCGCATATAAGACCACATATAAGACCACCTATGGCGTATAAGGCTACTCTCGCGTATAAGATTACTCCCATGTATAAGACTACTCCAGCGAATAAGACTACTCCCGCATATAGGACTACTCCCGCGTATAAGACTACTCCCGCATATAAGACTACTCCCGCATATAAGACTACTCCCGCATATAAGACTACTCCCGCATATAAGACTACTCCGCATATAAGACTACTCCCGCGTATAAGACCACTCCCGCGTATAAGGCTACTCTCGCGTATAAGATTACTCCCATGTATAAGACTACTCCCGCGTATAAGACTACTCCCGCATATAAGACTACTCCCGCATATAAGACTACTCCCGCGTATAAGGCTACTCTCGCGTATAAGATTACTCCCATGTATAAGACTACTCCAGCGAAGAAGACTACTCCCGCATATAAGATTACTCCTGCGTATAAGACTACTTCAGCGTATAGGACTACTCCCGCATATAGGACTACTCCCGCGTATAAAACTACTCCCGCGTATAAGACTACTCCCGTGTATAAGACTGCTCCCACGTATAAGACTACTCCCACGTATAAGGCTACTCCCGCGTATAAGACTACTTCAGCGTATAGGACTACTCCCGCATATAAGACTACTCCCGCGTATAAGACTACTCCCTTGTATAAGACTGCTCCCACGTATAAGACTACTCCCATGTATAAGACTACTCCCACGTATAAGGCTACTCCCGCGTATAAGGCTACTCCTGTGTATAAGGCTACTCCTGCGTATAAGGCTACTCCCTCGTATAAGACTACTCCCGCGTATAATACTACTCCCGCATATAAGATTACTCCCGCGTATAAGATTACTCCCACGTATAAGATTACTCCCGCGTATAAGATTACTCCCATGTATAAGACCCTTGACTTTTGAGAAGA
Organism: Anolis apletophallus; assembly: GCA_030556195.1. Taxonomy (NCBI): domain Eukaryota; kingdom Metazoa; phylum Chordata; class Lepidosauria; order Squamata; family Anolidae; genus Anolis; species Anolis apletophallus. The sequence goes on from JARBWK010000012.1 coordinate 9,677,211, forward strand.
TTTTCTTGGGTTAAAAAGTAGTCTTATATGCCAGAAAATATGGTGCATGCGTGTGTGTATCTCAAACACATAGCCAGAAGGATTTATGTACACAACATTTTCAATATTTAGCCATTGAATTAATATCACATGTAATGAAAGGATAAAACTATGTAATGGAAAGATAAAAAGCAACATTTTTTATATTTTATATCTAAAATTGCATATCTACACAACCTGACCGGGTGTAGCATATACCTGAAGGAGGGGAGAATACTCATAAAACAGCTCTATTCATTTCTACTTGCGTTAACATACAGCACTTAAACATGGTGGAATCATTTCCAAATTTGAGAGGTTCCCCACCACCGCCTTCCTCAAGGATATGAAGAAAGCTCGGACAGTTGTTGTTAAGAATAATTAATACAGTGACAGGCGGTATCCATTCCTTAATAGTGGTAGCATGACACTCTGGAATTCATTCTTCCTTAAAGCAATTTTTCAAGGTCTGCCTTTTTCAAGGTCCTTTCACTCGACCATCTAACTCTGTATTTGAACTCATTCTATCAACTACTAGCTGCCTGATTAATGAAGACTAGGAGATGCACACACTCAACCCCCCCCCCCCTCTCCATCTCTCAGTTTCTTTTCTTATATCTTGTTATATTATCACACTAGCTGAGGACCCGGCGGTGCCCGGGTTATTTGAGGAAGGCATTGTGTGCCAAGGTTGGTTCCTATTAGATGTTTATGTGGCTTGCAGTGGTTTCAGGAACTTAGCGAAGGAACTGCGAGGGGGCCATGGTGCACCAGGATGTTGAGTGGGTCATGGGGGCTGTGTGTGTCACATTTTGTCTTGATCATTCTCTGGATGAGGGTTGCAGTGGTGTCTGGAAGCGAGGGAAGGTACTGGAAGTCTTAGGATGAGTGTTGCTGCGGTCTCAGACAGTGAGTGAAGGTACTTTAAATCCCATCATCCGTGATCTGTCCTACTCAAAACTGCACCAGGATGTAGAGTGGGTCATGGGTACTCTGTGTGCCAAGTTTGGGTCTGGTCTGTAATGTATAGGAGCTGCAGTGTTGTTTGGGAAGTGAATGAGGTGAAGGTACTGCAAATCCCATCATTCGTGGCCCATCCTGCCCTAAACCATAGCAGGTTGTGTAGTGGGCCTGTGGGCCCCTATTTGCTATGTTTGGTCCTGATCCATCATTGCTGTGGGCCGCAGTGGCTGAGTGCCTGAGGCCTTTTGCTTTCCCTCTGAGTCACCTTAGAAGTGTATTGGGTGACGGTACTGAACATTCCATTTCCAACAGAAAAAACTGTCAACTGTCTCACTTTAACTCCAGCCATTTATGCCTGCCTCAGGCCCTCCCCTTTGCTCTCTGTACTGTGTTGGAATGTTGGGAGGCTGGCCAGTCACAGCCATTTATGCAAATAATCCGACAGTTGCAGCCAATCGAAACGCTGGCACATATTCGCTCGGTCGCATCACCCACCCACCGCCCGCAAACACTGACTTTTATTTATATATACATAGATCACAACTTTATGCCATTTTATTCTGTTTCAAATCTTCTTGTGAGAGGAGCTCATTGCTGATACTCTCTATCCCACTCTTGCCATATTTGTGCTTTAAGAACATCACCCCCGTGTTTTTTAATCCACGTTAATGGCATCATTACGAACTCCCATAACCCCCCCATGGCATTGTGATTTTTTTTATTTTAAAAAAACGGGAGTTGTAATAGTGTTAACATGTCACAGTAGTAGGATGTGCTATAACATTAGGATACAATAGAGAACAACAAAACAGACCAAAAGACAGAAATCAGATTGGGGGAGGGGGGGTGTTAAGAGGGATGTAAACATATTAGATAAGCAATCTTCCCTTTCTGAGCACTGTGAGCAGCCTGGGTGTTCCTGATTTAATCCTTGAGAAAGGGATACTGTGGCCACCCACACCACAACACACCCACAGAAGAAATTGCTAAGATATCTGCATCCTGAATTTTGTTGCACTCTAGCACTGAAACACCTTTACACCCAGCACCACACACGAGTCTAATACTCGCATCTATGAATCTTTAGTGACAAAAGCAGGTAAAAGGGGGGAAAGGTAATTCCAAAAGGGTCAGAAGAATAGTGAATACAAAATTAGCAATAATCCAAAAAGTCAAGAGCCCAAAATCCACAGCGTTACTGCAAACATCTATCTATTACATATAATAAAAGTCAGTGTTTGTGGCCAAGCGGTTGAGCGAATATGTGCCAGCGTTTCGATTGGCTGCCACTCTAGGATTATTTGCATAAACGGCTCCCATTGGCCAGCCAACACAAACATTCCGACACGCTAAAGTGGCGGGGGGGGGGGAGGAAAAGGCCTGAGGCAGTCAGGCATGGTGGGAGTTTAAGGCCAAAACACTTTGCGGCCCCTTTGCAGCCCCCCAACATTGAGAGAACAAGAACAAACTTGGCACACAGAACCCTCAAGACCAGGGGTGGGCATTGCACGGCCCGCGGGCCGGATCCGGACCTTTGGGGGACCCCATGCGGCCCATGGAGCCTTGGGCAGCGAGGAAGGGAGCAGAACGCGATCTCTCCTTGCCGGGGTTTGTAAACAAGCTGCGGGGGAAGCCCCCCCCCCCAGCATCCCTTCCGCGGTGCCGGCTGTGTCGCCGAACACGCTCAGGGGGCGGCGCTTCCTCCGCAGTTTGTTTGGCAACGTGAACGAGAGGAAGGGGGCCCCACGTTCGCCCCCCTTGCTTGCTTTTGCCGTAAACAAAGCCACGCATGGCTTTCTACCTGCCCGGGCCTCCCTTTTTCGCCCGGTAAGCAGCGCTGCCACCGGCTACCTGGCTTCGCCAGGGAAGGCGCACTGCCCGGACCTCCTCTTCCAAAGGAGGAAAGAAGGGGTATGTTATTGTGTTCTGGGAGATATAATATTAAATTGATTGCTTCATTGATATAATTTTGTTGTGGGAGATATAATATAAATTTAATTGCTTCATGGATATTATTTCCCACCCCTGTACTATAATATAGTAATTATGATAATAATACTAATAATATATGAATATTTCTTGATATATTAATATGTTAATATTAATGATGTGTAATATATGGTAAATATAGTAAGTGAAATAAATAAATTATGTAGATTAGCATGTAGTTCCGCCTTTAGGTGCGGCCCTGCATAATATTTTTTTGCTCTCATGTGGCCCCTTGGAAAAAATAGTTGCCCACCCCTGCTCAAGACCCACTCTACATCCTGGTGCAGTTTGAGGGAGGATGGACCATGGATGACGGGACTTGCAGTACCTTCACTCACATAAATGGCTGGAGTTGAAGTTAGCCAGTTGACAGTTTTTTCTGTTGGAAATGGAATGTTCAGTACCCTCACCCAATACGCTTCACAAAAAACAAAGGAACCCCTACAAATCACAGACTAGGCCCAAAACTGACAGTAAGGCTTATTAACTTGATTTTCTTGACTAGGCCTCACTTAATGGGATACTGTTTAAGGCATGAATTAACAGTAAGGCTTCCTTAACTTGATTTTCCTGACTAGGCCTCAGCACATGGAATACTGTTAGGCTCCCTCAACTTGATTTTCCTGACTAGGCATCTGGGACTCGCAGTACCTTCACTAAGTTCCTGAGACCACTGCAATCCACATAAACATCTAATAGGAACCAACCTTGGCACACAATGCCTTCCTCAAATAACCCGGGCACCGCCGGGTCCCCAAGCTAGTAAATTCATAAACAACAGGAACTTTTTCAAGCTAAACTCTTCAAGGAAACAACGGCATGAACCAGAACAGGAAACTTGAGGATACTTGAAACATGAACTTGAAAACAGAGACAGACAGGAGAGCCATCCTTTGGCAACGTCATCTTCTGTAAAGAGCCGTGGGGTTAGACCCTTTGCTGACGATAGAAGTTCAAATCTCCAGCGTCAGCAAAACCGCTTTCTTCCATCTGCGGCAGGCTAGGTGGCTGGCTCCCTACTTATCCAGAGACGACCTGGCCACGGTGATCCAAGCCATGGTCATCTCGAGACTGGACTACTGTAACACCCTTTACATGGGCCTGCCCTTGTCCTTGATCCAGAAACTTAAGCTCGTCCAGAATGCCGCTGCACGACTTCTTACTGGAACTCGAGTGAGAGGTCACATAACTCCCATCCTTCTGCAGCTTCATTGGCTTCCAGTCAAGCACCGGATCATCTTCAAGGTGATGGTGTTAACCTTCAAGGCCTTGCATGGTCTGGGGCCGTTGTATTTGAGGGACCGTCTTTCTCCCTATCAACCCCGGAGATCACTCCGCTCCGAACACCTGAACCTCCTTGAGGTACCTAGCGTTAAATCTATCCGCCTGGCGTCCACTCGGCATAGAGCCTTCTCTGTGGTGGCACCATCAATTTGGAACACCCTCCCAAATGAAGTCCGGGCCTTGCAAGACCTGTCATCATTCCGCAAGGCCTGCAAGACTCATCTCTTTCGGTTAGCATTCGACTGCTAAATTGTGTAACTATTTTTGGTCAACTTAAATGCTGTTTGATTTCAGTATGTTTTTATGTAACTATAAGCCACTCCAAGCCCTCGAGGAGTGGCGACATACAAGTTCAAATAATAAATAATAAATAAATGTTGTCTCCTCTGATAAGCGTAAAGCCAACGCCACTTAATTTAAGCCTGTCCAAATAGCCATGAGATCATGCCGAATGCACCTGGGCTACAAGGTCTTCTCATAGATTCTCTCAGAATGTCTAATTAGTTAATTTTTTTCACTCCCTCTGTTCTCATACCTAATCTGGCTTCTCGAGAAAACTCCCCATCAGCCGAAGGTCATTTCCCAAGAGAACTGGTTTCACTATCTCTGTTTGTCTGGAAACAATCCCAGGAATACAAAACATCATCCTCAACTGTCTGCAATTCTCTCCTAGCACTTACAGAATCATCACTTTGAAACCCATCAGACCCTTGATCCTCCAACATGTCAGAAAAATCCTCTGCTGCTTGCTGAGCTACAACAAATTTACAAAACTTGTCAGGAAAAGGAGATCATTACTGGTTGATTTCCAGTGTGAAGAAATCATTTTGTAACACATCAATGCCCGGAGAGCAACTACACCATGCAATAAGGCTAAGGCAGAAGTGAGAATAATGCATTGCTATGACAGCATAACAGGGCAGTGTGATAACACCCTTGGACTGCAAACTATTACAAAAGGGCTTTCTAAGAAAACAGAACAATTGCTCATTAGCCTGTACATGGGGAAAGTGCAAAAAAAGTCATACTTGCCTATCCATCAATTAAAGAAAAACAACTTCATGTGCTAAAGGGTTCAGAAAAAAATATAAATCCATTGACACTCCATACATTCTCACGATATTAGGTACATTATCCAGTCGCAAGAAACCATTATATTTAGATAAAGTCATTACCTGAAGAAAGAAGCAGATTTAATGTTTTGAGGCCAACCGTTGAAAGAAGTACATTTGCATTGTGGATCTTAAGCATCTTAAGGATGTGCCTAAAGTAAAAAAAAAAATACAAACATTGATGTCAATCCAAAAGCCACAATGTTGAGTTTCATAAAGGCAATGACTTGACAAAACATAGAACTGTTTTTTTCCTGCATAGTATACCAAGCCTAACAGCATTTGAATTCCAGTTGTTTATAGCTACCGTGTTTCCCGAAAGTATGACACACCCCGATTGTAAGACGTATCGGGGTGTCAGAGGGGTCGGCTTATATAAGCCGTACCCCGAAAGTAAGCAGCGTACCTCTCGGGCGGCAGGCATGGCGTGGCTTCCTGGCCGGGCGAAGAGGCTATCAGAGGGGCTCAAGGGGCCCGAATCCTCCTCCCTCTTGCTCTTCTTTCTTCCAGCGGCGCCTTCCATCCTCCTCCTCTTCCTCCCAGCAGCGCCTTTCCCCTCGCGGTTCCGCCCCTCTCTTCAGTGAAGGGAGGGCGGGCGGCGGGCGGAAGGGAGGGAAGCGCGGTGGAAGATCCCGCCGGCACGGCGGCTCAGGCGTCTTTCCCCCGCCGCCCGCTTGCCCGCGCTCCAAGCGGGAGCGGGCGGAGAAAGCACCTGAGTCGTCCTGGAGGCGGGACTTCCGCCGCGCCTTCTCCCCCTCGCCGCCAGCTCGCTTTCCCTTGCAACCGGGTCCTCAGAGAAGGGAAGGCAGGCAGGCGCAAAAAGGGCAGCCCTCTTGTGTTTACCTGCCTTCCCTTCTCTGAGGACCGGTTGCAAGGGAAAGCGAGCCGGCGGCGAAGGGAGAGCGCCGGGCGAGATCCCATAGCAACCGGGTCCTCAGAGAGGGAAGGCAGGTAAACACAGAGGGGCTGCCCTTGCGCCTGCCTGCTTTCCCTTCTCTGAGGACCCGGTTGCCATGGGATCTCGCCGGCGCCTTCTCCGCTCGCCGCCGGCTCGCGCTTTCCCATGGCAACCGGTCCTCAGAAGGGAAGGCAGGTAAACACAAGAGGGCTGCCCTTTTTGCGCCTGCCTGCCTTCCCTTCTCTGAGGACCCGGTTGCCATGGGAAGCGAGCCGGGCGGCGGGGGAGAGCGCGGCGGATCCCATGGCAACCGGGTCCTCAGAGAAGGGAAGCAGGCAGGCGCAAGGGCAGCCCTCTTGGGTTTACCTGCCTTCCCTCTCTGAGGACCCGGTTGCCATGGGATCTCGCCGCCTTCTCCCTCGCCGCGACTCGGCGCTTTCCCTTGCAACCGGGTCCTCAGAGAAGGGAAGGCAGGTAAACACAAGAGGGCTGCCCTTTTTGCGCCTGCCTGCCTTCCCTTCTCTGAGGACCCGGTTGCAAGGGAAAGCGAGCTGGCGCGAAAGGGGAGAAGGCGCCGGGTGGAAGTCCCGCCTCCAGGACGACTCAGGTGCTTTTTCTCCGCCGCCCGGCTCCCGTTTGGAGCGCGGCAAGCGGGGCGGCGGGGGAAAGACGCCTGAGCCGCCGTGCCGGGCGGACTTCCACCGCGCTCTTCCTCCGCCGCCGCCGGCTCGCCCCTCCCTTCACTGAAGAGAGGGGCGGAACCGGCGAGAGGGAAAGGCGCTGCTGGGAGGAAGAGGAGGAGGATGGAAGGCGCCGCTGGAAGAAAGAAGAGCAAGAGGAGGAGGATTCCGGCCCCTTTTGATCCCCTCTGATAGCCTCTTCGCCCGGCCAGGAAGCCACGCCATGCCTGCCGCCCGAGGTAACTCTTGCTTTCATCTTACTTTCGGGTACCGTCGGCTAATGTAAGTCGGACCCCGAAAGTAAGACATAGTGGGGATTTTGGGGGACAAAAGAAAGTAAGACGCTGTCTTACTTTCGGGGAAACACGGTATTAGTAAGAAATCTGAATAAACAAGATATAGATGGGTATTCCCATGGATCTCACCAACTAAATCTGGCTACTGTCATCTAATTTGGGCCTTTATACCACTCTTCTGACATTTCATAACAGTGTTTCCCGAAAGTAAGACAGCGTCTTACTTTCTTTTCCCGAAAAAGTCCCCTACGTCTTACTTCGGGCACGTCTTATATAAACCAAGACGTACCCCGTCGCCACGCCCACGCCGCCGCCGCTACGCCGCCGCAACCGGCCCATCGGCCGCGGCACACCTCCGCTTAGCCACGCCTCTGGGACTCTTCCCCCTCCCTTCGTTGGAGAATGGGAGGGAAGAGGAAGAGTCCCAGAGGGCGGGCTGCGGCACGCGTCACTCTGACGCGTCGCCGCTTAGCCACGCCTCTGGGACTCTTCCCCCTCCCTTCCTTGGAGAGGCCTAGCAGAAAGGTGCGCCACGGAGGTGTGCCGCGGCCGATGGGCCGGTTGCGGCGGCGGCGGCAACCAGGTACGGCTCACATTCGGGGTACAGCTTACATTCGCCGACCCCCCTGACACCCCCGATACGTCTTACAATCGGGGGTGTCATACTGGGAAACACGGTAGATCTTAATAGTGCCACAGTGCTGTAACACTACCGCCACATTTTTATTTTCTTTACAGCTTGGGGGTCCTCCTGGACTCAGCGCTGACGCTCGATGCGCAGGTGTCGGCGGTGGCTGGGAGGACCTTCACACAATTAAAACTCGTGCGCCAGCTGCGACCATACCTCGTGAAGTCTGACTTGGCCATGGTGGTCCACGCCTTAGTTACCTCTAGACCAGGGGTGGGCAATTATTTTTTCCAAGGGGCCACACGAGAGCCAAAGAATATTATGGAGGGCCGCACCTAAAGGCTGAACTACATTCTACATAATATCAATTGAATTTCTATAATAATAATAATAATAATAATAATGGCACTACATTGCGTTTTTGATATATTAATAAGACTGATAAGAGTATATGTTATGAGCTACAGAGACGAGATATGGAGAAGAAGCAACACCAACCCAATCACCTTCAAAGAAGCTAAAGTGTTAGTACTCAGGGAATTCCCTATGGTCACATTAAATCGAAGAAGGAAATACTTCTTCCTAACAACGGAATTGAAGCGTCTAAATATTCGATTTAGATGGGAGAGAATAGAGGGAATTATGGTGACATATAAGGAGGAGAGGCATTGGCTTACTACTGAAGACAAAGCTAAAGAATTTTACCAAAGATTGGAAAAGGAGAAAAAAATAAGAACACCGATGAGCTCAGCTGAAAGAGAGAAGCAAAATAAACCCAAAAGGAAAAGATTCAACACCCCCGAATACCAAGGAGCAGCGTCAGCCAGTGCCTCCGTACCGGACCCCCACGATGAAGAAGTAGAGGAAGAAGAAGAGGATGGAGAGGATTCAGATGTAGGAGAACCAATGACTAGAAATGATAATGAGTAGTTTTGCACAGGATTTGAGGGTGTATTCTAACAATGTAAATGGATTTAATTCACCAAATAAACGAAAACGGATTTTTAAACAAATAAAGAATGGAAGGTTCAATGTAGTGGCATTACAGGAAACACATATTAGTCAGAAACATGTCTCGCACCTAAAAAATAAAAAACTGGGACAAGTGTACTTCTCCTCAGCCCCTGAGAAGAAACGAGGGGTGGCCCTATATATAGATCAAAACATAAAATCTGAATTCCTCTTCAGAGATGAAGATGGCAGAATGGTTGCAGTAAAGATTACAATTGGAGTAGAGACAATCTTAATATGCAATATATATGCTCCCAATGCCTCTAAAAAGAAATTCACAGAGATTTTGAGGGGGAAACTAACTAATGAACATTGTGACCACCTAATACTGTTGGGAGATTTCAATGGAGTGATGGACAGAAATAAAGATAAAACAAAAAGATCTAAAAAATCATCTGGGGACGACCAAAGTACACTACCGGACAACCTAATCAAACTAATGAAAGAATATGACTTGGAAGATACATGGCGACTTCACAATGATAAAGTCAAAGACTATACCTTCTTTTCAAATCGCCATCAAAGTTGGTCTAGAATAGATATGATTTGGACAACAAAATCATTAACGACGAAAGTACAAGAAATTCAAATAAAGCCTAGAGATTTGTCAGACCATGGTGCAATAATAATGGTGATAAACCAGAAAAGAGGCACGCGGAAGTGGAGATTAAATGATAATTTGATGAAAACAGAAGAGGATATTAAGGCATACAAAGAGAAAACTAAAGAATATTTCCAACATAATATTACAGGGGAAACAAAAATACAGACGGTTTGGGATGCATACAAGGCAGTGATGAGAGGCCATCTCATACAACATAATTCCGCCAGGAATAAGCAAAGGAGAATAAAATTATCAAAATTGGAGGAGGAACTCTCTGTATTAGAGAATAGATTGAAACAAAATCCAGGAAACAAGAAAGTATTAAAAAAATTGGGAAGAATAGGAAAGAGAAGCACAACCTGGAAGTGGAGCAAATGGCAAAGCAACTGAAATACATTAAACAGAACTCCTTTGAAAATGCTAATAAAATAGGAGATGGCTAGCAAGACGATTAAGGAAGAAAAGGCAGTCCCATCAAATTGTAAGAATTAAAAAAGGAGAAGAATTTATAGTAGAAGATGAGAAGATAAAGCAGGAATTTTTTCTCTTCTATGAACATCTATGTAAGGAAGAACAAATTAAAGAAGAAGAAGTAATGGAGTATCTAGGAGACCTAAAATTGGAGAAAATTACAGATGACCAGCGTCAAAGACTTAATCAAGAGATAACAGTTGAAGAAATTAAAAAAGCAATTAAGAATTTGAAAAATGATAAAGCACCAGGACCGGATGGCTACACAGCATGCTTCTACAAATCCATGCAAGAAGAAATAGTCATAGTCCTAAAAGTGATAATGAATAAGGCACTTACTGAAAAGGAAATTCCAGATTCATGGAGATCAGCAGATATAACAATGATATACAAAGATGGTACGGATCCGGAAGATATTAAAAACTATCGTCCAATTTCACTTCTGAACACGGACTATAAAATTTACACAACAATATTGGCAAATAGACTTAAAGAGTTCCTAGTAGAGTGGATTCAAGAGGAACAAAATGGATTTTTACCCAATCGACACATAAGAGATAACGTAAGAACAATTTTAAATGTGATCGAATATTATGAGACAAACCATCAGAAAGAACTTGCCCTATTATCAATAAATGCAGCGAAAGCGTTCGACAACCTGAATTGGAAATACTTCAAATTACTTATGAAGGAGATTGATATTGGTCTTCAATTTCAAAATGCGGTTGCGGCAATTTACCAACATCAAAAGGCAAAGATTTGGATAAATGGGAGTGCAACCAAGGAATTTGGGATAGAAAAGGGAACTAGGCAGGATGCCCATTATCCCCACTTATCTTTATTTTTGCACTGGAGACACTCTTAATGAAGATAAGGCAGAATAAAGAGTTAAAAGGTCTAAGTATACAAAAGAAAGAGTATAAAACAAGAGCCTTTGCCGATGATGTGATATGTATTGTAGAAAATCCAAGAGAGAATATATTGAAATGGCTGTCGACTATTGAAGAGTATGGGAAACTGGCGGGATTTAAGCTGAACAGGAAAAAGACAAAGATCATCACTAAAAATATCTCCAAACCAGATCAAATGCAATTGCAGGAACTAACGGGTGTCCAAGTGGTTAATAAAGTTAAATACCTAGGAATCTGGATCACTGCAAGGAACCTCCATCTACTGAAGGATAATTATATGGAACAATGGAAAAAATGAAAGAAGAATTAGAACAATGGAAAAGACTCAATCTCTCCTTACTGGGAAGGATTGCTGCTGTAAAGATGAATCTCTTGCCAAAGATGTTATATTTATTTCAGAATTTGCCTATACTAAGAAATATGGAGATCTTTAATGGATGGAGAAAGGACCTGACTAACTTCATATGGAAAAATAAAAAACCAAGAATTAAGTACAATATAATGATTATGCAAAAAGAAAAGGGAGGCTTTGGCCTACCTGACTTAAAAATGTACTATGAAGCATGTGCCTTGGTATGGGTGAAAGATTGGGTGCTATTAGCTAAGAGTTCAACTTTAACTCTTGAAGGTTTTGACCTAAAAGGTTGGCACTCATACCTTTGGTATGAAGGAGCTAAAATAGAAAAAAAAATTGGGAATCATTTTATTAGATCCGCTCTGCTGAAAATCTGTCAAAATATAAAAGACTTTATGTACACAAAGACACCACTATGGCTTTCACCTCTAGAAGCGAATCAAAGAAGGTTATGGGTTGGACAGAATGGCCAAAATACCAGGATATTGTGACACAAAAGGAAGGTAAATTAGTGATGAAGACACAGGAGGAAATTGCTGGATTATATCGTAATGTATTATGGCTGCATTACTTCCAAATGAGAGAAAGTTTTAACAAAGATAAGGTTAAAGGATTTAGTACGACGGAAGGCCCATGGGATAAAATCTTAAAAAGTGAAAGAAAAACTATATCAAAAACATACTCCATGCTCCTGAATTGGGTCTCAGAGGAGGAGGTAATTAAGCAAATTATGTTAAAATGGGCGAGAAATATTGGAAGACCCATTCAATTAAGGGAATGGGAAAGGTTGTGGACGAAACAACTCAAAATTACCTATGCAGCTGATCTAAAAGAAAACTGGTTAAAAATGATACATCGATGGTACATCACACCCAAGAAATTAAATATAATGTATAAAAATGTGGACAATAAGTGTTGGAAGTGTGATAAGCAAGAAGGTTCTTTTTTCCACATGTGGTGGACCTGTCCTAAGACTAATGGGTATTGGAAATTAATTCATAATGAATGTAAAGAAATTTTAAAGATCGATTTCCAAATGAAGCCAGAGCTATATCTATTGGGCATTATAGAAAATGGAACATTTAAAAATGAGAATATGGAAAAACTCTTTATATTCCTGTCAACGGCGGCAAGGATTATATTTGCTAGAAGTTGGAAGACAAATCTCTTACCTACAAAGGATCAATGGCAAGAGAAGATTCTTGAGATTAAAGACATGGATGAACTTACATTTTGGCTGAGACAAAATAATGGTAAAGGAAACATCAGAACAGACTGGACTCAGGTTGCCGAGTATATTAAGAACAATGGCTGAAAAATAGATGGGAATAGATAAGGTGATAAAAGGAATTATCACGACAAAAAGTAAGAGCATCTGGGAGGTTCCAGGTTAGGAATTGTTTTTTTTTTTATTAACAATTATTGCAAATGGTGTGGTAAGAGAGCGGAAGTCAATTTTATTCCCCTTTTCTTATGTCTATTTCCCCTTTAGTCCCTTAGGTATGTTACTTTCCCTTGTTTACATGTTATGTGTATAAAATGTGAAACTTTTAATAAAATCTTTATTTAAAAAAAGAGTATATGTTATGAGCAATGAAAAGAGAGGTTGTCATAGGAAAAATGACATTTATTCACTCAAATTTTACAAAACAATGGATAACAAAATGTGAACATTTGTATAATTTGTGATTCATTATATCAGGGGTCAGGAACCTTTTTGACTCAGAGAGCCATAAAAGAAAATATTTGGAAATTTATTTCAGTGAGAGCCATCTATATATATAAAGGAAGACCTGTCATCGAACGACTGCCAGAGGCAGAGAAACCTTCCAAGGCAGAGACACCAAACTTGCCAACAAAAATAGGACTCAGGCAAGGAAGGTTTTTAGCAAAGAAACTTTCCCCCCAAAATCTAGAAGACCCCCAAAACAACAATAAAATAACCTACATTTCCCAGCGTCCTCTGCGGCCGCCAGCGAACCCATTGGCCAACATCGGCCCACACAAAATGCAGAGAGGTTGAGTTCCCATAGTAACGGTGGGTAGAGCCAGCCAAGGCTAGGTTAGAATGCTGAGTGATTTGAGTTTAGTCAGTTGATGTTTGTGGGTTAAGCTGTCAAGGCCAAGCTCTAGGAGGGAGCAGGTTCCCACACTCGAGAAACACAATCCAAAAGACCAAGCCAGCACAAAATACCACACATGACAGCACACAACGCGATGCCTACCTTTACAGACCCACAACACAACAGACACACAACACACACAACGCATACATACCACTGCTAAACAGAAACCTACACAGTACAACCAACTAACACACATAACACACACAATGCATACATACCACTGCTAAACAGAAACCTACACAGTACAACCAACTAACACAGGAGGACATAACAACTACCAGGAGGACATAACACTAACACAAATAGGGCACCAGGGACACAGGCACCACTGACAAACACATACCGCCAGAATAACACAAACTTGCAAAAAAAACCCCCAAAAAAACAAACAGTACTGCAACACAAAAACCCACCCCAACCAAAATTCACAACAAACACCACTGGCAAAAGCAACACCCCCTCCACATCACAACCAGCACAAAGCCAGACTGAGACAACTATGTCACCACAACACACACAAAATACACCCCACAAATACCTGACAACTTCCCCAACACAAAACCCAGGACTGCACTCACTACTCACCACCACACACACCTCCAAATACACACACGCCCCAGGCACAATACTCCAACAATTCCTACCCACACAACACAACTTCCTATCACAACCCATCCCCCCAACCTTACGGGACCCTGCACACACAACACCTACCACCACCACAAACAAAAACCAACTCCACCTATACTCCAACCACAACACAACACAACACTGCACTGATACTCTACGAACACACACAAACACCCAAAACACCCCACCCACACAAGCATTCCACAACATACTATCACCCACAATGCCACCACACACCCACTAACTCATCAAAAAAGTAATACCTACACACAACACAATACGCACATAACACAACCTTGCTTCTACTGCTCAACCCATTTGTATGCCATTCCTTCCTTCAACACCACACCCCGACAACTCCCCAGGACTTCAACATCCCACCCACCAGAACAACCCACAACAACACAGCCGTGACCCCACCAAGACCATAAGTAACATCAATTCCAACCCTTACATACTCAGACTTTCTCGCATCTCCTAAATAGGGCACAGGAACGCGTGCCGGGTACAGCTAGTATAATATATTTTAAGACTGAATTCAACTAAATGTGAGTATCATAAGCCCCTGAATTTATTCATAATAATCATCATCATCATCATTCAGCCTCTATTAATATTAATAATAATAACAACAACAACAGGTTCCTAGAGTAGGAGGAGACCTACAAGGGCCAGCCAGTCCAACCTCCTTCTGCCATAAGGGAAAAACACAATCAAAGCATTTCTCACAGATGGCCATTCAGCCATCTTGAACCAAACTTGGCACACTGAACTCTCATGAGACCAACAGAAAGTACTGAAAGGGTTTGCTGGGCATTTAGCTTGAGTTTGGAAGTTGTAGTTCACCTACATCCAGTGAGCATTGTAGACTCAAATAATGATGGATCAGGACCAAACTTGGCACGATCCCTCAATATGCCCAAAGAGGCAGAAGAGAAGAGAAGAGAAGAGAAGAGAAGAGAAGAGAAGAGGAGGAAGACGAGGAGGGTGAAGTAAACAGAGGAAGCTGGGGAGGGAATGGAAGCCCCCCGCCGCTCTGGCCTCGCCCCCGCCCCTTTCTTGCTCTGGCCCCATCCCCTCTCCATCGCTGCACTCTCCATCCTTCCCTCTTGCGTCCATGTGGTGGAAGGGGGAAGGAATGAAACAGGGAAAGGGGGAAAGATAGAAGGGAGGGAAAGAAGGAAGGAAACAAGGAGGGAAGACAGGAAACAGAAGAAGAGAAGGGAAAGAGCACGTGGCAATAGGGAGGGGGAGTGCACGGAGGAGGGCGATGGCATGCTCTGCGGCATGTGGCCCGCCGGCCGTTGCTGACCTCTCAAGGCTCTCTCAAGGCTTCGTCCTGAAGAGAGGGAGGCGAACTCCCATTGGGGCATTCAGCTTGCTCCTGGCCACCTCCTCTTCTCCCCCCCTCCCTTCCCCTCCGCTCTGCTTGCCTGCCTGCCTGCCTGCCTGCTTCTTCACATTTGCTTCTTCGACATGTAGCCGCCCCAATGGGAGTTCGCCTCCCTCTCTTCAGGACGAAGCCTTGAGGGAGTCGTGGGCCGTTCAGCATCGGCCGGCGGGCCACATGCGGCCCGTGGGCCGCAAGATGCCCAGGTCTGCTCTAGACTGGAGTATTGTAATGCACTCTACGTGGGCTTCCCTTGAAAACGGCCCGGAAACTTCAATTGGTCCAACGTGCAGCAGCCAGATTAATAACTGGAGCAAATTACAGGGAACGGTAATCACTTATAAAGTTTGGCACCCACCTACCTTCATGACCACCTCTCCCCCAATAAACATGCCCAGTCCCTTCGTTCCTCGGGGGAGGCCCTCCTTTCGCCCACTCCATTATCACAGACCCAACTTGTGGGAATGAGGGAGAGAGCCTTCTCCTCTGATGCCCCCCCAACTTTGGAACACATTGCCTAGCGAGATTAGGTTAGCCCCCACCTTGGAAACCTTTAAGAAGAACCTTAAGACGTGGCTTTTGCGTTGCGCTTTCGGAAAATGATC
Organism: Anolis apletophallus; assembly: GCA_030556195.1. Taxonomy (NCBI): domain Eukaryota; kingdom Metazoa; phylum Chordata; class Lepidosauria; order Squamata; family Anolidae; genus Anolis; species Anolis apletophallus. Next base: position 9,693,182 of record JARBWK010000012.1, read on the forward strand.
TCACATGTCCTTTGTCATTCTCCCCTAAAATGGGTTTCTTCACATTGCATTGTCGTAGAACCTCCCCTATAAATATATATGTTTTAATCTTATCTCATCCTTAGTTTTTTATGTCAGAGATAAATCAGCAGAGCCAGGTTGGAACTATAAAAGTCCTTTTATTAGTAAAGAAAGCAAAACATTCTACCGGAGCATTCTCACAGTGTGGCTCTCAGAGCATAAATCAATGGCGACTGAACAAAATTCTTATCTACAGTTTACGTTCCAGAGAGGTCGAAGATCCGGGACCTTACTCTTGTCACAGACATGAAATCTTTCCTCACCAATTAACCCTGTAATCACCTAACCACATTACACACAACTCAGCATTAGCATTTGGCACACTCAGAAAATAGACACATTTACAGATACATTTTAAACTAATCTCTGTCATACATTTTAACACTGACATTTTATCACTGTATTTTGCACATGTGGCCCGCTCCTTTTATGTTATTTAATTGTTCATTTTACTTGAAATGTTGTTTTATGTTTGTTATGTTGTTGTATTGATATGTATTTCTGGGCTTGGCCTCATGTTAGCCGTCCTGAGTCCCTTTCGGGGAGATGATGGCAGGGTACAAATAAAGTTTATTATTATTATTACTGAAGTACTTATTTTAAATTTGTCTGGGTAAGTACAACTTGGCTTGCAAATAATTAAGACAGAGCTATGTAGTTCTTGAAAAGTCGGACTTGGCCACGGTGGTCCAAGTTACATCTCGTATAGACTACTGCAATGCTCTCTACGTGGGGTTACCTATAAAGACTGCCCGGAAGCTGCAATTAGTCCAGCGCGCAGCAGCCAGACTACTAACAGGAGCAGGATACAGGGAGCACACAACTCCCCTGTTGTGCCAGCTCCAATGGCTGCCAATTAGCTTCCGAGCACAATTCAAAGTGTTGGTGTTGACCTACAAAACCCTGTACGTTTCCGGCCCAGTTTACCTGTCCGAACGTATTCTCCCCTATGAACCGTCAAGAGTGCTAAGATCATCTGGAGAGGCCCTGCTCTCGATCCCACCACCTTTGCAGGTGTATCTGGTGGGGACGAGGGACAGGGCCTTTTCTGTGGTGGCCCCCCGGCTGTGGAATTCCCTCCCAAATGAAATTAGATCTGTCCCCTTCCTCCTGACTTTTAGGAAGCGGGTGAAAACGTGGCTGTGCAATGAGGCCTTCGCAGAATGAAGGAGGAGATCGTGAAGCGACAAAAGTCGCTAACCACTAGATACGGACCGAATATACGGATAGAGTTGGACTTGATTTTACTTTGGCAAAAGGCTTTTTAAATGTATTTATTGTATGTGTAATTGATAATTTTATTGTAAATGTATGATGTTTTTAGATTTTCAATGTTAGCATTGAATACTTGCTGTTTGTCGGTCTGGGGCCCTCTTCGGAGGTGAGAAGGCTGGGGTACAAAAGTTTCACATATATAAATCTGTATACCTTAATAAAGCGGAATGTTTGTATGTTTGTATGTGTCCGGAGGGCGGAAGGATATGTGGCAGCTTTCTGATTGGCTCCCACTCCGGGCTTATTTGAATAACGCCTCTATTGGCTAGCCAACACGAACATTCCGACCCTCTAAACTGCCAGAGGGGGGTGGCTCCCAGGCTCCACGAACATTCAAATAGCAGAGGGGGTAAGGAAAAGGTCTGAGGCACTCAGGCATGGTGTGGGCTTAACTCCAACACAATTTGCGGACCCCAACAGTGACAAAACAAGACCAAACTTGGCACACAGAACCCCCAAGACCCACTCTACATCCTGGTGCAGTTTGAGGGAGGATGGACCATGGATGATGGGATTTGCAGTACTTAAACTCACTTCCTTACAGCACTGTGGCCCACACCAATGACGGATCAGAACCAAACTTGGCACACAAATCCCCCATGATGCACTTTACATCCTGGTGCAGTTTAGGGCAGGATGGGCCACAAATGATGGGATTTGCAGTACCTTTACCCGATTCACTTCCCACAGACCACTGCAGCCCCTACAAATCACAGACTAGGCCCAAACTTGCCACACAGAGTACTCATGACCCACTCTACATCCTGCTGCAGTTCTAAGGGGGATGGACCACAGATGATGGGTCTTGCAGTACCTTCACTCACTTCCTGAAACCGCTGCGACCCTCATCTAATGACCAGTGCAGACCAAACTTGGCACACAGAGCCCCCATGACCCACTCTACAACCTGGTGCAGTTCGGAGGATGGTGGACCATGGATGATGGGACTTGAAGTACCTTTACTCATTTCCCGAGACTGCTGCGATCCTCATCCAATGACTGATCAAGACCAAATTTGGCACACAGGACCCCCATGACCCACTCTACATCCTGGTGCAATTTGGAGGAGGATGGACCATGGATTATGGGACTTGAAGTACCTTCACTCACTTCCTGAGACCACTACAAGCCAAATAAACAACTGATAAGGACCAACCTTGGCACACAATGCCTTTCTCAAATAACCCGGGCAGGGCCGGGTCCCCAAGCTAGTAAATAATAAATTTTGAAGAGTCTGAGCTAAGAACTCTTCCAAATGCTGCTAGCTTTAATTTGTGCCAAAGCCCACTAAGACAGTCTTTCTCAACCAGTGTGCCGTGGCACACTAGTGTGCCGTGACGGACCTCCTGCTGTGCCGCGAGAAAAGCTCTCTGCCCCCCTTCCTCCCCTCTCCTGCCGAACTCCTTCTGCTTGGGGGAGGAGGAAGCGCCGGGCAGTGGCGAAGAACAAGTAGAAGGGGCCGGGGCGCCGCCTCCTTCGGCCGTTTCCCCAGCCAGCCTCCAATCCGCCATGACTCCCACCATGACTCTTGCCCCTCGCTCGCTGAAGCCGCGTGGAGGAGGAGCCCCGCCCACTGAAGCCCGTCCACCGCTCATGCTCCTCCTCTGTAGGAGAGCTGAAGCTGGGGGGAGGGGGCGGGGCATGGCACAGCCTGGCTCTGCCCCCTCCCCGGCTTCGGCACTCCCAGCAGCTGCTCCAGCCTTGAGGGGACAGTGCCAAGCCAGCATTGTGCTGGCTCTGGCACCGCTGGCTTGGCACTGCCCCCTCAAGGCTGGAGCAGCTGCTGGGAGAGGTGAAGCTGGGGGTAGGGGGCGGGGCATGGCGCAGCCTGGCTCCGCCCCCTCCCCAGCTTCGGCACTCCCAGCAGCTGTTCCCAGCAGGCCACCAACCCCCAGCCATTCTTTACTGTGTTAGAGTGTCATTTTGTGTCATTTTGGTTGGTGGTGTGCCCCCGGATTTTTTTAATGTTAAAAGTGTGCCACGGCTCAAAAAAGGTTGGGAAACACTGCACTAAGAGATATGCAGCTAAGCATTGTGGCCTGTGATAGAAGTGGGTGGCTACTTCTGACCAAAGAAAACAACAGAGAAATCAGACCACAGATTTCCCAAGACACATTTAATGTGGCTCTCAGAAGGAGCTCTTCGGGCTCTCGTGTTTCCCCAAAGTATCAAGATATCAATCAGATAATGATGGAAAGCTAGAGTGGTATAACCACTTGTGTCTCTATGACTGAAGAAAGGCCAATTTAAGCTTCCACTTAGCCTCTGGCCTCAAGGAACACTATCTCTCACTCTGATCCACTTCACAAGATTGTTCTGAAAATTAAAAGAGGAAAGAAAATGTCATCATCATTCTTGGAGGAATAGTGAGATATAAATGTAATGAAATACAAAATGAAGCCCTGCTGGATAAGCACAAGAAATGTTGTACAGACTAAGAATATCTTCCTTACTCAGAAATATATACTCTACTCGCCGTTCCCTGCCACGCGTTGCTGTGGCCCAGTCTGTGTATATGTGCCTGCGTATGTATATATTTGTGTATATGTGTATATACGTGTGTTTGCGTATATATGTGTGGTTTTGCGCATGTGGTGTAATATATATTTTTATTTTTGGCTTTTTAAATCCCTTCTGCTGTGTTTTTCAGTGCTTTTATGAGTGATGGTCACTTGTTGGCCTGATACATGTCCTATGTCCAAATTTGGTGTCAATTTGCCCAGTGGTTTTTGAGTTATGTTAAGCCCACAAACGAACATTACATTTTTATTTATATAGATCAGTGTTTCCCAACCGCTGTGACACGGCACAGTAGTGTGCCGTGACGGACCTCCTGCTATGCCGCGAGAAAAGCTCTCTGCCCTCTTCCTTCCCCCCCTCCTCCTGCCAAACTCCTGCTGCTTGGGGGCGGAGGAGGAAGGGGCAGGCAGCGGCAAAGAAAAAGAAGGGGCTGGAGCGCCGCCTCCTTTGGCCGTTTCCCCAGCCAGCCTCCAATCCGCCATGACTCCCGCCCCTCGCTTGCACTGCCCCCTCAAGGCTGCAGAAGCTGTGGGGAGGGGTGGGGCATGGTGCAGCCTGGCTCCGCCCCCTCCCCTGGCTTCTGCTCTCCCACAGCTTCTCCAGCCTTGAGAGAGCAGCGCCAGGCCAGCATTGTGCTGGCTCTGCCACCGCTGCCTTGGCACTGCCCCCTCAAGGCTGGAGAAGCTGTGGGAGAGCTGAAGCCGGGGGGAGGGTGTGGGGCATGGTGTGGCCTGGCTCCGCCCCCTCCCCGGCTTCAGCTTTCCCATGGCTTCTCCAGCCTTGAGGGGGCAGTGCCACGACAGCATTGTGCTGGCTCTGCCACCGCTGCCTTGGCACTGCCCCCTCAAGGCTGGAGAAGCTGTGGGAGAGCTGAAGCCTGGGGGGAGGGGTGGGGGGCATGGCGTGGCCTGGCTCTGCCCCTCCCCTGGCTTCAGCTTTCCCACAGCTTCTCCAGCCTTGAGGGGGCCGTGCCAGGCCAGCATTGAGCTGGCTCTGCCACCGCTGCCTTGGCACTGCCCCCTCAAGGCTGGAGAAGCTGTGGGAGAGCTGAAGCCAGGGTGAGGGGGTGGGGCATGGCGTGGCCTGGCTCTGCCCCCTCCCCGGCTTCAGCTTTCCCATGGCATCTCCAGCCTTGAGGGGGCAGTGCCACGCCAACATTGTGCTGGCTCTGCCACTGCTGCCTTGGCACTGCCCCTCAAGGCTGGAGAAGCTGTGGGACAGCTGAAGCAGGGGGCGGGGCATGGTGCAGCCTGGCTTCACCCCCTCCCCCCGGCTTCAGCTTTCCCACAGCTTCTCCAGTCTTGAGGGGGCAGTGCCAGGCCAGCATTGTGCTGGCTCTGCCACCGCTGCCTTGGCACTGCCCCCTCAACACTGGAGAAGCTGTGGGAGAGCTGAAGCTGCACGGAGGGGGCAGGGCATGGTGCTGCCTGGCTCCTCCCCCTCCCCTGGCTTCTGCACTCCCAGCAGCTGCTCCCAGCAGGCCACCATCCCCCAGCCGTTCTTTACTGTGTTAGCATGTCAATTTGTGTCATTTTAGTTGGTGCTGTGCCCAAGGATTTTGTAAATGTAAAAAGTGTGCCGCAGCTCAAAAAAGGTTGGGAAACACTGATATAGATAGATATCCTTGGACTTAAATATGGTCTAGAACAGGAGTAGCTACTACCGTGTTTCCCCGAAAGTAAGACACCCCCGATTGTAAGACATATCGGGGGTGTCAGCGGGGTCGGCTAATGTAAGCCGTACCCAGAATGTAAGCCGTACTCCATGCGAAAGGAGGGGGAAAGAAGGAGCAGGAGGCGGAGCGAAGCGGCGTCACGTCAGAGGCCAGGCCTCTGGCGCGCGGCCGCCTCGCCTCTCGCTCTTTCCTTCCCCCTCCCTTTGTTCACTCGAATGGACGAAGGGAGGGGGAAAGAAGGAGCAATAGGCGGGGCGAAGCGGCGTCACGTCAGAGGCCTGGAAAAAGAAAAGCGGCTGTTCTTTGGGAGGCGTGCCGCGGCCGGCCCTCGCCATGGCCATCCCCGCAGCCTCGGCTCCTGCCTGCCTGCCTGCCTTCGTTCCTTCCCTCATGCGCTCTCCATGCAGCTCCGAGGAGAGAAGCCTCCGCCTCCTTCTCTCGCTCTCTAACCCAAGCCGGGCCCGCTCCGCCCCCGGACCCAGGGAGGAGGGGCTTCCGGCCGGGAGGGGAGCAGAGGCATCCCGCCAAAGCCAGCCCCTTTGGGCGAGGGGAGGGCCTCGCAGGGAAAGGCGGAGAGCGAGCGACACCTGCAGGAGCCCCGCCGCCATGTTCTTCCCTCCCCCTCCCGCAGGGACGCGCGAGCGTGAGACCGCCGCACGAGGGAGGGTTGGTTGCTTCAAGGCGTGCTCCCCTTCTTCTTCACCTCAAGGCAAGTGTTTGGGCGGCGGAGGAGGCGGGACCGAGTGACGCGGCGGCCGGGGGTACGGCTTACCATCGCCCAATGTAAGCCGTACCCCGAAAGTAAGGCGTAGTGGGACTTTTCGGGGGGAAAAGAAAGTAAGACGCTATCTTACTTTCAGGGAAACACGGTAGCAAGTGCAGGGATCAATGTTCTGGCACGAATGTCCTCTTCTGTAGCTCACTGGGACCTAAACGCCCCATCATCAAATCCAGAAGTTGTTTCCGATCCACATCTGATTTAACATTTCACGTTGGAGTAGGCAAGTAGGGCTTTATAAGAACATAAGAACATATAAGAACATAAGAAAAGCCATGCTGAATCTGGCCTCAGCCCATCTAGTCCAGCATCCTGTGTCACACAGTGGCCCACTAGTTGTACACAGGGATCTCTAGCAGAAAGGAGGGCAAAACCCTCACCTGCTCCCGACCCCCCACAACCAGTACCCGGGGAAAATCCTGCCTGCCTCCATCAACACAGAGGTGGCACTTGGATGTCCATTTCAGTAACTACTGATTCCCTTGGTATCCATGAATCTGTCTAATCCTGCCTTGAAGCTGTCCAGGCTGACCGCTGTCACAACCTCCTCTGGAAGTGAGTTCCATGACCCAATGACCCTCTGGGTGAAGAAATATTTCCCTTTATTAGTCCTAACTTTCCTACCTTGGAGCCCCCTAGTCCTAGTGTTGTGTGACAGAGAAAATAGTTTTTCTTTATTCACCTTTTCTATCCCATGCATGATTTTATACACTTCGATCAAGTCACCTCTTAAACGCCGTCTTTCAAGGCTGAAAAGACCAAGGCGTTGCAACCTGGTTTCGTAAGGGAGCCGCTCCATCCCTTGGATCATTCTTGTTGCCCTTTTCTGTACCTTTTCCAGTTCCGTTATATCCTTCTTGAGGTGCGGTGACCAGAATTGTACACAGTACTCCAGATGTGGCCTCACCATAGATTTGTAGAGAGGCAATACAACATTTGCCGACCTATTTTCGATTCCCTTCCTGATCATGCCAAGCATAGAATTTGCTTTTTCGCTGCTGCTGCACTGGGTTGACATCTTCATTGAGCTGTCCACCAAAACCCCAAGATCCCTTTCCTGGTTTGTCTCAGAAAGCTTTGATCCCATCAGTTGATAAGTGTATTTGGGGTTCTTTGCCCCGATGTGCATGACTTTACACTTGTTTAGGTTAAAATGCATTTGCCACTTTGTTGCCCATTCACTCAATTTCGAGAGATCTTTCTGGAGCTCTTTACAGTCAGTTTCATTTTTAACTACCCTGAACAGTTTAGTGTCGTCTGCAAACTTTGCTACCTCAGAATTCACTCCTACATCCAGATCATTTATGAATAAATTAAAAAGTAACGGACCCAAAACTGAACCTTGGGGTGCGCCACTTCTCACCTCTTTCCACCCAGAGAAGTGTCCATTTATTACCACCCTTTGTTTCCTACAGTTTAGCCAGGTTCCAATCCAGGACAAGACCTGTCCCCTGATTCCATGGCTGAAGAGCTTATTTATGTCCCATTTCCAATCAATTTTGTCATTTAGAAACTTTCAGGAGCAGATGACTTAACTTCGTCAGTTAAAAATTACTTTGCATCAAGGGAAGAAGAGGTCAAAAATGAGTTTAGAGGTCCTATGAAGCCCATACACTACAACTTACCCAACACTGTACTAGATGAATAGACTGGTGGAGTTCTTAGGGAGGCAAAAGAGGCCATAAGGAAACTTTATTCAGCATCACCTAATTTATCTGTAATCTTCTTAGTTCCCATACCAACAGAGAGAGGCTAATGTACCGAAGGATATTCTTGAAATGACAGTCTATCTTGTCTTGGCTTTTCTTCACAAACGAAGATTCAGGAAGGATTCATCCCATGCTTTCTACAAGCGCATTGATCACTAAAAAGGCCAATCCAAGATAGTCAAGTCCGGTTGCAGACTTGCCTATCTTGGCAGAAAGCACAACAGAAAGTCTCCTTGGATGATGTTGTTTCCACGTTGCGGTTCCTTCTGCGTTGTCGTTTCTCTTCAAGACTCATTTGGCATGACTTCTCGAAAGAGGCCGCAGCATTGTGGATAGTGCGTCTCCATGCAAACCGATGTGAGGCCAGAGTGGACCATTGTTGGTGATCAATCTGGCTGAGCCTGAGGTGTTGTTTCAGGGAGTCCTTATATCTCTTTTTGGGGTGCCTCTCTTGCGCTGACCTGCAACGAGTTCACCATAGAGTAGTATCCTTGGGAGGCGGTGGTCCTCCATCCTAGAGACATGCCCTGCCCAGCGCAGCTGTGTTCTCAATAGCGTGGCCTCAATGCTGGTGATCCCTGCTTGCTCAAGGACAGCGACATTCATCACATAATAAGTCCAGTGTATATTTAGGATTGTGTGAAGACAGCACTGATGAAAGTGTTCAAGGAGTCATAGGTGCTGGCGACAGGTGATCCATGTTTCAGACCCATATAGAAGAATAGACAGTACACACTGTACACTCTGTACACACTGATTTTGGTGCTTTGCCTCAGGTGCTTGTTGCTCCAGACTCTTTTGTGAAGCCTTCCAAATGCACTATATGCCTTTGCTAATCTGTGATCTATCTCTTTATCTATCTTGGTGTCTGAAGAGATTATGCTTCCCAGGTAGGCAGGCATGTAGCCAGGGGGGGGAGCTAAGGGGGCTTCAGCCCCCCCCCCCGAAATTCTCAGGGTGATCCGCGCGAAGGCCTTACTGGTACATTATTTAAACTGTTATGTGCACTTATATCATGATCTGATCACCATGCTCATTATATCCCACATAAATGGGGTTATTGGGATAACAAATACAAAAGGTTTGCTAGGGTAGACCCTCTTCCACCCAGTCTCAGCCCCCGAACCAAACTCAGCCCCGAATCAAAATCCTGGCTATGGCCCTGCAGGTAGGTGAACTGCTGAACGGACTTAAGCACAGATTTGCCTATGCTGACGTGGGGATGGTGGTGTTCTTCCTGTGGTGCGGGCTGGTAGAGAACTTCCGTTTTCTTCAGGCTGACTTCCAGCCCAAACAGCTCTGCAGCTATACTGAGTATACTAGTGAAATGCAACACATCTGGAAGCACCTATTTCAGTTCTATCGTGGTCCATCTATCAGTGTAGGACCATGAGCTATAGGCTGCTGACCAATAGTGAATTTGCAGAAAAGAAAGAACAATGGTTGCTGCTTCCTGGTACATTGGGAAACAATCCCTACCTGATTGCATAAGAAGCACTGACGTACGACACAGACAGCATAAATACTGTCTGGTGATTACATTATTCATACCCTCATATTCGCAGCTACTACTTTGCAATGACAATGGAAAGTCGCGTAACCACTGCTAAAGAGGTTAGAAAAAAAATGTGCCTCCAACATGCTAATTAATCTTGATAACTTGTTAAGTTGCCATGGTGTTCTGTCAGTATATTAATTATTTTTGCACTGTGTAGTCCAGGAGCAGAAATCATCACCTGCTCAGCCACCTGGTGTCATTAAACAGCCCTACATTGACACACTTTCAGAAAAATTTACAGCACATGGAAACAGTTTCAGATACGGTGGTAAGATGTCCCCAAGGGGTATCTTTATTAATCTAGCATTCAACCTGTTTAAATAAGTTACGATGCGAGAAGACAGGCCTCTTCCTATCCTGTCACATCAAATCTGAGTATGTTATGTTGTGGCTAGACAAGGGCAGGTAGTTTAGGAAGAGGTCTTTCCAGGGTTCTCAATAAGTCGCAGGCCCATCTGTCAACAAAAGGGGCTTCTCCCGCACAATTCACCCCCAACACTGAGGTCCTCTGCAGGATGCTTACTCTAACCCAGGGGTGGGCAATTATATTTTCCGAGGGGGGCCACACGAGAGCCAAAAAATATTATGGAGGACAAGGGTGGTAATAAATGGACACCTAAAGGCGGAACTACATTCTAACCTACATAATTTATTTATGTATTTACTATATTTACTACTGTATATATTACACATCATTAATATTAACGTATTAATAGATTAAGAAATATTTATATATTATTAGTATTAATATCATAATTATTATATTATAGTATATATAGACATTATAATATATTGAAATTATAATATAATATAACATTATATTATTATAATAAAATTATTATAATAAAATAATAATAAAAACCACTAAAATTAAATTAAATTAAATTCAAGAAGGCAAGGTATGAACCAAGATGGAATGGCCCAATGGACCTAGCCCAGAGGATGGCAAACCGGACCCAGCCACCGCCGCAGCAGAGGAGAGCAGAGTAGCAGGCGATCGGAGGCTGCAGGCTTCCGCCCGCTCTCGCCCCCAGCCGTTCCCCAGCTGATCGCCCTGCTGTGGAGTGCCTGCCATCCCTGGAGGTGATCCAGGCCTGCAGGGGGAGCAGTCGGCGATCTGAGGCGGCTGATCGCCCTGGCGACCTGGAAGACGATCAAGTCTTCCGGGTCGCCAGGGCAATCAGCTGCCGCAAGTCGCCGACTGCTCCCGCTGCAGGGCTGGATCGCCTCCAGGGATGGCAGGAACTCCAAAGCCGCCGCTCCTCCGGCCTGTCTGCCAACGCAGGCCCCACAGAGCCCGCGATGGGATGGCGGCAGCAGCACTCCTTCCTCTTGGCCCCGCCCCCGACACCCTTCTCCCCGGGCCGGATAGAATCGGCTGCCGGGCAGCATCCGGCCCATGGGTCATAGGTTGCCCACCCCTGCTTTAGAACATCCTGCTAGAAGAGATCCGACAGCTAAATGAGCTGTCTGAATTTAAAACTATCTGAAGACCTACCTCTTCTAGCAGACCAATCCAGCCAGTTTTAATCATGAATTTCAAACTCGCATCCTGTGTTTTAATCTTTGCTCTATGTACCAGTATTTAATATATATTTACAGACACATTTCAATATGTGTATTTTATAGAAATACATTTTAATATGTGTATTTTATAGAATGTTTACAATGATTATGTGCTTTAACTATGGGCAGTTCAAGACAGCATCAAAATGCGGATTTAAAAACTGGGGCAAAAAAATCGCGTAACTTGACAACAAGTCCACACACAGATCTCTCAGTCCTGGGAATTGCTCCCCTGTCATCCTCACACCTTCCTTTGAAGTGGATCAAGATGGAGGGCGGACTCCATCTCCGAGATGCTCTGGACCTCATATGCACACATGTGGAGATCCAAATGTAAACATAAACAGATTCTTCATTCTTTCTCTTCACCCAACTGGTAATTCAAGTTCTGTTTAATATTATAGAGATCTAATCTATATATATAAAGGAAGAGTTGTCATGGAACGACCGTCCCAAACAGAGAAACCTTACAACGCAGAGACTCCAAACTTGCCAACAGAAATAGGCCTCAAGCAAGGTACGTTTGTAGCAAAGAAACTCCCCCAAAACCTAAAAGGCCCCCAAAACAACGAGTAAAAAAACTACATTTCCCAGCATCCTCCGGGGCTGCCAACGACTCTCCCAGCCTCTACATTCTGACAACATGATTGGCTGCCAATAAGGGCGGATTTGCATAACTCCTGTACTGGCCAGCCAATATGAACATTCCGACCCATAATAAACTGTCAGAGGAGGATAAGGCAAAGGGATGAGGCACAAACACAAACACCCAATTCACTTCCCACAGAAAATTTACACCCCTACAAATCACAGACCATGCCCAAAATTGACAGTAAGGCTTCATTAACTTAATTTCCCTGACTAGGCCTCACTTAATGGAATGCTGTTTACGCTCTGAATTGACAGTAAGGTTTCATTAACTTGATTCTCCCGACTAGCCCTCAGCTCATGGGACATTGTGTATGGCCTGAATTGACAGTAAGGCTTCATTAACTTGATTCTCCCGACTAGCCCTCAGCTCATTGGACATTGTGTATGGCCTGAATTGACAGAAAGGCTTCATTAACTTGATTCTCCCGACTAGCCCTCAGCTCATTGGACATTGTGTATGGCCTGAATTGACAGTAAGGCTTCATTAACTTGCTGTTCCTGACTAGGCCTCAGCTCATGGGACATTGTGTATGGCCTGAATTTACAGTAACCTACCTTGGCACACAGAGCCCCTATGACCCACGCTACATTCTACTACAGTTTGGAAGAGGGTGGACCATGGATTATGGGACTTGAAGTACCTCCATGGATAATGGGATTTGTACTACTTCACAACCCATCATTCCCCACAGACCACTGTGGCCCAGAACCAAGACCGATAAATACCAAACTTGGCACACAATGCCCCCCATGACCCACACTCCATCCGACACAGCCACAACGACACAGCCATGGCCCCAACAACACCATAACTAACAACAATTCCAACCCTTTCTCGCATCTCCTAAATAGGGCACAGCAACGCGTGCCGGGTACAGCTAGTTCTAAATAAAGGAATTGTTGCCAAGTTCCAACCGCTTCCCAATTGTGCTTTCAATTAGCCACCTGTGTGTCCGTGGCTCCATTATTGACAGACCAATCAGCTGTCTTGGACTTTTAAATCACACACATGTGCTGGAGACATCCACACAGGGGGATGGGAAGGAAGTCGTGTGTTTTGCATGACTGCAAAGATATACAGTCATGCGAAGGTGCACATTTTTTGGCCAGAATCTGGTTTCAAGTGCACCTTTTAAATACGTGCCTTTTAGCTGTTAACCCAGTTTCACCCGCACTTTGGCCAAATACCCCTCCCCCTCTTTATCCCAGTTACTTCTGGGTTTTTGGGCATGTGTAGAAGGTGTTGTACTCCAGTGTTGTAGCTGAGGCTGAGAGAGGGGAACCTGTAGTTGGAAATGCTAAATGGTTTACTCGTGAGCAGGAGTTGGATGAGGAGCAAGAAAGGAAGAGATTAAAGCAAATACTTAGCGATTCTTCTGTGGATAAAACGTTTCTGGGTTTTTCAGAGGATGATGGGAGTGGAGACAAGGAGCAGGCGATGGGAGTTTGGGATGCGGGGTCACAGAGAACTGAAGGTGACTCTAGTGAGATGAATTGGACATCAGTTGCAACAGATACGGGATGTCTGTTTGGAACCCACCAGCAGTTATTCGTTTGCGGGGTTCACGGGAGATGGGGAATGGGGTAATGGAAATGGGGAGCTAAGTCACCATAGGAGACGTATTGCCTGGCGAGAGAGACAAAGGAGAGAGACACATTTCCAGAAGATCTCCGAATAAAGAGGCCCCTTTTTCCCACGGTGAAAGGCAAACTGGAACTGACTGCACTTCCATTTTGCATGTGGACGTGCGGCTCTACAAAGCTCCATATTCAGGAAGGAACACATATTTTGAAACACGCCAACAAGTGGAACAGAGTAGATTTGCTCTAACTTCAAACAAACACACGAATCTCGAGGCTTGTAAATAATGGTTGTTATTATAGCAAATTCAAAGCAAATACGTGTTAATTCACACAACAACAAAATGATAAGCAAACGTCCATTTGTAATCCAAACGCCGTTGCGTAAATAAATTTGTAATCCCCACGCCGATGCGTGTAGTAGGGTAGACCCCAAATACCAGCCACATCAGACAAGTGGTCAACAAACATTGGGTTATTCTGAAGAACATCCCGGGCCTCACTCAAACGCCCATCATAGCCCCAAGCGGTCCAGAAATACCAAAGACGACCTAGAGCACACGCAACTGAAAGCACCAGTACTCAAGAGCATTTTAACCCCAAAACCCACCAATGTGGACATTGTGTTCAATGTAGGTTTGTGTATCCGGATAAGCGCATCTTTAATCCGGGCACTGGACAAGACATCATTTTCAGGGGATCATTTTCCTGCAATACGGACTGCACAGTATATGGATTGGTTTGCTCGTGTGGAAGCCTTTACGTGGGCGAAACTAAACGTTGTTTACGCCTCAGAATTTCTGAACATCGTTCGAAAATACGCCGATTAGCTGAGGACTCCCCACTGTATACACACTTCAAAGAGAAAACTATGGGCCGGATTCCCTCCGATTTTTGGCTTACAGCGGGTTATTATCCCTCCTCATCAAAACCCTGATGTACTACTCAGGCGTGCAGAAGCGGCCTGGATTTTAAAACTAAACAGCGAGCAACCCTTCGGCCTCAATGAAAAATTACGCATTCATGATCTAACCCTTTAAGACTTTACCTATACTCCATTCTCTTCTCCCCAGCCCCACCTGTGCTCCTTGCCTCCAATGTGTACTTAATTGCTTTGTGAGCTCTAAGTCTTTGCATTTGCCATGACCACATAGGGAGACACACTTCTCGCCCCATGCTCTAGGTATGTTTGTTTGCCCTGTGTTATTATTGGATTGTTGCCTTTTCTGATTATGATGTATTGATTGCCATATGTGGTATTAATTGATATTGCATACTATGCCACCTTATGTATAATTGTGTTCTATGTGGATTGTTTTATGGATATCGAGATGACCCATTGTATATAATTTCTTATAGACTGAAATGGTCACCTACCTCTGTGGACACCTCTACCCACTTGTCGCATAGCCTTGATAAAGACCAGCCAGGTCGAAACGTGAAAGGGCCCACGCACCTGCGTCCTCGTCGGCTTTCGACGACACCGGCACACCACCGACCACCCCATTTGGGGTCTACCCTACTACACGCATCGGCGTGGGGATTACAAATTTATTTACGCAACGGCGTTTGGATTACAAATGGACGTTTGCTTATCATTTTGTTGTTGTGTGAATTAACACGTATTTGCTTTGAATTTGCTATAATAACAACCATTATTTACAAGCCTCGAGATTCGTGTGTTTGTTTGAAGATTGCTTAGCACCACGCCCTGTTTGTTTCACTAGATTTGCTCTAAGACAGTGTTTCTCAACCAGTGTGCCGTGGCACACTAGTGTGCCGTGAGCAATCATCAGGTGTGCCGCGAGAAAAGCTCTCTGCCCCCCTTCCTTCCCCCCTCCTCCTGCCGAACTCCTGCTGCTTGGGAGAGGAGGAGGAAGGGACGGGCGGCGGCAAAGAAAAAGAAGAAGGGACCGGGGCACCGCCTCCTTCGGCTGTTTCCCCAACCTGCCTCCAATCTGCCATGACTCTCGCCCCTTGCTTGTTGAAGCCGCGCAGAGGAGGAGCCCCGCCTACTGAAGCCTGTCCACTGCTGATGCTCCTCCTCTGTGAGAGAGCTAAAGCCGGGGGGAGGGGGGGCATGACGCAGCCTGGCTCCACCCCCTCCCCCCGGCTTCAGCACTCCCACAGCTTCGCCAGCCTTGAGGGGGCAGTGCCAAGCCAGCAGTGGCAGAGCCAGCACAATGCTGGCTTGCCCCTCAAAGCTGGCGGCTGTGGGAGAACTGAAGCCGGGGAAGGGGGTGGGGCATGGCACTGCCTGGTTCCGCCCCTCCCCAGCTTCAGCACTCCCACAGCTTCGCCAGCCGTGAGGGGGCAGTGCCAAGCCAGCGGTGGCAGAGCCAGCACAATGCTGGCTTGGCACTGCCCCCTCAAGGCTGGCGAAGCTGTGGGAGAACTGAAGCCAGGGGAAGGGGCGGGGCATGGTGTGGCCTGGCTCCTCCCCTGGCTTCGGCACTCCCAGCAGCTGCTCCCAGCAGCTCACCATCCCCCAGCCGGTCTTTACTGTGTTAGAGTGTCAGTTTGTGTCAGTTTGGTTGGTGGTGTGCCCCCGGATTTTTTTAATGTTAAAAGTGTGCCGCGGCTCAAAAAAGGATGGGAAACACTGCTCTAAGAGAAGGATCAACTGATGTGGGCTATCAAACTACAATTAGAACAAGAAGCAGGTGCAGGGCCGGATTAAGGGCTTCTGCCGCCCTAGGCAACACTCTAAATCCCACCCCGGGGGGCTGCGGCCGCTGGGGGCGTGGCCTCTTGCGGGGGGGGCGGAGCCGGCGTGAGGGAAAGGGGGCTGGGAGAGGCCTCGCCGCCGTCGCGCCGCGGCGCCGCCCTGGAGGCGGCGTATGTGCCTTCCCCCACTGCCTCCCGTGCAAGCGAGGAGGCAGCGGGGAGGGCACGTCCGTCGCTCCGGGGGGCGTGGCGGCGGGGGCTTCTCCGGATCTCCCCTTTCTCTCGCGCCCTGGCTGGTCGCCCCTTCCTCTCTTCACTGAAGGGAGGAGGGGCGGAACTCGGCCGGCGCAAAAAAGGGAGCCGGGAGGGTCTCGCCGCCGCCGCACCGCTCCTGGGGCGATGGACATGCCTTCCTCCGGCCCGCCACCTCCTGTGCAAGCGAGGAGGCGGCAGAGGAGGGCACGTCCTGGGGCGCGGCGGCGGCGGGACCCCCGGCGGCGCCTTCTCCCCACGCGCCGGGCTAGTCCGCCCCTCCTCCCTTCACTGAAGGGAGGAGGGGCGGAGCCGCTGCCGGCGTGAGGGGAGAGGGCGCCGCCGGGGGAAAGGAGAAGGAGCAAGAGGCGGCGCTAAGAGGCGCCGCGTCAGAGGCCTGGCCCTGACGTGGCGCCCCTTTGCCCCGCCTCTTGCTCCTCCTGGGTTCCCCCTCCCAAGTGAACGAAGGAAGGGAGGGAGGGTGGAACCCAGGAGGAGCAAGAGCGCGGGAGAGATTCAGGCGGTTTTTCGCGCCCGCCGCCCGTGCCCCAAACACGCGGGCGGGGCAGGGGCGGGCGAAAACCGCCTGAATCTCCTTAGGGGGCGGCGGAGACTCATTTCCGGGCCTCTTCAGGCCCGGTTATGCTGCCCCCCAAATGCTGCCGCCCGGAGGCATGTGCCTCGGCTGGCCTTATGGGTAATCCGGCCCGGAGCGGGCGCGAAGATGCTGGGGAGAGGAGCAAAAGTTGGCCATTTGGGTTAACATTTTAGTGGAAAGCTGTCTCTTACATCCTTGCAAATGTCCATGTTGGTCTTAGGGGTGATTGGAGTTGTAGGTCCAAACAACTAGCCGGGAGAGCTTTTGGACAATTAAAACTTGTGCGCCAGCTGCGCCCGTTCCCTGGGAAGTCTGACTTGGCCACAGTGGTCCACGCTCTGGTTACATCCCGTTTAGACTACTGCAACACTCTCTACGTGGGCTGCCTTTGAAAACTACTCGTAAGCTTCCATTAGCCCAACGGTCGGCAACCAGGTTGCTAACGGTAGCGGCATACAGGGAGCAAGCCAGTCCTCTGTTACGTCAGCTTCACTGGCTGACGATTAGCTTGTGGTCACAATTCAAAGTGCTGGTTTTAACCTTTAAAGCCCTAAACAGCTCTGGCCCAGTTTACCTGTCCGAACGTATCTCCTATTATGAACCATCACGTAGCTGCAGGAGAGGCCCTGCTCTCAATCCCGCCACTCACACAAATGCAGTTGGTGGGGACGAGAGACAGGGCCTTTTCAGCAGTGGCCCCCCGTCTGTGGAACTCCCTCCCTAAGGATATCAGGTTGGCCACCTCCCTCCTGTCCTTTAGGAGACAGCTAAAGACCTGGCCCAGGCATTCAACTATGTGGAGAATGGCATCTGGACTTGAATGTAGCGCAGCTGGCTGGGAGTCAGCTGCATAAGATCTCTACTGACCACAAGGTCATGAGTTCGAGGCCTGACCGGGTCGGGATGACCGCTCGACCATTTGTGTAGCTCGTCGTCGACCTTTGCAAGCTGAAAGTCAGTTGCATCCATCAAGTAGGAAATTTAGGTACCACGTTGTGGGGAGGCTAATTTAACTGATTTACGAGGCCATAAATCTCCAGGAAGTGTGTAAAAGGAGTGAAGGAGTGCGACAGCTCCCCCTGGTGGCCAGAAGCTGAAATGTTAAAATGCCTCTGAGTGTTTTGTCTTATTTATTTATTTATTTATTTATTGCTCATTTTTATATACGGCTCCTCCCTGCAGGCTCGGGGCGGTTTACATAAAACAACAGATTAAAAAGCAGATAAAACACTTCGTTATATAAAACACAAGGACATGGTCAGAGTTGTCCGGGGGAACTTAGATTGAAGGTCTGCTTAAAAAGGGTCATCTTGCAGGCCCTCCAGAAGGGGGCTAACTCCGTGATAGCCCGAACGTCATCTGGTAATGCGTTCCACAGCGTTGGTGCCACCACGGAGAAGGCTCGTTGTCTTGTCACTGAGAGGCGACAGGAACGAACTGATGGAATCATCAGAAGGTTTTGATCTTCTGAGCGCAGAGATCTCGGGGGAATGTATGGGGTGAGGCGGTCCCTCAGGTACACTGGCCCTAGACCAGGGCTGTCCAACTGGCGGCCCGGGGTCCGCATACGGCCCCCCAGCCCCTTCCCTCCGGCCCCCTAAGCTTTTTAATAAAAAATAAAAATTGAAAAATAAAATAAATAATAAAAATTAAAAAAAATACCTACTGTACTTCCGGGTTCGGAGCAAGTATCGCGAGAATACACAATCCACACGGGATTTCGCTGTCAACGCGAGATCACGCCGGCGTTGACAGCGAAATCCCTTGTGGATTGCGTATTCTCGCGATACTCTTCGGCTACTCTACTTCTGGATCGCTGAGGCCCACAGACGTGATTAGGACCTTCTTCGACTCAGTCGGTCGTCGCCCCTCTCGTCGTCCGGGTACTCCTGGATCCTGCGCGTTTGGAAAAGGTAGGCCGAAGCAGGGGGCTCCTCATTCCCTCCCCCCATCTTCCCTCATGTATTAAAAAAAATTAAATATATTTAAAGATGTAATAAGGGGAGATGGGATACATTAAAATAAGGGGAGAGGGGAGGATGGAATTAAATATATTTAATATTAAATTAAAATAAGGGGGTGGGAGGATGGAATTAAATATATTTAATATTAAATAAAAATAAGGGAGAGGGAGGATGGAATTAAATATATTTAATATTAAATTAAAATAAGGGAGAGGGAGGATGGAATTAAATATATTTAATATTAAATTAAAATAAGGGGAGAGGGGAGGATGGAATTAAATATATTTAATATTAAATTAAAATAAGGGGAGAGGGGAGGATGGAATTAAATATATTTAATATTAAATTAAAATAAGGGGAGAGGGGAGGATGGAATTAAATATATTTAATATTAAATTAAAATAAGGGGGTGGGGAGGATGGAATTAAATATATTTAATATTAAATTAAAATAAGGGGAGAGGGGAGGATGGAATTAAATATATTTAATATTAAATTAAAATAAGGGGAGAGGGAGGATGGAATTAAATATATTTAATATTAAATTAAAATAAGGGGAGAAGGAGGATGGAATTAAATATATTTAATATTAAATTAAAATAAGGGGAGAGGGAGGATGGAATTAAATATATTTAATATTAAATTAAAATATGGGGGAAGGGAGGATTTAATTAAATATATTTAATATTAAATTAAAATAAGGGGTGGGGAGGATGGAATTAAATATATTTAATATTAAATTAAAATAAGGGGAGAGGGGAGGATGGAATTAAATATATTTAATATTAAATTAAAATAAGGGGGGTGGGGAGGATGGAATTAAATATATTTAATATTAAATTAAAATAAGGGGAGAGGGGAGGATGGAATTAAATATATTTAATATTAAATTAAAATAAGGGGAGGGGAGGATGGAATTAAATATATTTAATATTAAATTAAAATAAGGAGGGGAGGATGGAATTAAATATATTTAATATTAAATTAAAATAAGGGGAGGGGAGGATGGAATTAAATATATTTAATATTAAATTAAAATAAGGGGAGGGGAGGATGGAATTAAATATATTTAATATTAAATTAAAATAAGGGGAGAGGGGAGGATGGAATTAAATATATTTAATATTAAATTAAAATAAGGGGGAGGGGAGGATGGAATTAAATATATTTAATATTAAATTAAAATAAGGGGAGAGGGGAGGATGGAATTAAATATATTTAATATTAAATTAAAATAAGGGGAGAGGGGAGGATGGAATTAAATATATTTAATATTAAATTAAAATAAGGGAGAGGGGAGGATGGAATTAAATATATTTAATATTAAATTAAAATAAGGGGAGAGGGGAGGATGGAATTAAATATATTTAATATTAAATTAAAATAAGGGGAGAGGGGAGGATGGAATTAAATATATTTAATATTAAATTTAAATAATTTAATATCTTATCCCTGCATTTAATGTTAGTAAAAGATTATATTTGACTGTATGCATGCAGGGGCGGGGGCGGGGCGGGGGCGGAGCTGGGGAGAGGGCGGAGCCAGGGGCATGGAGGGGGCGGAGCCGGGGGTGGGGGCAGACCCTACGGCCCCCCAGGTCATCCGTGACCGGAATTCAGGCCCCTGGGCCGGTAGAAGTTGGACAGCCCTGCCCTAGACCATACAAGGCCTTAAAGGTCAAAACCAGCACCTTGAAAACAATCCAGTACTCTATTGGTAGCCAGTGCAATTGCTGTAGGATTGGTGTGATGTGCTCTCTCGCAGGTGCTCCCACCAGTAATCGAGCAGCAGCATTTTACACCAGCTTGAGTTTCCAGGTTGTCGACAAGGGAAGGCCAATGTAGAGGGCGTTACAGTAGTCTAACCTCGAGATGATCGTCGCTTACATCACCGTAGCGAGGCCATTCCTGGATAGGTAAGGAGCCAGTCGCCTAGCCTGGCGAAGATGGAAAAATGCTGTTTTGCTAACCGTGGAGATTTGAGTCTCCATCGATAGCAGTGAGTCTAACTGAACCCCCAGGCTTTTTACCAAAGACGACGGGCTTAGCCGCTCCCCATCCCGGGTAGGCAACCGGCACTCACCCATACCAGGACATCCCAGACATAGGATCTCCATCTTTGATGGATTCACCTTCAACTGGCTGGTGTGCAGCCATCCAGTCACGGCTTCAAGGCATTGATGGAAACAATCGGGTACGGTGTCCGGCCTGCCATCCATTCTCAGCACCAGCTGGGTGTCATCAGCATACTGATGGCACTCCAGACCAAAATCGCGAACCAGACCAAACTTACATGTTTGTATGTCAAAGGGCATTGAATGTTTGCCTGTATATGTGCATTGTGATCCGCCCGGAGTCCCCTGCGGGGTGAGAAGGGCGGAATATAAATGATATAATAATAATAATAATAATATGATGTGTCGATATTAGATTTATCTGGCTGGACTCTGGTTTAGCGGAATGTTAATTTTGAATGTTAAAGTATTTTATGGATGATTTTATAATGTTTTTAATTGAGCCAAGTGTTTTAATCCCTCTTGCCTGGAGGGGTTACGTGGGCCTCTGTTGAATATCATAAATAGCTCCCTTGAGCAAGAAGTCTTTCCAGAGTGCTTAAAAGAGGCGGTGGTAGCTCCATTACTGAAGAAACCGTCATTAGACCCTGCGGTTCCCTCCAACTACCGCCCAGTGTCGAATCTTTCGTACCTGGGGAAGGTAGTTGAGAGGGCAGTAACGGAGCAGCTGCAGTCCTTCCTAGATGATGCAACATGGCTAGACCCCTTCCAGTCCGGCTTCCATTCGGGGCACGGGACGGAGACGGTTCTGGTCTCCATCACAGACCAACTCTGCTGCCAGCTTGACCAAGGCGGGTCTGCGCTGCTCGTGTTATTGGACCTCACGGCAGCGTTTGACACGGTCGACCACAATCTATTGACCCACCGCCTGGCCATGGCTGGAGTGAGGGGGACAGCCCTAAAATGGCTGACCTCCTTCCTCCACCAGCGGTCTCAGCGTGTGAGGAGGGGCGGGTGGTCTCCGAGGGCTCCTCATTAGTTTGTGGAGTTCCGCAAGGGGCCATCCTCTCCCCTCTGTTGTTTAACATCTACATGCAGCCGCTTGCACAGCTGGTGCGGAGTTATGGGCTGGAGTGTCACCAATATGCGGATGATACCCAGCTCATTCTGAGGATGGAGGGCAGGCCGGGATCCGTCCCCGATAATTTCCAGCACTGCCTCGAAGCCATTACTGGATGGCTGCGAGCCAGTAGGTTGAGGGTGAATCCGGCGAAGACGGAGATCTTGTGGCTGGGCCGCCGGGTGGGGTAGATGTCCAGCTTCCGACCCTGGACGGCGCGCGTTATGCCCATCGTCTTCCGTGAAGAGCCTGGGAGTCCATCTGGACTCTAAGCTGACCATGGAGGCCCAGGTCTCTGCGGTCAGCAAGGTGGCCTTTTTCCATCTCCGACAGGCAAGGAGGTTGGCCCCCTATCTCTCCCGGAACGACCTCGCCACGGTGATCCAAGCCACGGTCATCTCAAGACTAGATTACTGCAACGCGCTCACGTTGGCCTTCCTTTGTCGGGCGATCCGAAGCTCAAGCTGGTGCAGAACACTGCCGCCCGGCTCCTGTCTGGCTCTCCAGCAGGTTGCCATATAACACCTGTTTTGCAGGACCTGCACTGGCTGCCAATTGAGCACCGGATCGCCTTCAAAGTGTTGGTTCTCACCTTTAAGGCCTTGCACGGCCTGGGGCCAGCGTATCTGAGGGACCGTCTCACTCCATATTGCCCACTGAGATCACTGCGGTCCAAGGATGCTAACTTCTTGGAGGTACCTTCGGCGAAGCTGGCACGGCTGACATCCACCCGACGGAGGGCGTTTTCTGTCATAGCTCCTACGCTGTGGAGCGCCCTCCCGGCCGACACCCGGGCAATGAAGGACCTGCTCCCGTTCAGGCGGGCTTGTAAAACCTATTTGTTTAGGCAGGCCTTCGATGGGTAGGCCCGTGCGTCTTGGTTGTGCCACTACCTCAACTGTGTTGTTGTTTTTACTGTGTTGCTTGTTTTTAATTGTTCTTAACCTTCTGTATTTTATTGTGCCTTCGGCTCTTGTAAGCCGCCGCGAGCCTTCGGGAGTCGGCGGCATAGAAACCCGAATAAATAAATAAATAAATAAAAATAAATAAATAATCGTATGTATATTGTGGATAGCATCATGGATGCATATGTGAAACCGCCCGGAGTCCCCTGCGGGGTGAGAAGGGCGGAATATAAATGATATAATAATAATAATAATAATAATAATATGATGTGTCGATATTAGATTTATCTGGCTGGACTCTGGTTTAGCGGAATGTTAATTTTGAATGTTAAAGTATTTTATGGATGATTTTATAATGTTTTTAATTGAGCCAATTGTTTTAATCGTATGTATATTGTGGATATAGCATCATGGATGCATATGTGAAGCCGCCCGGAGTCCCCTCGTGGGAGAAGGGCGGGGTAGAAATGAAGTTAATAAATAAATAAATAAATAAATAAAGTTCGCCATCCTGTAATAAAACAAAATGAGGAAGCTGCCTTGGCTTTTACGCGACCTTCTGAAAAGTTGTGTAAAGAGGGAAGTGAAATGCACCTCCCCTACTTCCTGAAAGTGCCGCAGTCTAATAGGTGTTGACATAGTTCTCCGCATTCAGAATCAACCAGGAAATGTTAGGAGAATGTTATTGCTTACTGTGAAATCAGTCTTTTATCCCGAGGAATACTGCTGTGAATATGAATTAGATCTATTTCCACCACCGAAGTTACACTTCCCTACAAAGGGATTAAAATACCAAGATGTTTGATCTTAAGAAGCGTTTCCAACCTCTCAACTTCCCTCTGTACATTTGGAGGAGGCGAGATGGGATGGTGATTTCCTAGGCCACACTTTTTCAGCATGCGAGCGACTTATAAAACAACCAAGTCAAAAAGCTTACTTGTCCGAACATATATCCCCTTACGGTATGTCCCACCTCGAAATTTACAATATTCCGGGGAGGCCCTGCTCTCCCACCCTGACATCATTCCACAGATATAAACAGGCAGAATGAAAGCAGACAGACCTTTCAGCTGCAGGGCCATTCAATGCTGCAAATACGTTTGGTGGGGACGAGGGACAGGGCCTTCTCGGTAGTGGCCCCTCGCCAGTGAAACTCACTCCCCAGCGAAATAAGGTCAGCTGATCTATGTGGCCAATGGGACATTCAAAAATGCACCCAGTCAAGAGTTCCTTTTCCCTCCCTGACATCATTCCATAGATATAAACAGGCAGAATTAAGGCACACAGACCTTTCAGCTGCAAGGCCATTCAGTGCTGATCAATGTGGCCAATGGGACATTCAAAAATGCATCCGGACAAGAGTTCCTTCTCCCACCCTGACATCATTCCACAGATATAAACAGGCAGAATGAAAGCACACAGACCTTTCAGCTGCAAGGCCATTCAATGCTGATCAATATGGCCAATGGGACATTCAAAAATGCATCCAGACAAGAGTTCCTTCTCCCACCCTGACATCATTCCACAGATATAAACAGGCAGAATGAAAGCACACAGACCTTTCAGCTGCAAGGCCATTCAATACTGATCAATGTGGCCAATGGGACATTCAAAAATGCATCCGGACAAGAGTTCCTTTTCTCACCCTGACATCATTCCAGAGATATAAACAGACAGAATGAAAGCACACAGACCTTTCAGCTGCAAGGCCATTCAATGCTGATCAATGTGGCCAAGCAGATGAACTCCTCGCAGTCGCAGAAGGCTTTGGCAGGAAATGGCTGCCAAAGCCTCGCTCTGGTTGTCCTCCCTCGTGGCTCCTTTGCGCGCCGCCGCACGCTCCAAAGGTGCATGCGCGGGCCAGGCGCCCGCCCCCTCCTTTGCTCTGCTGGCCTCCTTCTCCCTCCCCCTCAGGTCATGCTGCGACGGCACTGAGGATGGAGGCGGGGGAGTCGTACCAGAGGCAGCGGAAGGTGAGCATGCCAGAAAGTGCGCACGCGCGAAAGGTGCACCGAGCAGATGGTGCGCCACGCGCAGGGCAGGAACGCCCCATCCGGCTGCGAACGACCTCTTTTGGACCCGCGATCGACTGATCAATCGCAATCGACTTCGTGGGCAGCCCTGTCCTAGACTTTAAAAATGGGAAAAAAGTATTGTGCCTAGTTTTAAAATGTCCTTAAAATAAACACATTTGTCTGAAGTGATTTAGTTAGTTATTGAAATATTTCTATCCTCTCCTACTTAGGGAGAAACTGCTGGGCGACAGCCATGCGTTTATGAAGATTTATTATTCACTTCTTGTAAGAGTAATGTCTTTCCTTTTTTTCTTTTTCTTTTTTGAGAAACCTTTTCCAATATATGAAGAAGTGGATATAACCTTGTGCACATGAACATTTAAATCCAATTGTCTGCCCCTAGTGAACCAGATGCAGAAAAACTATGAGATTTATATATGCATTGTATTATCACTCAGCAATTGATTTTTCTATAGTTGGGACCCAGGGCCCTTCCACACAGCCATATAACCTAGAATATCAAGGCAGATAATCCACAATATCTGCTTTGAACTGGATTATCTGAGTCCACACTGCCATATAATCCAGTGCAGTGTGGATTTTACACTGCTGTGTGGAAGGGGCCTCAGAAACATGGTTTAGGCAAAGAAGGAAAAAGAAAGAGTGTGCAATATTAAGATAATCCACAATATCTGCTTTGAACCGGATTATCTGAGTCCACGCTGCCATATAATCCAGTTCAATATGGATTTTATACAGCTATATGGATGAGGCCTCAATAACATGGTTTAGCCAGTGGTTCCCAATCTTTTTTGGCCTACTGCCCCCTTTCCAGAAAAAGTTTTACTCAGCGCCCCCCTAGAAATTAATTAATTATAATAATAGTAATAGCGTTGGAAGGGACATCTAAAGACCATCTAGTCCAGGGGTGCTCACACTTTTTTAGCATGGGAGCTACTGATTAAAAAGCCAAGTCCCAAAGATCACCTACCCAGAAATGTAAATCGTATAACTATTTATTTATTTATTTATTTATATTTATTATTCATTTTTATGTACCGCTCCTTCCAGCAGGCTCGGGGCAGTTTACATAAAATGAAGTTATAAAACATCAACATTTCAATTTAATAACAATATAAAACAGAGCATAAAAATACATCCAACCACCCCATTTCTCCCACACTGCCATATTACCACACATATTATCAGCCAGAAAGTAAGAAGAGAGGCTGTTGAACTACAAGGCCATTTAATACGCAGCAAGGTAAACAAAGGGGCATGCAAAAATACATCCAACCACCCCATTTCTCCCACACTGCCATATTACCACACATATTATCAGCCAGAAAGTAAGAAGAGAGGCTGTTGAACTGCAAGGCCATTTAATACGCAGCAAGGTAAACAAAGGGGCATGCAAAAATACATCCAACCACCCCATTTCTCCCACACTGCCATATTACCACACATATTATCAGCCAGAAAGTAAGAAGAGAGGCTGTTGAACTGCAAGGCCATTTAATACTTAGCTAGGTAAACAAAGGGGCATACAAAAATACATCCAACCACCCCATTTCTCCCACACTGCCATATTACCACACATATTATCAGCCAGAAAGTAAGAAAAGAGGCTTTCGAACTGCAAGGCCATTTAATACGCAGCAAGGTAAACAAAGGGGCATGCAAAAATACATCCAACCACCCCATTTCTCCCACATTTCCATATTCCCCAACATATATTTCTCAAGGAACAAAGCAAGCAGAGAGGTTTTGGAGCTAAAAGACCATTTTTAAACATTA
The DNA here is from genome assembly GCA_030556195.1 of Anolis apletophallus. NCBI lineage: Eukaryota > Metazoa > Chordata > Lepidosauria > Squamata > Anolidae > Anolis > Anolis apletophallus. The sequence continues at coordinate 9,719,886 of JARBWK010000012.1, forward strand.
AAAATAAACAAAGAGACATGCCACAGAACAATCAAGCACCCACCCCAAAGTAAAAGGACCGACCTTTGAGATGCGGTAAGGAAATGACCCCAAAGCGTCCTTCTTCTCCTCCTCCGTCATTGCTCTTATTTCCACACCGGCAGCATGCGTGCCGCCTCCAAGAGCTCACGAGAAGTCCGAGAGGCAGAATGGGCGCTTCTGCGCATGCGCGCAGGGCCAGCCATGCATCGCATCATCCAGGCCCGCCCCTTTTGATCTCCTAAGACTCTGAGTGGCTGGAGAAGGACGGAGGGAGGAGGAGGAATCCAAAAGAGGGGGCCCATTCTGCCTCTTGGACTCTGGAGCTTTTGGAGGTGACGCGCGAGCAGGGAGCGGGGAGGAGCAACGACGGAGGACTTCTTTGCAGCGTGCAAGGGCACGTGAAGAGGACCAACAGCAAAAAACCTGGTCAGGGGCCTGAAGATCACCAGGATGAGGCCCGAAGATCACCCTGGTGATCGCGATCACCATTCTGAGCACCCCTGATCTAGTCCAACTAAAACAGGAGAGATGGAAGAAAGGAGAATGAGATCCCCCCCCCAGGGGCGGTCCTACAAGGTAGGCCAAGTAGGCGGCCGCCTAGGGCGCCATCTGGGAAGGGGGCGCCATCCTGGCCGCATGGGGCACCATCCTGGCCCTGCCGATGTTCCTCAGACAGTGCTGCAGCTGCCTGCTTTTGGGCCCCGGCCTTGTGTGTTCCGACACCGCTTCTGGGCATGCGCGGAGGTTTTCGTGCAGGCGCAGTTGCTCCAGAGCTGAAGTTGAGCACAGGAGCAACTGCACATCCGCGAAAACCTTCTCGCATGCCCAGTAGCTCCCTTGCACAGAAGCCTGTAAGCAAAGCACTCCCTATCGGGCAGGCAGGGAGTGCTTCCCTTCTCTTTGTCTCTCGCGCTGCTTTGCGGGAAGGAGAAAAGAATCAGTGAAGGAAGTGTAATTTTATATTACATGTAATATTACAAACAATATTGCAGTATAGTGGTATTGTACAAAATAGTAATATATAATATTTTATTTTACTTTATTTTGGGTTATTTGAGTTTTATAGAGTAATGAAAATAAGTAGAGGATAATTTCATTTAAATAAATAATTTTATTTATTATTTTATAATAATAATATAATAGAATGTTATATTGTATTATAATGTCAATATATTATAATATAATTATATTGTAATGTAGTATAATATAATTATGATATAATATAGTATGAGTATGGTATAATATATTGTATATACATTGATACAATATAATACTACTAATGGTATTGTGATATTATAATTGTATATTTGTTTTACATGGGGGCAAAATAATGTTTGGGGGGGGCACCAAAATAATGTTCGCCTACCATTTAAAATTACCTTAGACCGCCCCTGTCCCGTCCCCCCATCCCCCCCCCCAGTAATTCAACTAAACATGGTGTGTTTGTAATAACATGAATATACTTACTGATGAACACCAAGCACATCCCAATCTTTTCCAACACCTTGAGGAGCTGCTAACTTCTGAAGAATGTCTGGGCAAATTTCCACAAGTTTGCAAAGAAGAGACCAGCCCACCTTAAAAGCCACAATAAAATCACAATTACAAACATAATATTTAAAAAAATATCAGCATGAGAAATGGCAGAGAATATAGGTCAATCGTAATAGAGGAAAACATTGTGAACTCATCCCATATTCATGAATTACCACAGTACTGTTGAGTTCACAACTTGACACCGCCCAGTTTAAAAAATATTCTATGTGCATAGCAAAATACATTGAAAATTTACAAGCAATTGTGAACGGTACACACTTTAAATGGACAGATGGATCTTCCTACACTAGATCTACCGTGTTTCCCCGAAAGTAAGACAGCGTCTTACTTTCTTTCCCCCAAAAGTCCCCTACGTCTTACTTTGGAGTACGTCTTATATAACCCAAGACGTACCCGTCGCCACGCCCACGCCGCCGCCACCGCCGCCGCCGCCGCCGCCGCGCCACGCCGCAACCGGTGTGCGCGGCACACCTGCGGCACACCTCCGCGCACACCTCTTCGCCAGGGCTCCAGGCAAGGGAGGGGGAAAGGAGCCAGGGGCGGGAGGAAGCGGCGACGCGTCACTGTGGCGCTGCGATCCTCACCACGCCCCTGGCTCCTTTCCCCCTCCCCTGCTTGAGAAAGAAGGGAGAGGGAAAGGAGCCAGGGGCGTGGTGAGGATCGCAGCGTCACAGTGACGCGTCGCCGCTTCGTCCCGCCCCTGGCTCTCTTCCCCCACCCTTGGAAGGGAGGAGGAAGAGAGCCAGGGCGGGAGAGGGACGACGCGTCACTGTGACGCGTCATCTCTCCCCGCCCTGGCTCTCTTCCCCCACCCTTGGAAGGGAGGAGGAAGAGAGCCAGGGGCGGAGAAGGGACGGCAGCGTCACAGTGACGCGTCGCCGCTCGTCCCGCTCTGGCTCTGTTCCCCACCCTTGGAAGGGAGGAGGAAGAGAGCCAGGGGCAGGAGAAGGACGACGCGTCACTGTGACGTGTCATCTTTCGTCCCGCCCCTGGCTCTCTTCCCCCACCCTTGGAAGGGAGGAGGAAGAGAGCCAGGGCGGGAAGAAGGACGGCCGACGCGTCACTGTGACGCGTCATCGCTCGTCCGCCCCTGGCTCTCTTCCCCCACCCTTGGAAGGGAGGAGGAAGAGAGCCAGGGGCGGGAGAAGGGACGACGGCGCGTCACTGTGACGCGTCATCGCTCGTCCGCCCCTGGCTCTCTTCCCCCACCCTTGGAAGGGAGGAGGAAGAGAGCCAGGGGCGAGGAAAAGAAGGGACGCGTCACTGTGACGCGTCATCGCTCGTCCCGCCCCTGGCTCCCTTCCCCCACCCTTGGAAGGGAGGAGGAAGAGAGCCAGGGGCGGGCCGAAGCGGCGACGCGTCACTGGGACGCTGCGATCCTCACCACGCCCCTGGCTCCTTTCCCTCTCCTTCTTTCCTCAAGCAAGGGAGGGAAAGGAGCCAGGGGCGTGGTGAGGATCGCAGCGCCACAGTGACGCGTCGCCGCTTCCTCCCGCCCCTGGCTCCTTTCCCCCCCCCTTGCCTGGAGCCCTGGCGAAGAGGTGTGCAGCGGAGGTGTGTGCACTAGGTGCCGCGACACACCTCCGGTGGCGGCGGCGGCGGCGGCGCGAGTACGTCTTATATACGGGGTATGGCTTATATAAGCCGACCCCCCAGACACCCCCGATACGTCTTACAATCGGGGGTGTCTTACTTTCGGGGAAACACGGTAGAAGTGGCAATATTATTAAGGAAGAAAGTGCATCCGTTTAGGCACAACTAATTAACCAGTGACAGCAGTGAATACAGTGGAAATGGCTCTCAATAAATGTAAAAATGGCAAAGCAGCTGGCCTGGGTGATCTACAGATGGAACAAATTAAGAACTTTGGCCCAAAAGCAAGGTGCTGGCTGCTGAAGCTGATGAACAACTGCACTGCATCCTGTCAGATCCCCCAAATCTGGAGGAAAGTAAGAGACATAACCACCTTGAAACCGGGCAAAGACCGCAATGATGTCACGATGCAAGGACTCGGCCGGCCCCTTAATCACACATACAGAGACGGTAATCAGCTAACTATTTATTGAATAATAAAGAACAGGTGAAAAGGTAATTGTCCATAAAAATATTGAAAAGTTCAATCCAAAGAAAGAGTCTGAAATAATCCAATCCAATGGCTTGGCAAAGCTTGGTAAAAGGCTTGGCAAAAGGCTTGGCAAAAGGCTCCGCAAGCAATGCGGATTAAGGAACAAGGCAAAGTTCAAACAGGGCCCAAGAAACTTCTTGGCAAGACACGAGCCGGGATCTTGGCTCCGTGGTCCTTTGCTCGCTTCACTCCTCTTAGAATAGAAGTGGCCGAGCTACTGAGGATCCGTTCCCACTGATCCTATACTTAATCCCCTTGGCGATGCCCCCGACGCTCTAGGCTTCGGCGCCAATCTGTGCTACGGGATCTCGCGCTTCTCTGGCGCTCTAGGCTGCGGTGCCAACCCCTCCTGCTGGACTCGATGCTCTCTCTCCTATCGAAGCCCCGTCCTTGCCTCCCAGCACCTGGTTCGCTATCTTCATGAGAGCCAAACTCCCTTTCAGCTTCCATGGGCTCATCCTCCACTGTTTCCCTGATTCTCTCCTGCGACCCGAAACCACCTGGCTTCTCATAACAATCGCCACTATCAACACTTTCTGAGTCAGTCTGACCTTCCCAGTCAGGGCCGTAGCCAGGATTTTTGGTTCAGGGGGGCTGTTTGGTTTGGGGGCTGAGACTGGGTGGAGAGGGTCTACCCTAGCAAACCTTTTGTATTGTTATCCCAATAACCCCATTAATGTGGGATATAATGAGCATGGTGATCAGATCATGATATAAATAAACATAACAGTTTAAATAATGTACCAGTAAGGCCTTTTCGCAGACCACCCTGAGAATTTCGGGGCTGAAGCCTTTAGCCCCCGGCTACATGCCTGTTCCCAGTTATAGTAGCCGTCCGGCCATCCATCATCCCAAGCCAAGCTCTCGGTGGGAGAGGAAGGCCCAGCTAACTCATTAACCCCTTCCTCCATTTCCTCATCAGCTGCGGCTGGCTCCAATGCAAGTGGGACCCCCGGTGCTGCCCCCTGCCCCCCAGGCACAAAAGAGAACTGGGTTGCGACAAATGATCCCAAAAGCTATCCAGTGGTTCCCAAACTTTTTTGGCCTACCGCCCCCTATCCAGAAAAAATTTTGCTCACCGCCCCCCTAGAAATTAATATTTTTTTAAAAATTAATAGCAATTAAACAGAAAGATATATGTCTTAATGCATTGGTTCTCAACCTTTCTAATGCCGTGAGCCCTAAATAAGGTTCCTCATGTTGTGGTGACCACATCTATATTTTCGTTGCTACTTCATAAATAATTTTGCTACTCTTGTAAATTCTAATGCAAATATCGAATATGCAGGATGTATTTTCATTGTTACAAATTGAACATAATTAAAGCATAATGACTCAATCCAGTCAAGGAGACGATTATTAAGGTACTGAGCATAGACTTTTCCTATCTCTAGATATAATAAAGCAGAATGTTTGTATGTGTGTGTGTATTTGTATGTATGTGGCAGCATTCTGATTGGCTCCCGGCCTCTACATTCTGACAACATGATTGGTTGCCAGTGAGGGAGCATTTGCATAACGCCTCTATTGGCCAGCCAACACGAACATTCCGACCCTCTAAACTGGCAGAGGAGGAGAAGGCAAAGGCCTGAGGCAGTCGCCAACACGAACATTCCGACACTCTAAACTGGCAGAGGAGGAGAAGGCAAAAGGCCTGAGGCAGTCGCCAACACGAACATTCCGACACTCTAAAGTGGCAGAGGAGGAGAAGGCAAAGGCCTGAGGCAGTCGCCAACACGAACATTCCGACCCTCTAAACTGGCAGAGGAGGAGAAGGCAAAGGCCTGAGGCAGTCGCCAACACGAACATTCTGACGCTCTAAAGTGGCAGAGGGGGTAAGGAAAAGGCCTGAGGCAGTCAGGCATGGTGGGAGTTTCAGGCCAAAACACTTTGCGACCCCTTTGCGACCCCAAACAATGAGACAACAAGACCAACACAGAACCCTCAAGACCCACTCTACATCCTGGTGCAGTTTGAGGGAGGATGGACCATGGATGACGGGACTTGCAGTACTTTAACTCACTTGCTTAGAGCACTCTGGCCCACACCATAGAAGAATCAGGACCACACTTGGCACACAGATGCCCACTGGCCCACTTTACAACCTGGTGCAGTGTAGGGCAGGATGGGCCACAAATGATGGGATTTGCAGTACCTTCACCCGATTCATTTCCCACAGAACATTGAAGCCCCTACAAATCTCAGACCAGGCCCAAACTTGGCACACAGAGTACCCATGACCCACTCTATATCCTGCTGCAGTTTTGAGTGGGACGGACCACGGATGATAGGACTTGAAGTACCTTCACTCACTTTCTGAGACCACTGTGACCCTCATCCAATTACCAAAAAGAACAAACCAGGCACACAGAGCCTCCATGACCCACTTTACATCCTGGTGCAGCTTGGAGGAGGGCAGGCCATGCATGATGGGACTTGAAGTACCTTCACTCACTTCCCAAAACTGCTGCAAACCTAATCCAATGACTGATCAAGATCAAACCTGACACACAGAGCCCCTACATCCTGGTGCCGTTTGAAGGAGGATGGACCATGGATGATGGGACTTGAAGTACCTTCACTAACTTCCTGAGACCACTGCAAGCCACGTAAACATCTCATAAGGACCACCCTTGGAACACAATGCCTTTCTCAAATAACCGGACAGGGCCGGGTCCCCAAGCTTGTGATTGATAAAAGGCATATGGGCAGATAATTATTTGGATTGTTCTAATCCCTTTCTTATAAATTGGCACTACGGTTGTCCTGCAGCCTTCGCATTGTACTGCGTGTGGGGGTGGGGGTCAAAGCGAAGAGGGCGGGGCCAAAGAAGAGGGCCTTGCGACCCCTCCTAAATGGCAAATCGTTCACCGCCCCCTTACAGGGGTTCAGCACCCTCAAATTCTCCTGAGGCTTCCAGCGCCCCCCTAGATTGCCCCACCGCCCACCAAGGGGCGGTACTGCCCACTTTGGGAATGACGGCTATAGACCAACCTCCTTGTTGTGTCATCTTTATAAAGCTCTGGAGGGATTTAACCTGCACATAATTATGGAAGAAATAGACCCATTTATCAGGGGTGCGCTCTGTTGGTCCTCTTCATGCCCTGCACGCTGTAAAGAAGTCCTCCGTCATTGCTCCTCCCCACTCCTGCTCGCGCGCCGCCTCCAAAGCTCAGAGTGCAAGAGGCAGAATGGGCCCCCTCTCTTTTTCCTCCTCCTCCTCCCTCCATCCTTCTCCAGCCACTCAGAGTCATAGGAGACCAAAGGGGCGGGCCTGGATGACCCGATGCATGGCTGGGCCGCGCGAGT
>JARBWK010000012.1:9726997-9962430 GCA_030556195.1 Anolis apletophallus
ATTCGGGAGGCCCTGCTCTCCCACCTGACATCATTCACAGATATCAACAGGCAGAATGAAAGCAGATGTGACCTTTCAGCTGCAGGGCCATTCAATGCTGCAAATACGTTTGGTGGGGGACGAGGACAGGGCCTTCTCGGTAGTGGCCCCTCGCCAGTGAAACTCACTCCCCAGCGAAATAAGGTCAGCTGATCTATGTGGCCAATGGAACATTCAAAAATGCATCCGGACAAGAGTTCCTTTTCCCACCCTGACATCATTCCATAGATATAAACAGGCAGAATTAAGGCACACAGACCTTTCAGCTGCAAGGCCATTCAGTGCTGATCAATGTGGCCAATGGGACATTCAAAAATGCATCCGGACAAGAGTTCCTTCTCCCACCCTGACATCATTCTACAGATATAAACAGGCAGAATGGAAACACACAGACCTTTCAGCTGCAAGGCCATTCAGGGCTGATCAATGTGGCCAATGGGACATTCAAAAATGCACCTGGACAAGAGTTCCTTCTCCCACCCTGACATCATTCCACAGATATAAACAGGCAGAATGAAAGCACACAGACCTTTCAGCTGCAAGGCCATTCAATGCTGATCAATGTGGCCAAGCAGATGAACTCCTCGCAGTCGCAGAAGGCTTTGGCAGGAAATGGCTGCCAAAGCCTCGTTCTGCTTGTCCTCCCTCGTGGCTCCTTCACGCGCCGCCGCACGCTCCAAAAGCGCATGCGCGGGCCGGGCGCCCGCCCCTCCTTTTCTCTGCTGCCCTCCTTCTCCTCCCCCTCAGGTCACGCTGCGACGGCACTGAGGATGGAGGCGGGGGAGTCGTACCAGAGGCAGCGGAAGGTGAGCATGCCAGAAGGTGCGCACGCGCGAAAGGTGCGCCGCGCAGATGATGCGCCACGCGCAGGGCAGGAATGCCCCATCCGGCTGCGATCGACCTCCTTTGGACCCGCAATCGACTGATCAATCGCAATCGACTTCGTGGGCAGCCATTTAAATCCAATTGTCTGCCCCTAGTGAACTAGATGCAGAAAAACTATGAGATTTATATATGCATTGTATTATCACTCAGCAATTGATTTTTCTATAGTTGGGACCCAGGGCCCTTCCACACAGCCATATAACCCAGAATATCAAGGCAGATAATCCACAATATCTGCTTTGAACCGGATTATCTGAGTCCACGCTGCCATATAATCCAGTGCAATGTGGATTTTACACTGCTGTGTGGAAGGGGGCTCAAAAACATGGTTTAGGCAAAGAAGGAAAAAGAAAGAGTGTGCAATATTAAGATAATCCACAATATCTGCTTTGAACCGGATTATCTGAGTCCACGCTGCCATATAATCCAGTTCAATATGGATTTTTATACAGCTATGGATGAGGCCTCAATAACATGGTTTAGCCAGTGGTTCCCAATCTTTTTTGGCCTACTGCCCCCTTTCCAGAAAAAGTTTTACTCAGCGCCCCCCTAGAAATTAATTAATTATAATAATACTAATAGCGTTGGAAGGGACATCTAAAGACCATCTAGTCCAGTGTTTCTCAACCTTCCTAATGCCATGACCCCTTAATACGGTTCTTCGTGTTGTGGTGACCCCCAACCATAACATTACTTTTGTTGCTACTCCATAACTGTAGTTTTGCTACTGTTATGAATCGTAACGTCAATATCTGCACCAAATTTGGCAAAAATACCTGATACTCCCCAATTTTAATAGTGGGTTTGGCGGGATTGATTTTGGTCATTTGGGACTTGTAGTTGCTGGGATTTATAATTCATCTATAATCAAAGAGCGTTCTGAACTCCACCAACGATGGAATTGAACCAAACTTGGCACACAGAACTCCCGTGACCAACAGAAAATACTGGAAGGGTTTGGTGGGCATTGTCCTTGAGTTTGGGAGTTGTAGTTCACCTCCACCCAGAGAGCACTGTGGACTCAAACAATGATGGATCAGGACCAAACTTGGCATGAATATCCCATATGCCCACTGGTGGAGTTTGAAGACAATAGACCTTGACATTTGGGAGTTATAGTTGCTGGGATTTATAGTTCATCTACAATCAAAGAGCATTCTGAATCCCACCAACGATAGAATTGGGCCAAACTTCCCACACAGAACTCCTAAGACCAACAGAAAACACTATGCTTTCTGATGGTCTTTGGCGACCCCTCTGACACTCCCTCGCGACCCCCTCAGGGGTCCCGACCCCCAGGTTGAGAAACACTGATCTAGTCCAACCAGGGGAGGTCTAAGGTAATTTTAAATGGTAGGCGAACATTATTTTGGTGCCCCCAAAAACATTATTTCCCCCATGTAAAACAAATCTACATTTATAATATCACAATACTATTAGTAGTATTATATTGTATCAATGTATATGCAATATATTATACCATACTCATACTATATTATATCATAATTATTGTTATATTGTATTTTTATTATATTGCATGACAATATTAAGCAGAACTGTATAATAATCAACAAGAAATGCAATGTAAATGCATCAGAATATATTACCTACCACCTGACTCATAATCCATAGGAGTCTCCCATGAGTCCAAAATTAGGATCCCAATGTAAATGTAAATAGAAAAACAGCTAAAATGTTCAAATGAGGTCGAATACAGGCAGCGCGGCCTGGGCAAACTTGGGCCAGCCCTCCCTCCTTCTAAGTGTTTTGGCCTCCAACTCCCACAACTCCTCATAGCCTCAGGCCCCTCAGGTCTAGACAGAAATAGAGCCGAAGAAAGGAAGGAGGGAGAGAAGAGGTCACAGAGGAGGAGGAGGAAAGCCCTTCATTCATTCCTTCACTTACACTTCCTTCACTGATTCTTTTCTCCTTCCCTGCAAACGCACGCGGCGTGCGTAGCGGAGACAAAGGAGAGGGGAAGCACTCCCTGCCTGCCCAATAGAGAGTGCTTTGCTTACAGGCTTCTGCGCAAGGGAGCTACTGGGCATGCGCGGAGGTTTTCGCGCATGTGCAGTTGCTCCTGCGCTCAACTTCAGTTCTGGAAAACCTCCGTGCATGCCCAGAAGCAGCGTCGGAGCACACAAGGCCGGGGCCCAAAACAGGCAGCTGCGGCGCTGTCTGAGGAACATCGGCAGGGCCAGGATGGCACCCCAAGCGGCCAGGATGGCGCCCACTTCCCAGATGGTGCCCTAGGCGGCCGCCTACTTGGCCTACCTTGTAGGACCGCCCCTGAGTCCAACTGAAACAGGAGAGATGGAAGAAAGGAGAATGAGATCCCCCCCCCAGTAATTCAACTAAACATGGTGTGTTTGTAATAACATGAATATACTTACTGATGAACACCAAGCACATCCCAATCTTTTCCAACACCTTGAGGAGCTGCTAACTTCTGAAGAATGTCTGGGCAAATTTCCACAAGTTTGCAAAGAAGAGACCAGCCCACCTTAAAAGCCACAATAAAATCACAATTACAAACATAATATTTAAAAAATGTCAGCATGAGAAATGGCAGAGAATATAGGTCAACCGTAGAGAGGAAAACATTGTGAACTCATCCCATATTCATGAATTACCACAGCACTGTTGAGTTCACAACTTGACACCGCCCAGTTTAAAAAAATATTCTATGTGCATAGCAAAACACATTGAAAATTTACAAGCAATTGTGAACGGTACACACTTTAAATGGACAGATGGATCTTCCTACACTAGATCTAGAAGTGGCAATATTATTATGGAAGAAAGTGCATCCCTTTAGGCACAACTACCGTATTTTTCGCACCATAAGGCGCACCTGATGATAAGACGCACCTAGATTTTAGAGGAGGAAATTTGGGAAACAAAAAAAAATGGGGGCTGGCTACTATTTGAGACACTAATATGGAGGGCGGAGGCGCTGGAGCAGAGGGGCGGCGATCTACTCCCGCTATATTCGCGGGGGGGCCTCGGCGGCTCCCGGCTGCACCCGCGCATGCCCAGACTCCCGCCGCCATGTCGCCACAGCCAGCCGGCGGCGCGGAGGAACGGGGCGGAAGAGGGGACTCACGGGGGGGGCTCGCCGCTCACGGACCGAGGAGGAGGGGGGGAGGCCACAGGGCGGCCCCACGGCACGCAGCGGCAGCAGCAGCGGACTTCCTCCTCGGCAGAGGCGCATCTTCGTGACGTCACTCCGTCGCGCCTCTGCCGAGGAGGAAGGGGAGGAAGGCCTCGCTGGCCGCGCGCTGTAAGGACGGCCGGAAGAGAGGCCCGAGGAAGGGAGGGAAGGAGGAAGATGCGCCTCTGCCGAGGAGGAAGTCCGCTGCTGCTGCTGCCGCTGCGTCGCCGTGGGGGCCGCCCCGTGGCCTCCCTCCTCCTGAGTCCGTGAGCGCAGCCCGCCCGTGAGTCCCCTTCCGCCCCGTTCCTCCACGCCGGCTGGCTGCGGCGACACGGCGGCGGGAGTCTGGGCATGTTGGGCGCAGCCGGGAGCCGCCCGAGCCGCCGCCCGCGAATATAGCGTGAGTATATCGCCGCCCCCCTCTGCTCCAGCGCCTCCCCCCCTCCCTGCCTGCATCTTCGCTCCATAAGACGCAGCTGATTTTTCTTCCTACTTTGGGAGGAAAAAAATGCGTCTTATGGTGCGAAAAATAATGTAATTAACCAGTGACAGCAGTGAATACAGTGGAAATGGCTCTCAATCAATGTAAAATGGCAAAGCAGCTGGCCTGGGGGATCTACAGATGGCACAAAGTAAGCCCCGTGGCCCAAAAGCAAGGTGCTGGCTGCGGAAGCTGATGAACAACTGCACGGCATCCTGTCAGATCCCCAAAATCTGGAGGAAAGTAAGAGACATAGCCACCTTGAAACCGGGCAAAGACCGCAATGATCCCAAAAGCTATCCAGTGGTTCCCAAACTTCTTTGGCCTACCGCCCCCTATCCAGAAAAAAATTTGCTCACCGCCCCCCTAGAAATTAATATTTTTTAAAAAATTAATAGCAATTAAACAGAAAGATATATGTCTTAATGCATTGGTTCTCAACCTTTCTAATGCCGTGAGCCCTAAATACGGTTCCTCATGTTGTGGTGACCCCATCTATATTTTTGTTGCTACTTCATAAATAATTTTGCTACTCTTGCAAATTCTAATGCAAATATCGAATATGCAGGATGTATTTTCATTGTTACAAATTGAACATAATTAAAGCATAATGACTCAATCCAGTCAAGGAGACGATTATTAAGGTACTGAGCATAGACTTTTCCTATCTCTAGATATAATAAAGCGGAATGTTTGTATGTGTGTGTGTGTGTGTTTGTATGTATGTGGCAGCGTTCTGATTGGCTCCCGGCCTCTACATTCTGACAACATGATTGGTTGCCAGTGAGGGAGCATTTGCATAACGCCTCTATTGGCCAGCCAACACGAACATTCCGACCCTCTAAACTGGCAGAGGAGGAGAAGGCAAAGGCCTGAGGCAGTCGCCAACACGAACTAAATTCTGAGGCAGTCGCCAACACGAACTCTAAACTGGCAGAGGAGGATAAGGCAAAGGCCTGAGGCAGTCGCCAACAGGCATTCGCCTAAACAGGATAACATTGAGGCAGTCGCCAACACGAACATTCCAGCCCTCTAAACTGGCAGAGGAGGATAAGGCAAAGGCCTGAGGCAGTCGCCAACACGAACATTCCGATGCTCTAAACTGGCAGAGGAGGATAAGGCAAAGGCCTGAGGCAGTCGCCAACACAACACGAACATTCCGCCAACACCATTCTAAACTGGCAGAGGAGGATAAGGCAAAGGCCTGAGGAGGCAGTCGCAGAGGAGGATAAGGCAAAGGCATGAGGCAGTCGCCAACACTAACATTCCGATGCTCTAAACTGGCAGAGGTGGATAAGGCAAAGGCCTGAGGCAGTCGCCAACACGAACAGTCCGATGCTCTAAACTGGCAGAGGAGGATAAGGCAAAGGCCTGAGGCAGTCGCCAACACGAACATTCCGACGCTCTAAACTGGCAGAGGAGGATAAGGCCCTCTAAACTGGCTAAAGAGGAGGATAAGGCAAAGGCCGAGGCAGTCGCCAACACGAACATTCCGACCCTCTAAACTGGCAGAGGAGGATAAGGCAAAGGCCTGAGGCAGTCGCCAACACGAACATTCCGATGCTCTAAACTGGCAGAGGAGAAGGCAAAGGCCTGAGGCAGTCGCCAACACGAACATTCCGATGCTCTAAACTGGCAGAGGAGGATAAGGCAAAGGCCTGAGGCAGTCGCCAACACGAACATTCCGATGCTCTAAACTGGCAGAGGAGGATAAGGCAAAGGCCTGAGGCAGTCGCCAACACGAACATTCCGACCCTCTAAACTGGCAGAGGATAAGGCAAAGGCCTGAGGCAGTCGCCAACACGAACATTCCGACCCTCTAAACTGGCAGAGGAGAAGGCAAAGGCCTGAGGCAGTTGCCAACACGAACATTCCGACCCTCTAAACTGGCAGAGGAGGATAAGGCAAAGGCCTGAGGCAGTTGCCAACACGAACATTCCAACCCTCTAAACTGGCAGAGGAGGATAAGGCAAAGGCCTGAGGCAGTCGCCAACACAAACATTCCGATGCTCTAAACTGGCAGAGGAGGATAAGGCAAAGGCCTGAGGCAGTCGCCAACACGAACATTCCGACCCTCTAAACTGGCAGAGGAGAAGGCAAAGGCCTGAGGCAGTTGCCAACACGAACATTCCGACCCTCTAAACTGGCAGAGGAGGATAAGGCAAAGGCCTGAGGCAGTCGCCAACACGAACATTCCGACCCTCTAAACTGGCAGAGGAGGATAAGGCAAAGGCCTGAGGCAGTCGCCAACACAAACATTCCGATGCTCTAAACTGGCAGAGGAGGATAAGGCAAAGGCCTGAGGCAGTCGCCAACACGAACATTCCGACCCTCTAAACTGGCAGAGGAGGATAAGGCAAAGGCCTGAGGCAGTCGCCAACACGAACATTCCGACCCTCTAAACTGGCAGAGGGGGTAAGGAAAAGGCCTGAGGCAGTCGCCAACACGAACATTCCGACCCTCTAAACTGGCAGAGGGGGTAAGGAAAAGGCCTGAGGCAGTCAGGCATGGTGGGAGTTTCAGACCAAAACACTTTGCGACCCCTTTGCGACCCCAAACAATGAGACAACAAGACCAACACAGAACCCTCAAGACCCACTCTACATCCTGGTGCAGTTTGAGGGAGGATGGACCATGGATGACGGGACTTGCAGTACTTTAACTCACTTGCTTACAGCACTCTGGCCCACACCATAGAAGGATCAGGACCACACTTGGCACACAGATGCCCACTGGCCCACTTTACAACCTGGTGCAGTGTAGGGCATGATGGGCCACAAATGCTGGGATTTGCAGTACCTTCACCCGATTCATTTCCCACAGAACATTGAAGCCCCTACAAATCACAGACCAGGCCCAAACTTGGCACACAGAGTACCCATGACCCACTCTACATCCTGCTGCAGTTTTGAGTGGGACGGACCACGGATGATAGGACTTGAAGTACCTTCACTCACTTTCTGAGACCACTGTGACCCTCATCCAATTACCAAAAAAGAACAAACCAGGCACACAGAGCCTCCATGACCCACTTTACATCCTGGTGCAGCTTGGAGGAGGGCAGGCCATGCATGATGGGACTTGAAGTACCTTCACTCACTTCCCAAAACTGCTGCAAACCTAATCCAATGACTGATCAAGATCAAACCTGACACACAGAGCCCTACATCCTGGTGCCGTTTGAAGGAGGATGGACCATGGATGATGGGACTTGAAGTACCTTCACTAACTTCCTGAGACCACTGCAAGCCACGTAAACATCTCATAAGGACCACCCTTGGAACACAATGCCTTTCTCAAATAACCCGGACAGGGCCGGGTCCCCAAGCTTGTGATTGATAAAAGGCATATGGGCAGATAATTATTTGGATTGTTCTTATCCCCTTTCTTATAAATTGGCACTACGGTTGTCCTGCAGCCTTCGCATTGTACTGCGTGTGGGGGTGGGGGTCAAAGCGAAGAGGGCGGGGCCAAAGAAGAGGGCCTTGCGACCCCTCCTAAATGGCAAATCGTTCACCGCCCCCTTACAGGGGTTCAGCACCCTCAAATTCTCCTGAGGCTTCCAGCGCCCCCCTAGATTGCCCCACCGCCCACCAAGGGGCGGTACTGCCCACTTTGGGAATGACGGCTATAGACCAACCTCCTTGTTGTGTCATCTTTATAAAGCTCTGGAGGGATTTAACCTGCACATAATTATGGAAGAAATAGACCCATTTATCAGGGGTGCGCAGTATGGTGATCGGGATCACCAGGGTGATCTTCAGGCCTCATCCTGGTGATCTTCAGACCCCTGACCAGGTTTTTTTCTGTTGGTCCTCTTCACATGCCCTGCACGCTGCAAAGAAGTCCTCCGTCATTGCTCCTCCCCACTCCCTGCTCGCACGCCGCCTCCAAAAGCTCCAGAGTCCAAGAGGCAGAATGGCCCCCTCTTTTGGATTCCTCCTCCTCCCTCCATCCTTCTCCAGCCACTCAGAGTCGTAGGAGACCAAGGGGGCGGGCCTGATGACCCGATGCATGGCTGGGCCCGCGCGAGTGCGCAGAAGCGCCCGTTCTGCCTATCGGACTTCTCGTGAGCTCCTGGAGGCGGCATGCATGCTGGCGGCGTGGAAATAGGAGCACTTGCAGTTCAACAGCCTCTCTTCTTACTTTCTGGCTGATAATATGTGTGGTAATATGGCAGTGTGGGAGAAATGGGGTGGTTGGATGTATTTTTGCATGCCCCTTTGTTTACCTTGCTGAGTATTAAATGGCCTTGCAGTTCAAAAGCCTCTCTTCTTACTTTCTGGCTGATAATATGTGTGGTAATATGGCAGTGTGGGAGAAATGGGGTGGTTGGATGCATTTTTATGTTTTATATTGTTGTTATTAAATTGAAATGTTGATGTTTTATAACTTCATTTTATGTAAACTGCCCCGAGCCTGCTGGAAGGAGCGGTACATAAAAATGAATAATATAAATAAATAAATAAGAAAATAGTTATATGTTTTACATTTCTGGGTAGGTGATCTTTGGGACTTGGTTTTTTAATCAGTAGCTCCCATGCTGAAAAAGTGTGAGCACCCCTGCATTTATGATCCCATAGCAAGCTGGTTTCAGGAAAGGGAAACGCTGCACATCACAACTAGCAGATTACAGGAGCTGTCTCCATAGACCAGTCAGCGGCTTATGATACTGTAAATCGCCTCCATCTGAAAAATATGTATAATATCACAACGGATTACCACCTCACCCGCTTCCTGCTACAAAACAGGAGCTTTTTTGTTGAGTTGAGGAGGGACAGAGTTTCAACTACGATGATGATTGTGCCATCACCGCTCAAGCAGGGAGCTTTGAAATGGTTGAACAGAAGCTCTCTGAAGCTTTAGGTGCTCTCACTGCCTATTATAGGGGAAACAAGCTGATTCCTAATCTTAAGTCCAAACAAGCATCTCAAGCTCTGAGGATTACCTGGGGAAGGAATCCCACTGAAGCACTAGGGGTGCCCACACTTTTTCAGCATGCGAGCTACTTAATAAAACCAAGTCTGAAAGATCTACCGAGGGAGAAGCAGGGCGGAGCAGGGGGAAGGGGGCGGGGCTTGGCTCCGCCTGGCTCCGCCCCCTCCCCCCTCTGGCTTTAGCGCTTCCACAGCTTCTCCAGGCTAGAGGAGGGTAATGCCAAGCCAATGGTGGCATAGATAGCCACTGTTGGCTTGGCATTACCCTCCTCTAGCATGCAGCCGGGAGATGGGGCGGGGCATGGCTCCGCCCCCTAAGAAGCGCCCCATCCAGCTGGGATCGACCTCCTTCAGTCCTGGGATCAACCAGTCGATCACGATCTACCTAATGAGCACCCCTGGTATAGGGTTTTGTAGGTCAACACCAGCACTTTTGAATTGTGCTCGGGAGCTAATTGGCAGCCAGTGGAGCTGGCGCAACAAGGGAGTTATGCGCTCCCTGTACCCCGCTCCCGTTAGTAGTCTGGCTGCTGTGCGCTGGACTAATTGCAGCTTCTGGGAAGTCTTCATAGGCAACCCCACGTAGAGAGCGTTGCAGTAGTCTATACGGGATGTAACCAGAGCGTGGACCACCGTGGCCAAGTCTGACTTCCCAAGATACGAGCGTAGCTGGCGCACAAGCCTAAGCTGTGCAAAAGTTCCCCTGGCCGCCGCCGAGACCTGGGGTTTAGGCAAACCTCATGCTTTATTATTATTACTAGCTTGGGGACCCGCCGCTGCCCGGGTTATTTGATAAAGGCATTGTTTGCCAAGGTTGTTGCTTATCAGATGTTAATGTGGCTCACAGTGGTCTCAGGAACTTAGTGAAGATACTGCAAGTCCCATCGGCCATGGTCCGTCCCCCTCCAAACAGTACCAGGATGTAGAGTGGGTTTTGGGGGCTCTGTGTGTCACATTAGGTCTTGATCATTCTTTGGATGAGGGTTGCAGCGGTCTCAGAAGGTGAGTGAAGGTATTTCAAGTCCCATCATCTGTGGTCCATCCTCCTTGAAACAGCACCAGGGTGTAGAGTGGGTCAAGGGGGCTCTGTGTGCTAATTTTGGTCTGTATTGGTCATTGGGTGAGGGTTGCGTTGTGAAGTGGGCAAGTTTGGTCCTGATCCGTTATTGCTGTGGGCTGCAGTGTCTGACTACCTGAGGCCTTTCCTTTTCTCTCTGTGTCACCTTAAAATGTTGGAATGTGGATGGCCAATCGGAGTCCTGTATGCAAATATCATTTCAGTGGCAACCAATCCCCTCTGTCTGGGGCCACAGAATGTTGGAATTCTGAGGTTGGTCAATCAGAGTCCTTTATGCAAATAATCCCATAGTGGCAACCTATCGAAACGCTGTCGCATATTCCTTGGCACCTTCGTACCACCCAGAAAATGAACATTCCATTTCAAACCGGAAAAAAACTGTCATTTGGCTAACTCAAGTATGCAGGTGCATTCTATTTTGCTGGCCAATCAGAGTCGTTTATGCAAATTGTCTCTCGGTGGCAACCAATGCCCTCTGTCTGGTGCCTTACAGTGTTGGAGTTCTGAGGCTGGCCAATCAGTGTCCTTTATGCAAATAATCCCACAGTGGCAACCAATTGAAACGCTGGCACATATTCCTCCCTCCGCACCGCCGCAAACACTGAGTTTTATTATATACATATGTTAGTACTGCACAAATGTTAGTCCTGCTTTGCAGCAGCTGCAGGTCTGTTTGGGCTGGAAGTCAGCCTGAAGAAAACGGAAGTCCTCTACCAGCCCGCGCCACAGAAAGAACACCATCATCCCCACATCAGCATAAGCAAATCTGTGCTTAAGTCCATTCAGCAGTTCACCTACCTGGGAAGCATCATCTCTTCAGACGCCAAGATTGACAAAGAGATAGATCACAGATTAGCAAAGGCATAGAGTGCATTCGGAAGGCTTCACAAAGAGTCTGGAGTAACAAACACCTGAGGCAAAGCACCAAAATCAGTGTGTACAGAGCTATCGTACTGTCTATTCTCCTATATGGGTCTGAAACATGGGTCACCTATCGCCAACACCTACGAGTCCTCGAACGCTTCCATCAGCGCTGTCTTCGCACAATCATAAATATACACTGAACTATGTGTCGAATGTTGCTGTCCTTGAGCAAACAGGGATCACCAGCATTGAGGCCATGCTATTGAGAACACAGCTGCGCTGGGCAGGGAACGTCTCTAGGATGGAGGACCACCGCCTCCCAAAGATACTACTCTCACGGTGAACCCGCCACGGGTCAGCGCAAGAGAGCGCCCCAAAGAGATATAAGGACTCCCTGAAACAACATCTCAGGCTCGGCCAGGTTGATCACCAACAATGGTCCACCTTGGCCTCACATCGGGAGGCGTGGAGACACACTATTCACAATGCTGCGGCCTCTTTCGAGAAGACACGCCGAATGGGTCTCGAAGAGAAACAACAACGCAGAAAGAACCGCATCTTGGAAACAACATCACCCAAGGAGACTTTCTGCTGTGCTTTCTCCAACCGAACTTGCCTATCTCAGATTGGCCTTTTTAATCATCAACGTGCTTGTAAAAAGCGTGGGATGAGTCCTTCCTAAGAATCTTCGTTCGTGAAGTAATGACGAGAGAAACTCCCAAATAATCCAGATTATCTGCTTTGAACTGGACTATATAAGTCTACACTGCCATATAATCCAGTTCAAAGCAGATAATCTGGATTTTATATGGCAGTGTAGAAGGGGCCACCTTGCCACCGGAATACGAAGTTGCCATGTTTTTCCAAGCACGATTGCTAGGAATCATTCGTCTGACTGCTGAGAAGCCAACGCATGCCGGTATTTCCTCAAGAGAGCCTCTTGATCCACTGATTTCAATATTTTCCACTTGAAGAATTTACGTAATCTATTGTGCAACGAGCAAAGAATATCACCTCCCGAGCCGTTTAAAAGAGAGGAAATAGTTGGAAGGCAAACTCCCTGCTTGAAAACAGCATGAATGTGGGCACGTCACGAAGCATAATAAGATGGAGTGGGTTTTAGACAGATAAAAACAAGTGTTCATCCAGAGCTCTGTGGATGTTTTGCTAGTTCTTCTTGGGACTCTTGACAATCTCGTCATTGTTATATATTCAATCAGTGTATAATACAGTCAAACCCTCTATCAATCAGTATAAGAAAGCAACAAAGAGGTAATACAATGCAATAGTTTATACACATCAATCAACATTATATATGTCAAGATTTTGTATAGGTGGCATATGTCCCCAATGAAGTTGGCGAAGATCTATACCAGGGCTGTCCAACTGGCGGCCCCCGGGGCCGGATCCGGCCCCGTAGCCTGTTGGACACGGTCCCACCTATGCCCTCAGCCGCCATTTTTAAATTTTTTAAAAAATTTTTTTTTTTTAAAATGGCGGCCGGGGCTGGGGGAGGGGGGGGCAGGGAGGAGGAAGAGAGCTAGCTCCTCCTCCTTTTTCGGTGCCCCCTCCCTACCTAGAGGTGGGGGCCGCGAAAAAGGGCAGAGGCGGCGCCAAGAGCAGCGCGTCACAGGCCTGGCGTGACGCGCGCTGCCCTTGGCGCTGCCTTCTGCCCTTTGGCGGCTCCCCGCCCAGGGCAGGGAGGCACCGAAGGAGTAGGCGGCGCCAAGAGCAGCGCGTCACAGGCCTGGCGTGACGCTGCTCTTGGCGCCGCCTACTCCTCGCCCCCTCCCTACCTAGGGCGGGGAGCCCCCGAGAAAAAGGAAGGCGGCACCACGACCAGCGCGTCACAGGCCTGGCGTGACGCGCTGCCCCTTGGCGCCGCCTTCTGCCCTTTTTCGGCGCCCCCCTCCCTTCCTAGGGCGGCGGGGGGCGCCGAAAGGAGTAGGCGCGCCAAGCAGAGGCGTCACAGGCCTGGCGTGACGCTGCTCTTCTGGCGCCGCCCTACTCCTCCTCGCGCCCTCCGCCCTAGGAAGGGAGGGCGCCGAAAGTAGAGGCGGTGCCAGGGGCAGCGCGTCACGCCAGGCCTGTGACGCGCTGCTCTTGGCACCACCGCCTTCTGCCCGGCCGTTTTTTAGAGAGGCGGGGCCTGGGGTTGGGGGGTGGGGCCTGGGGGCGGGCCGAGCAGCCCCCTAGGTCATCAGTGACCTCTTATCCGGCCCTGGACCCCGTAGAAGTTGGACAGCACTGATCTATACTAATGCAAAACCAAATTGTTGGTTCTGCAATGAAAAGGACGGTACTTTTTTTCATATTTGGTGGCTCTGCAAAAAAAGCCAGGAGGTATTGGACAATGGTACATAAGGAAATTGAAAAGATCCTAAAAAGAAAAAAAATACCAAAGAGCCCAGAAGCCTTCCTCTTAGGAATAACTGACTCAAGCCTGAATACAACAGAAGCCAAAAATTTTATTTTATTAATTACGGCCGCCAAAATGACCCTGGCAAAATACTGGAAATCAACCAAGAGTCCTTCCAAAGAGGAATGGCTCCTTAAAACGGTAGACACACTCCAAATGGAGTACCTTACGATGAGGTTAATAGAAAATACTACAAATAATGAAAATATATCAGATATCTTTGAGTTAACTAGGAGTTATTTTATAAAGGAATGTAACTTTGATTTAGATCTATGAGAATAATAGACGGTTACTAATTTAGAGAATAATTAATCCCAGAGGTAAATATTATTTGTCTTTCTTTTCTTTCCTTCGCACCTCCCCTCCGTCGCAAACAGACGCAAGGGAAAGAATATCCTTCTCCGCAGGACCTTTTTCCAACCAACGACTAGACTGTTTAAGCTATAAACGTAGGATGGCGAGTATAAAGAACTGTACATGTTTAATGGATGATTTAAAGAATACAAGGCTTTGTAGATGTTTCTTTTTTTTTTGATATGTTGTGCTCCTCCTAACCTTTTATTTGTCTCCCCCCACTCCCTCACGGTTAACCCTGTGTACATTTTCCCCTCTTTCCTTAATGTGTAATCCCACCTCTACCCAAGAGAGGACCATCCCTCTCTTTTTGTTGTATGTACGATCCCTTTTTTAACTACTTTGAAACCTAATAAAAACCTATTTTTTTTATAAAAAAAAAATCAAAATTATATATCATGCAAAAGCATTACGATGCACATGCATCTAAACGAAAATATGACAAGGTGTAAATCTCTCACTATACAAAGAATATAGACCGTTGCGTTATTCACAGTTCCCCCGTTCCTTATAATAATAAAGTAAATGAGGCAGTATTGGGAAATCCCAGTACTGATGACCATAAATCAATATGGTTGCAGGACGCTAAATGGGTCCCAACACAACGTAAATAAGCCCCCCGAGTGACTTATGGCTACAAAGCCGCCGAACCCGGAACTCCGGGCAGGAGCGTGTCACGCAGAACGTCAGGCGGGACGTGACTCCGCCCTCCCAAAGGTGGGGGCTGGAGGAAAATGCTCTGTAAACAGGGATGCTAGCGAGCGTTGCAAAACGGTCCAGGCAAATGCGACGTGGAGAGGTCCCCAAACGTAAAATAAACCCCACAATGGGCAAGGCGTGTCGTCAACGGGATGAAGTATTGAGATCTTTCCCGTTTCGGGTGCTTCCTCAGGACGACTCACGACCGGGAAAAGTATACAACTACATGAAATAAACACAACATAAGTCCCCCATAGGCATAGAAGGGTTGACGGGCAGGGTAGGAGAATGTGCTTACCAAATGTTGTCTTCTGAAGTCCCCCCAATGGGAGAGAACCGCTAATGCGGTGGAAAATAATAGGCCAAAGATTTAGGACACACAGTCTCCCTATACCAGTGGGAGGAAATATGGGGGAAAAAACTAAAATACTATAAATCCACGGAAATTGAGGAAAACTGGCTCAAAATGCAGTACAGGTGGCACCTGTACCCTGCCAGAATAGCCAAATTCGACAAGAGAAGTTCCGGGGAAATGTTGGAAATGTGACCAGAAGACTGGGACATACATTCATCAATGGTGGGAGTGCCAAAAGGTCAAAAATACTGAGAGAAGTACACCAAGCAACACAAGAAAGACTGGGAAAAAAGATAGAGCTAGACCCTCAAATGTACCTCCTGGGAATGACAGGCAACCAACTCTCTGAGAATCAAGAAAGAATGCTGTTTTTACTAAGCACCTGCGCACGTATAACATTGGCAAGATGGTGGAAACAAAACACACTTCCCAGCAAGGAGGAATGGATATTGAAGACCTTAGACGTAATCCAGATGGACGCCCTAGCCCACAATATAAACAAGGAAAGAAACAAAACGGACTGGACCAGCCTAAAGAAATATATGCAAAACAAAGGCCACAAATTCACAGTGGAAATAAATGAACTATAAGACTGATAGCTATACATCCACTGTGAAAGGAACATAATCAAATAGAGCTGTAAACACAAACAAAAGACGCACTTGGACTGTCTTTGGGAAGTCATTTTATACTGTTGTATCCCCACCCAGTGTATCTACCCCATCCCCCACCACACCCTGAACCCCTACACTACCCCACCACAATCTGTCGATGTATATGTTTATGTTTACTTTGGAAAACAATAAAAACTATTTTAAAAAAAAGAAAATAATAGGCCAAATGGCTGGTGATGACCGAAGATCCGGTCCAGGTTAAGGCCTACCTGAAGGCTATATCCTAAAAGGCAGAAGGGGCACAGCTGAGGCCAATGCGGAAGAGTCTTGATGCAGTAAGTTAATTCAATAGGGCATTTAAACTGACAGGCTCGTTTAACCCATGGGGTTGCTCACAGGCACATTGTACAATATGTTTCAGTTCAGTCTTGAGTAAGGTAGATTGCAAGTCAATGTGGGGTAGCGTCTCCACTTTTTCTAATCCTACGAACTTGAAATCCGGGATGGATTTGTGTACTTCTTTGAAGTGTCTATATAAGTACACATCTTCATTACCAGAAAGAATTTTCAATGTAATTTATTGTGCAAGGAGCAAAGAATATCACCTCCCGAGCCGTTTTAAACAGAGGAAATAGTTGGAAGGCAAACTCTCTGCTTGAAAACAGCATTAATGTGGGCACGTCACGAAGCACAATAAGATGGAGTGGGTTTTAGACAGATAAAAACAAGTGTTCATCCAGAGCTCTGTGGATGTTTTGCTAGTTCTTCTTGGGACTCTTGACAATCTCGCCATTGTTGTCTTACGCCCTCAGGATTTCAACTGGAAAGAAAAAAAACTTCTGCTAATTAAAATTCGCTATATGGATTTGATCTTTCTGTACAGACAAGGCTCCTTGTGGAGAGAAAAATGGCTTGATAACAAGCGCGTTGATGATTAAAAAGGCCAATCTGAGATAGGCAAGTTCGGTTGCAGAAAGCACAGCAGGAAAGTCTCCTTGGGTGATGTTGTTTCCAAGATGCGGTTCTTTCTGCGTTGTCGTTTCTCTTCGAGACCCATTCGGCGTGTCTTCTCGAAAGAGGCCGCAGCATTGTGGATAGTGCATCCCCATGCCTCCCGATGTGAGGCCAGGGTGGACCATTGTTGGTGATCAACCTGGCCGAGCCTGAGATGTTGTTTCAGGGAGTCCTCATATCTCTTTTTGGGGGCGCCTCTCTTGCGCTGACCTGTGGCGGGTTCACCGTAGAGTAGTATCTTTGGGAGGCGGTGGTCCTCCATCCTAGAGACGTGCCCTGCCCAGCGCAACTGTGTTCTCAATAGCATGGCCTCAATGCTGGTGATCCCTGCTTGCTCAAGGACAGCAACATTCGACACATAGTCAGTTCAGTGTATATTTACGATTGTGCAAAGACAGCGCTGATAGAAGCGTTCGAGGACTCGTAGGTGTTGGCAATAGGTGACCCATGTTTCAGACCCATATAGGAGAATAGACAGTACGATAGCTCTGTACACACTGATTTTGGTGCTTTGCCTCAGGTGTTTGTTACTCCAGACTCTTTTGCGAAGCCTTCCAAATGCACTCTATGCCTTTGCTAATCTGTGATCTATCTCTTTATCAATCTTGGCGTCTGAAGAGATGGTGCTTCCCAGGTAGGTGAACTGCTGGAAGGACTTAAGCACAGATTTGCTTATGCTGACGTGAGGATGATGGTGTTCTTCCTGTGGTGCGGGCTGGTAGAGGACTTCCGTTTTCTTCAGGCTGACTTCCAGCCCAAACAGCTCTGCAGCTGCTGCAAAGCAGGACTAACTTTTGTGCAGTACTAACATATATATATAATAAAACTCAGTGTTTGCGGCGGTGCGGAGGGAGGAATATGTGCCAGCAGGCATGTAGCCAGGAATATCTGCGAAAAGGCCTTACTGGTACATTATTTAAACTGTTACGTTTATTTATATCATGATCTGATCACCATGCTCATTATATCCCACATTAATGGGGTTATTGGGATAACAATACAAAAGATTTGCTAGGGTAGACCCTCTTCCACCCAGTCTCAGCCCCCTCGCATAAAGGACACTGATTGGCCAGCCTCAGAACTCCGACACTCTAAGGCACCAGATTATTTGCATAAAGGGCGCCTCTCTTGTGCTGACCCGTGGCGAGTTCACCATAGAGTAGTATCTTTGGGAGGTGGTGATCCTCCATCCTACAGACAAGTAAGCTGGGCCAGAACTGTATAGAGCTTTATAGGTCAATACCAGTACTTTGAATTGGGCTCGTAGATGTACAGGCAACCAGTGGAGCTGACACAGCAGGGGGCTGGTATGCTCCCTGTATGCCACCCCAGTTAGCATTCTGGCTGCCACTTGTTGGACCAACTGAAGTTTCTGAACTGTTTTCATAGGCAGCCCCACGTAGAGTGCATTGCAGTAGTCTATTCGGGATGTAACCAGAGTGTGGACCACAGTGGCCAAGTCAGACTTCCCAAGGTAGGGGTGCAGCTGGCGCACAAGTTATAATTGTGCAAAAGCTCTCCCGGCCACCGCTGAGACCTGGGGTTCCAAGCTCAGTGATGAGTCCAGGATCACTCCCAAGCTGCGAACCTGCGTCTTCAGGGGGAGTGTGACCCCATCCAACACAGGCTGTAACTCTATGCCCTGTTCGGTCTTTCGACTGACCAGGGGGACCTCTGTCTTGTCTGGATTCAGTTTATGAACCCTCTTCTAGTAACTTAAGATCTTCTGGGGAGGCCTTGCTCTAGGTTCTGCCATCCTCACAGGTGCGGCTGGCGGGGACGAGAGACAGGGCCTTCTCAGCGGTGGCCCCTCGGCTGTGGAAAGCCCTCCCCATGGACATTAGATCGGCCCCCACCCTCTTAACATTTCGTAAAAAAGTAAAAACTTGGTTATATGAGCAGGCGTTTCCAAACACAGTGTAGCTATGACCTCTGATCTCAGAATGGCTGGACAATGAATTGGTGATGAAGTGCGGAGGAGTTATGGTTTTGTTATGTATTTATTGATGTTAATATGTATGTGATTTTTATATTGTTACTAGCTTGGGGACCCGGCCCTGCCCGGGTTATTTGAGAAAGGCATTGTGTGGAAAGGCTTGTTCTTTTCAGTTGTTTATTTGGCTCGCAGTGGTCTCAGGAAGTGAGCGAAGGTACTTCAAGTCCCATCATCTGTGGTCCGTTCCACACAAAAGTGCACCAGGATGTAAAGTGGGTCATGAGTGCTCTGTGTGCCAAGTTTGGTCTTGTTCTCTCAATGTTGGGGGTCGCAAAGGGGTCGCAGAGTGTTTTGGCCTTAAACTCCCACCAAGGCTGACTGCCTCAGGCCTTTTCCCTGGCCCCCCTCTGCCACTTTAGAGTGTCAGAATGTTCGTGTTGGCTGGCCAATCGGAGTCCTTTATGCAAATAATCCCACAGTGGGAGCCAATCAGAAAGCTGCCACATAACCTTCCTTCCGCCCTCCGCACACACATACATACATACATACATACATACATACATACATTCTGCTTTATTATATATACAGATGGGCACTGAATAGTGCCAATTTGTAAACTGCCAGGAGTCGCCTTCGGGCTGAGAATGGCGATATAAAAATGAAGTAAATAAATAAATAGCCAGGGAACACTGTAAATATAATTCAACCCAATTGTGTGTTTGTTTAAAAAGGGAAAGAATACCAAACTATGAATCTATTATATAAAGGAGGTCCCGTCATCGAACGACTGACAGAGACAGAGAAACCTTCCAAGGCAGAGACACCAAACTTGGCAACACAAATAGGCCTCAGGCAAGGAAGGTTTTTAGCAAAGAAACTTTACCCCCCAAAACCTAGAAGGCCCCCAAAACAATGATACAAAAAAAACTACATTTCTCTGCATCCTCTGCGGCAGCCAGCGAAACCCATTGGCCAACATCGGCCCACACAAAATGCAGGGAGGCTGAGTAACCATAGTAACGCTGGGCACAGCCAGCCAAGGCTAGGATAGAATGCTGAGTGATTTGAGTTCAGTCAGTTGGTGTTTGAGGGTTAAACTGACAAAACCAAACTCTATGAGGGAGCAATTCTCCAGCAATTCCTACCAACACAACACAACACAACTTCCTATCACAACCCATCCCCCAACCTTACGGGACCCCACACAAACAACACCTACCACCACCACAAACAAAAACCAACTCCACCTATACTCCAACCACAACACAACACTGCACTGATACTCTACAAACACACACAAACACCCAAAACACCCCACCCACACAAGCATTCCACAACATACTACCACCCACAATTCCACCACACACCCACTAACTCACCAAAAAAGTAATACCTACACACAACACAATACGCACATAACACAACCTTGCGTCTACTGCTCAACCCATTTGTATGCCATTCCTTCCTTCCACACAGGCATAAGCTGACCCAAAAGACAAGCCATGCCTCCTAAAAAGAACAGCATCGGACGACACACTCGCAACGCTACATACATCACACAAAAAAGGGCAGAACAAACGCCAGAACAGAAAGACAGTTTCTTTTTTCAAATCCAGAGTTGGGAAACCACAGAACCTCTACATCAGGGCTGTCCAACTGCCGACCCTGCAGGTGTTTTGGACTTCAAATCCCAGAAATCCTAACAGCTGGTAAACTGGCTAGGGAGTTGAAGTCCAAAACACCTGCAGGGCTGGCAGTTGGACAGCCCTGCTTTCCATCAACACAGCAGACGGAAAGACAAAAAATATTGTATATCCACAAGCTCTGCAGAACGCCAGCAACACCACACACTGACAACTCCCCAGGACTTCAACATCCCACCCACCAGAACAACCCACAACAACACAGCCATGACCCCACCAAGACCATAAGTAACATCAATTCCAACCCTTACATACTCAGACTTTCTCGCATCTCCTAAATAGGGCACAGCAACGCGTGCCGGGTACAGCTAGTATTATTATAACTCTTGAGTTTTGAAATTCACCATAACCCCCGTCTGAATAAATTCCACCACGAAAACCCTGGGATAAGTCACCATATGCCAGAAACGACTTGAAGGCACACACCAAAACAAACACCGCTGTTTGAGACTGAGATCATTCCCCCAGGACGGTGAAATCACTATGTTTAAGTAGACCGTAGAAGCACATATTTAACAGTCAAAGCTTTTTCCGACACCAAAATAACTAGTTCAGTGTTCGCCTGTCACGGAACTGTCAAAGGAAAGAGAAGCAAAGAAAAAGGGAAACAATCTTTGGAGCACGGGGAAGTCAACGAAAGCAAAGGGCAACACTCAAGTCGCTTATTTTGGGGGAGAATTGTGCTCCTTTTCAAGTAAATCCCATTTACACTGAAAGGAATGACTCGTAGGGCAATAGGCTTCTGGAAATGAAGTTTAAGTCTCCTCAGAAATGCAGGTCGGGGGGAAATTCAGTTCAGACATGCCCCTCCTCCAGGAAACGTGGACATTTGCAGCTCCATCTGGAACTATTTGTCTCCCGTCACATTTTTTTCCCTCTTTCACTTTGCAGCTGATGTCATCTCACTATCCCCGAGAGTTAGGAAAAGGATTCCAAAAAGTAAATTTCTGGTCTGGGAATAGGACCCATCCAGTACCTTGGAAAGTCTGATCTGGCTACGGTCGTCCACGCTCTGGTCACATCCTGAATAGATTACTGCAATGCACTCTACGTGGGGCTGCCTTTGAAGACAGTTCGGAAATTACAACTAATACCTTGGGAAGTCTGATCTGGCTATGGTCGTCCACGCTCTGGTCACATCCTGAATAGATTACTGCAACACTCTCTATGTGGGGCTGCCTTTGAAGACAGTTCAGAAATTACAACTAGTACTTTGGGAAGTCTGATCTGTCTGCGGTCGTCCACGCTCTGGTCACATCCCGAATAGATTACTGCAACGCACTCTACGTGGGGCTAGCTTTGAAGACAGTTCGGAAATTACAACTAATACCTTGGGAAGTCTGATCTGGCTATGGTCATCCACGCGCTGGTCACATCCCGAATAGATTACTGCAACGCACTCTACGTGGGGCTGCCTTTGAAGACAGTTCGGAAATTACAACTAGTACCTTCGGAAGTGTGATCTAGCTATGGTCGTCCACGCTCTGGTCACATCCTGAATAGATTACTGCAATGCACTCTACGTGGGGCTGCCTTTGAAGACAGTTTGGAAATTACAACTAGTACCTTCGGAAATCTGATCTAGCTACGGTCGTCCACGCTCTGGTCACATCCTGAATAGATTACTGCAACACTCTCTATGTGGGGCTGCCTTTGAAGACAGTTCAGAAATTACAACTAGTACTTTGGACCCATCCAGTACCTTGGAAAGTCTGATCTGTCTGCGGTCGTCCACGCTCTGGTCACATCCTGAATAGATTACTGCAATGCACTCTACGTGGGGCTGCCTTTGAAGACAGTTCGGAAATTACAACTAATACCTTGGGAAGTCTGATCTGGCTATGGTCATCCACGCGCTGGTCACATCCCGAATAGATTACTGCAACGCACTCTACGTGGGGCTAGCTTTGAAGACAGTTCGGAAATTACAACAACTACCTTGGGAAGTCTGATCTGGCTACGGTCATCCACGCTCTGGTTACATCCCAAATAGATTACTGCAACACACTCTACGTGGGGCTGCCTTTGAAGACAGTTCGGAAATTACAGCTAGTCCAACGGGCGGCAGCCAGATTACTAACTTTAGCTACATACAGGGAGCATACCACCCCTTGTTGTGTCAGCTTCACTGGCTGCCTGTCCACTTCCGAGCTCAATTCAAAGTGCTGGTTTTGACCTTTAAAACTCTATACAGTTCTGGCCCAGCTTACTTGTCCGAACGCATCTGCCTCTACGTCCCACCTCGTAATTTAAGATCATCCGGGGAGGCCCTGCTCTCGCCCCCGCCAACTTCTCAAATGCGGTTGGTGGGAGCGAGAGAGAGGGCCTTCTCGGTGGTGGCTCCTTGTCTGTGGAATGTGCTCCCAAGCAACATACGATCAACCCCCATCCCTCCTAGCATTCAGGAAAAAAGTGAAATCTTGGCTGTGGGACCAGGCTTTTGCACATTAGCACAAGGCAGCACTTTGGATTGCAATTGTCATGGCAAGTTGATGGATACGGCTCGATGCTCCTGTTGTGGGCCGAACACTGTTTTTAACTTAAGTGTATGTGTATTATGTTAATGTTAACTGTATTTTAATGTTGAATGTCTATGGTTTTATATTGTATTTATATTGTGTATCGGCATCAAATTGTTGCCTTTTGTTAGGCTGCTCTGAGTCCCCCCTCGGGGGTTGATGTTCCTGAGAAGTCAATTTTTTTGGATTGAAGACAAGCCCCATCTGGCACTATATTTTTCTCCTACTACATTTTATCCTATTTGGCTAAGGCCCCTTCTACACTGATTATTAAAGTAGATAATCCACATTATCATCTTTGAACTGGATTATGAGTCTACACTGCCATATAATCCAGTTCAAACCAGATAATCTGGATTTTATATGGCAGTATAGATGGGTCCTTACTGATCCATGTCAACCTCCCCATTCTTGAGAGTGAGGAAAAGTATTTTTAGATGGAGAAAGGGACCCATCTGGAATTTTTTTTCCCACCAAATGTTTATCCTATTTGACATAGGCCCCTTCTACATTATCTGTTTTGAACTGGATTATCTGGCAGTGTAGATTCGGATAATCCAGTTCAAAACTGAGGAGGAATATCCGTCTTGAAATTCTGGATTATATGGCAGTATAGAAGGGCCCTTAGTAGCTGAGTTGTGAATTGGGCCCTTTCCACACAGCTGTATAAAATCCGCATTGAAATTGATTATCTGGCAATGTAGACTCAGATGATCCAGTTCAAACCAGATATTGTGGATTATCTACCCCAGGGGTGCCCACACTTTTTCAGCATGCAAGCTACTTATAATAACACCAAGTCAGAAAGATCTACCTACCTCCTCAAGGCTGGAGAGGGGAGGGGCGGGGCTTGGCGGGGCCTGGCTCCGCCCCCTCTGGCTTCAGCTCTACCAGCAGCTTCTCCAGGCTTGAGGAGGGCAATGCCAAGCCAGCCTTGTGCTAGCTATGCCACCACTGGCTTGGCATTGCCATCCTCAAGCCTGGAGAAGCTGCTGGTAGAGCCGAAGCCAGAGGGGGGGCGGAGCCAGGCCGCGCCAAGCCCCGCCCCCTCTGGCTTTGGAGCTCCCAGCAGCTTCTCCAGGCTTGAGGATGGCAGTGCCAAGCCAGCCTTGTGCTAACTATGCCACCACTGGCTTGGCATTGCCATCCTCAAGCCTGGAGAAGCTGCTGATAGAGCTGAAGCCAGAGGGGGTGGAGCCAGGCTGCGCCAAGCCCCGGCCCCTCCCTCTGGCATTGGAGCTCCCAGCAGCTTCTCCAGGCTTGAGGAGGGCAGTGCCAAGCCAGCCTTGTGCTAACTATGCCACCACTGGCTTGGCATTGCCATCCTCAAGCCTGGAGAAGCTGCTGGTAGAGCGGAAGCCAGAGGGGGTGGAGCCAGGCCGTGCCAAACCCCGCCCCCTCCCCTCTGGCTTTGGAGTTCCCAGCAGCTTCTCCAGGCTTGAGGAGGTCAGTGCCAAGCCAGCCTTGTGCTAGCTATGCCACCACTGGCTTGGCACTGCCATCCTCAAGCCTGGAGAAGCTGCTGATAGAGCTGAAGCCAGAGGGGGTGGAGCCAGGCTGCGCCAAGCCCCGGCCCCTCCCCTCTGGCATTGGAGCTCCCAGCAGCTTCTCCAGGCTTGAGGAGGGCAGTGCCAAGCCAGCCTTGTGCTAACTATGCCATCACTGGCTTGGCATTGCCATCCTCAAGCCTGGAGAAGCTGCTGGTAGAGCTGAAGCCAGAGGGGGTGGAGCCAGGCCATGCCAAGCCCCGCCCCTCCCCTCTGGCTTTGGGTTCCCAGCAGCTTCTCCAGGCTTGAGGATGGCAATGCCAAGCCAGCCTTGTGCTAGCTATGCCACCACTGGCTTGGCACTGCCATCCTCAAGCCTGGAGAAGCTGCTGGTAGCGCGGAAGCCAGAGGGGGCGGAGCCAGGCTGCGCCAAGCCCCGCCCCTCCCCTCTGGCTTTGGAGCTCCCAGCAGCTGCTTCAGCCTTGAGGAGGGCAGTGCCAAGCCAGGCTTGTGCTAGCTATGCCACCACTGGCTTGGCATTGCCATCCTCAAGCCTGGAGAAGCTGCTGGTAGAGCGGAAGCCAGAGGGGGCGGAGCCAGGCCGTGCCAAGCCCCGCCCCCTCCCCTCTGGCTTTGGAGTTCCCAGCAGCTTCTCCAGGCTTGAGGAGGGCAGTGCCAAGCCAGCCTTGTGGTAACTATGCCACCACTGGCTTGGCACTGCCATCCTCAAGCCTGGAGAAGCTGCTGGTAGAGCTGAAGCCAGAGGGGGCGGAGCCAGGCTGCGCCAAGCCCCGCCCCCTCCCCTATGGCTTTGGAGCTCCCAGCAGCTTATTTTTGTAAAAAATCCCATATTTCTTATATCAAAAAGTGGCAACCCTAGAGGGAATACTGCATATGAGTCTATACAATACAATACAAAACTTTATTACAGTCACTGACCAGCACACTGTATATGAGTCTACACCAGTGTCTCTCAACCAGTGTGCCGTGGCACACTAGTGTGCCGTGAGCGATCATCAGGTGTGCCGCGAGAAAAGCTCTCTGCTCCCCTTCCTTCCACCCCCCTCCTGTTGAATTCCTGCTGCTTGGGAGAGGAGGAGGAAGGGACGGGCGGCGGCGGCGAAGAAAAAGAAGAAGGGACCGGGGCACCGCCTCCATCGGCCGTTTCCCCAACCAGCCTCCAATCTGCCATGACTCCCACCATGACTCTCGCCCCTTGCTTGTTGAAGCCGCACGGAGGAGGTGCCCCGCCTACTGAAGCCCAGCCACCGCTCATGCTCCTCCTCTGTGAGAGAGCTGAAGCCGGGGGGAGGGGGGGCATGACGCAGCCTGGCTCTACCCCCTTCCCCCGGCTTCAGCACTCCCACAGCTTCGCCAGCCTTGAGGCGGCAGTGCCAAGCCAGCGGTGGCAGAGCCAGCACAATGCTGGCTTGCCCCCTCAAAGCTGGCGAAGCTGTGGGAGAACTGAAGCCGGGGGAAGGGGGCGGGGCATGGCACGGCCTGTCTCCGCCCCCTCCCCTGGCTTCAGGGCTCCCACAGCTTCGCCAGCCTTGAGGCGGCAGTGCCAAGCCAGCGGTGGCAGAGCCAGCACAATTCTGGCTTGCCCCCTCAAAGCTGTGGGAGAACTGAAGCCGGGGGAAGGGGGCGGGGCATGGCGCGGCCTGTCTCCACCCCCTCCCCCGGCTTCAGCGCTCCTGCAGCTTCGCCAGCCTTGAGGCAGCAGTGCCAAGCCAGCGGTAGCAGAGACAGCACAATGCTGGCTTGCCCCCTCAAAGCTGGCAAAGCTGTGGGAGAACTGAAGCCGGGGGAAGGGGGCGGGGCATGGCACGGCCTGTCTCCGCCCCCTCCCCCGGCTTCAGCGCTCCCGCAGCTTCGCCAGCCTTGAGGGGGCAGTGCCAAGCCAGCGGTGGCAGAGCCAGCACAATGCTGGCTTGCCCCCTCAAAGCTGGCGGCTGTGGGAGAACTGAAGCCGGGGAGGGGGGGTGGGGCATGGCACGCCTGTCTCCTCCCCCTCCTCCGGCTTCAGCGCTCCCACAGCTTCGCCAGCCTTGAGGGGGCAGTGCCAAGGCAGCGGTGGCAGAGCCAGCACAATGCTGGCTTGCCCCCTCAAAGCTGGCAAAGCTGTGGGAGAACTGAAGCCGGGGGAAGGGGGCGGGGCATGGCGCGGCCTGTCTCCACCCCCTCCCCCGGCTTCAGCGCTCCTGCAGCTTCGCCAGCCTTGAAGCGGCAGTGCCAAGCCAGCGGTGGCAGAGCCAGCACAATGCTGGCTTGCCCCCTCAAAGCTGGCGAAGCTGTGGGAGAACTGAAGCCGGGAGAGGGGGTGGGGCATGGCACGGCCTGTCTCCGTCCCTCCCCCGGCTTCAGCGCTCCCGCAGCTTCGCCAGCCTTGAGGCGGCAGTGCCAAGCCAGCGGTGGCAGAGCCAGCACAATGCTGGCTTGCCCCCTCAAAGCTGGCGAAGCTGTGGGAGAACTGAAGCCGGGGGAAGGGGGCGGGCATGGCATGGCCTGTCTCCGCCCCCTCCCCTGGCTTCAGCGCTCCCGCAGCTTCGCCAGCCTGCTGGCTTGCCCCCTTAAGGCTGGCGAAGCTGTGGGAGAACTGAAGCCAGGGGGAGGGGGAGGGGCACGGTGTGGCCTGGCTCCCCCCCTGGCTTCGGCACTCCCAGCAGCTGCTCCCAGCAGCTCACCATCCCCCAGCCATTCTTTACTGTGTTAGAGTGTCATTTTGTGTCATTTTGGTTGGTGGTGTGCCCCCGAATTTTTTTAATGTTAAAAGTGTGCCGCGGCTCAAAAAAGGTTGGGAAACACTGGTCTACACTGCCAGGTAATCCGGGATCAGATCCTGGGAAGCAGAGCAGATCCAGGGGAGAAGTAGCCAAAGAGAGAGAGGCGAATAGAGTTATTTACCTGTTGCACACTGGCCACTCTCATGTAGGAGACCAACACCAGGAGCAAAGGCACGTGGATGTTCTTGCCACGGAACAACCTGGCACCTGAAGCAAGAAGAGAAGGGGGGAAAGATCAGGAAGATCAGGAAGGAGGGATCCCTTTCCAGGTTTCTCTGGAAGGAAGAGAAGCCCCTTTTGTTTACCGCTTGGCAGCGAGGCGAGGGAGAAAAGGTCCTGCAGGATCTGCACCAGGGTCTCGATCTGCTTCCCTTCCTGGACGTTCTTCAGGCGGACGATGAGCTTCCTTAAGGCGGCTTCTCTCCTCTCCTCGTCCTTCTCCTCTTCCTCGCAGGCTGGCACCCACTCAGTGGCCATGGCAGCCAAGCCAAGGCTTCCCACTAAGGGCCAAGATGCCCAGGAGTCGGCAGAGGAAGCGGCGGGTTGTTTGGAAGTCGCCTCTCCCCCAGCTTGGCTGGACTTTCCTTTCGCAGCTCGGTGGGTGCAATGCGCGCCGCGGCCAGAGGTGTCGCTAGAGGGAGACGAAATCCCCGCGGGGGCTTTGACGCGCAGCTGGGTTTGCCAATCCCGCCGAGGGATTGCAACTTTGGTAACTTCCTCCCTTCTAAAAAGAAGCCTTCTCGTCCAATATGGGAAATATATGACCCCCATTTCCCCTTCCAGGGAAGGAAAGAAGGAAGGGGTGGGGAAGGAAAGTCCGCGTTTGTGGCTCAAATCAGGGCTTTTCCAAGAGGGCCGCTCCCTCTTGGAAAAGGGGCAGCCCAAGGGTTTGGGTTTCATGGTCACGAGTTGGAAAGCAGAAGCAAAACAAAAACAAGACTGGAGGATGAAGAAGTCCCTTAAGTGGAGGGAGGTGGGCACTGCCTTTTGCAGCACAGACAGGGCCCTTCTAGACACAGGCCCAATATCCCAGGATCTAATCCCAATTTTTCTGTTTATCCCGGATTATCTGGCAGTGTGGACTCATATAATCCGGTTTAAAGTAGATTATATGATCAGATCCTGGGATATAGGGCCTGTCTAGAAGGCCCCTTCTACACGACCATATAAAATCCAGATTATCTGGTTTGACTAGATTTGTAGACTCATATTATCCAGATAATAATAATAATAATAATAACTTTATACCCCAATCCAGTTTATTATTATTTATTTATAATAATTTATTAATAATAATAAAACTTTATACCCCAATCCAGTTAATAATTATAATTATAATATAATAATTCAGAATTTTTTTATTATTAATAAAACTTTATACCCCAATCCAGTTAATAATAATAATAATTTATTAATAATAATTTATTAATAATAAAAACAACTTTATACCCCAATCCAGTTAATTATTATTATTTATTAATAATAATAATTTATTATTAATAATACAACTTTATACCCCAATCCAGTTAATTATTATTATTAAATAATAATAATTTATTAATAATAATACAACTTTATACCCCAATCCAGTTAATTATTATTATTTATTATTAATAATAATGTATTATTAATAATACAACTTTATTTATACCCCAATCCTGTTAATTATTATTATTAATAATAATTTATTAATAATAATACAACTTTATACCACAATCCAGTTAATAATAATAATAATAAAACTTTATTAATACCCCAATCCAGTTAATAATGATGATAAAACTTTATTTATATCCCAATCCAGTTAATAATAATAATAATAGTAATAAAACTTTATTTATGCCCCAATCCAGTTAATAATAATAATAATAATGAAAACTTTATACCCCAATACAGTTAATAATAATAATAAAACTTTATTTATACCCTAATCCAGTTGATAATAATAATAAAACTTTATTTATACCCCAATCCAGTTTATTATTATTATTAATAATAATAATTTCTTAATAATAATACAACATTATTTATACCACAATCCAGTTAATAATAATAATAAAACTTTATTAATACCCCAATCCAGTTAATAATGATGATAAAACTTTATATCCCAATCCAGTTAATAATAATAATAATAGTAATAAAACTTTATTTATGCCCCAATCCAGTTAATAATAATAATAAAAACTTTATTTATACCCCAATCCAGTTAATAATAATAATAAAACTTTATTTATACCCCAATCCAGTAATAATAATAATAAAACTTTATTTATACCCCAATCCAGTTGATAATAATAATAAAACTTTATTTATACCCCAATCTAGTGAATAATAATAAACTTTATTTATACCCCAATTGAGTTAATAATAATAGTAATAAAAAAACTTTATTTATACCCCAATCCAGTTAATAATAATAATAATCTTTATACCCCACCACCATCTCCCTGAGGGGACTCAGGGCGGCTTACATGAGGCCAAGCCCGATAACACATAATAAAATAACACAGAGCAAATAATAAAACCATACAATCAATATGACTCACACATAAGCAATATCAGACAATTTAAATGTGAAAATGAACATTCCATTTCCAACGGAAAAAAACTGTCTTTTGGCTAGCTCAAGCACACAAACTTCCCACACAGAACTCCCATAACCAAGAGAAAATACTATAAGAGTTTGGTGGGCATTGACCTTGGGTTTTGGAGTTGTAGTTCACCTATATCCAGAGAGCACTGTGGACTCAATCAATGTTGGATCAGGACCAAACTTGGCATGAATACTCAATATGCCCAAATGTGAACACAGATGGAGTTCAGGGGAAATACACCTTGACATTTGGGAGTTGTAGTTGCTGGGATTTATAATTCCCCCTACAATCAAAGAGCATTCTGAACCCCACCAATGATAGAACTGGGCCAAACTTCCCACACAGAACCCCCAGGAGGCAAGAGGAGGTCTCTACTTGGGGAAAGGGAGGCAGGACTTCCCAATGCATGGAGAGGGAGAGACCAAGTAGACAACGGGTGGGGGGGTTTGTAATTTTGTGCCTTCATCAAGGTAGGTTTGTTAGGGTTTTTATACTTCAACACACTAGACTCCCCCCCCCCCCTTCCTGGAGTTTCCAATTTCCCACGGCGCACCTGATGATCGCTCATGGCACACTAGTGTGCCCCGGCACACTGGTTGGGAAACACTGCCTTAAAGTGTTGGAGTTCTGAGGCTGGCCAGAGTGCTTTATGCAAATAATCTAATGCCTTAGAGCAGAGCTGTCCAACTGGCGGCCCGGGGGCCGTACACGCCCCCCCAGCCTGTTGGACACGGCCCCTGGCCGCCATTTTATAATTTTTTTGGCCGCCATTTTTTTAAACAATGGCGGAGGGAGGGGGAGGCGGGGCAGGGAGGAGGAAGTGAGCCAGCTCCTCCCTGCACCGCCCCCTCCGTCCCTCTCTCCGCGCCGCCGATGCAAACCGGATCGCATCGGCGCCGGTGAGAAAGGGGTGGTACAAGGAGGAGGAAGCTAGCTCCTCCTCCCTGCACCGCCCTCTTCTTCCCTCCTGCACCGATGCCTTGCAAGGAGGGGGGTCCCCAGCGGCACCTCCCCTCCCTTCCCTCTCTGAAGCCGGCGCCGATCCGCGGCTGCATGCTCCAAGGGAGGGTCCCCAGCGGCGCCTCCCTCCCTTGCAAGGCATCCCCAGCAGCAGCTGCGGCTGCCGCGATGGCAGGGAGGGTCCCCAGCGGCACCTCCCTGCAAGGCATCGCGGCAGCGGCGCCAGCGCCGGCGCGGCTGCTGTGATGCCTTGCAAGGGAGGGGGGTCCCCCGCGGCGCCTCTCTCCCTTCCAAGGCATCCCGGCAGCAGCTGAAGCCGGCGCGGGCTTCAGCCGCTGCCGCGATGCCGTGCAAGGGAGGGGGTCCCAGCGGCGCCTCTCTCCCTTCAAGGCATCCCGGCAGCAGCTGAAGCCGGCGAAACCACCAGCTTCATCTGCTGCTAGGATGCCTTGGAAGGGAGGGTGGGTGCCCCGTGGCTCCTCCTCTCTCCCAAAGCATCCCGGCAGCCGGGGGCGGGGCTGGGGCCGGGGGTGGGGGCGGGGGCGGGCCGGGCGGCCCCCCAGGTCATCAGTGACCTGGAATCCGGCCCTTGGCCGGTTAGAAGTTGGACAGCACTGCCTTAGAGTGTTGTAGTTCTGAGGCTGGCCAATCAGTGGCAACCAATCAAAACAATGGCACATATTCCTCCCTCTGCACCACCGCACTGCCACAAACACTGACTTTTATTATATACATAGATAGATAGATAGATAGATAGATAGATAGATAGATAGATAGATAGATAGATTGATTCTAGGAAAAATGGGGTTGGGCTTCCTTTCTCACCAGGGTTAATATGGATCCTCTTTGATGGGTATAGCTGGTCTGCCTTCATGGCAAGACCCCCCCCCCATTCTGTTCGGTAACACTATAAGGGGGCAATATGTGCAGCAAATAAAGCTTTTCTTCTCATTGAGCAATGGCGTTAAAGTGTTGTCAAACTGCATTAATTCTACAGTGGAGATGCACCATAAGGCTGGTTTCCTGAGTGATTGTTACAGCTCTGTGTACATACAAACATTCTCTCTCTCACACACACACACACACACACACCCTCCCATAGTTGACCGTGCTCCATTATCTTGCCTTTGATTCTGTCAGTCACACTTAATTTTAGTTCACTTAAATATATGCAATTATCAGAGCTCGGTTTTGCTAAACAACGAGCGGATTCAGGAAAGAAGACAACAAAATCATTATGTCGTTCATCTGCCAATGTTATTGAAGTTTTCTGCTCGTACTTCTCCAGAACTGGAACATAAGATTTAAAAGCAGTATTCCTCTCTAATCAGCCTTTCACTTGCTAAGATGTTGTGTATGTGTGTGCAATTCTTCCTGGCCACAAAGATTGATAAAATGTCCCAAATATGCATTTGATGGATCTACCACTTAGCCCAAATTCAAAAGTTATTACATACATACCAAGCCCTAAGAGCCTGACTAAAGCAGGGGCGGTCCTACAGGTAGGCCAAGTAAGCGGCCGCATAGGGCGCCATCTGGGAAGGGGGCGCCATCCTGGCCGCATGGGGCGCCATCCTAGCCCTGCCGATATTCCTCAGGCAGTGCCGCAGCTGCCTGCTTTTGG
Source organism: Anolis apletophallus (assembly GCA_030556195.1). Lineage (NCBI taxonomy): Eukaryota > Metazoa > Chordata > Lepidosauria > Squamata > Anolidae > Anolis > Anolis apletophallus. The sequence continues at coordinate 9,759,500 of JARBWK010000012.1, forward strand.
GCCCCGGCCTTGTGCGCTCCGACGCCGCTTCTGGGCATGCGCGGAGGTATTTGCGCAGGCGCAATTGCTCCGGAGCTGAAGTTGAGCGCAGGAGCAACTGCACATGCGTGAAAACCTCCGCGCATGCCCAGTAGCTCCCTTGCGCAGAAGCCTGTAAGCAAAGCACTCCCTATCGGGCAGGCCGGGAGTGCTTCCCCTCTCCCTTTGTCTCCTGTATATGAGTCTATACAATACAATACAAAACTTTATTACAGTCACTGACCAGCAGGGGCGGCCTAACCTATTCCGGGGGGGTAAGCGAAGAAAATTTAGATGTTCCAGAACTTTAGAACAACAACCATCTAGTGGAACTATTAGTTGGGAGTTGGGAGACAAGTCCTAGTACTGTCTGTGGAACTGAACGAAAGATCTTAAGAAGTAATAATAGCCTTTTATAGTCAGAAACCTCTATGCTCTAGCACTTATATAATCTTGTAACCATCACGCTGTTCTAGGTCTATCATTGTTATAACCGTACGTTAGTTGCCTCTTAGTAGAACCAATACGATCTGTGCCTATTTAATAGCCTCATTCTTGTTAATAAATACTTTTATTATTAACTTTAGAAGAAGCCTCAGTCATCTTTCGGTCTCCTCAGTTTACATTCTTGGTGGTGGGTTGTTTTAAAGGCCAACGCTACAGACACTTCATTTTAATTAGAGTTTAATTCAAAGTAAATCCTAATGACTCATTAGGTTGGTGGCAGACTACCGGGAGTGTCAAAATAGTCAATTTAGGTGACCGAGATCGTCACATATTAATTGGTGTACAGCGGTCGGATTCGATCAAGACCACATAATCCAGTCAGCCAGAGTTTCCCTCCAAAATACTCTGAGGGAAAACTCTGAGGAAAAGCTGTGCCAAGACTCTGAGGGAAACAATTTACCTCAGGAGTTGCCGCCAAAACAACACACACATACACCACTATGGCTCCACCAAGAGGGAGAAGGAATATCTCCACTGGTGAAGGAAGTGGGGAGGAATGTCAGCCTGAGGGAGAGAATGTGGGGGAAGCCATTAGTACCGTAGAGGCGCTCCGACAAAAACAATTGGAGTTTGACATGTTGAAATTCGAGGCTTCGGAGCGAGAGAAAGAGGCTGAGAGAGAAGAAAAGCGAATGGCTTTTGAGAAAGAACAACAGGCTTTTGAGGCTAAATGGGAAGAAAAGAGAAGGTTGTTTGAGGCAGAACAACATGAGAAAAAGAAAAGCATAGCTAAGATGGCTATGGCACGACAAATGTTAAGTCAAGGCCATACCACTGAAGCCTACATGATTTTAGAAGGTTTAGAAAGAACTAGGCGGAATCTGTGGTTGGTGCTGGACATGGTGTCATGGTTTAGTCGTATAGGAGATATGGACAGTGCCATAGAGGTTGTGGCTCAGGCTGTGGAATGGCACCAGGAATTTCAGCCAGGGACTCCAGGCCATTTGTCTCTCCTCAGGAAAGCAAGAGAGCTTTCTAAAAGAGCCATGGGGTTGGCTCAGGAGGAAGGAGACAGGGATGGTGGAGTTGGCCCGAAGCTGAACGATGTGGCTGCGGGAGTGGTACAGAAAGTTACCAAGGAGCCCATCGGGGTGGTCAGGGAAGCCAGGGAGCCAGTAACAGAGAAAATGGTGGTCCAGGAAATCTCCACAAAACTTGATGTGTGTGCCAGTGACACTAGCGGAGCCGTGGTCAATCACACACCGAGTGCCAAAATCACCTCAGAGCAGGAAAAGAAACTGCAGGAGGTAGAAAGAAACAGAAAGGCAGAGGTCCAGAGCCTGAAGTGGACCAAAAGTACCTCAGGGCAGCAAGGGAAGCTGCAGGAGGGCAAAGTGGGCAGAGCTCTGAGTGGACCAGGGGTACCTCAGAGCCGCAAAGAAGCCTCAGTCATCTTTCGGTCTCCTCAGTTTACATTCTTGGTGGTGGGTTGTTTTAAAGGCCAATGCTACAGACACTTCATTTTAATTAGAGTTTAATTCAAAGTAAATCCTAATGACTCATTAGGTTGGTGGCAGACTACCGGGAGTGTCGAAATAGTCAATTTAGGTGACCGAGATCGTCACAAAGTACAATCAAGATACTTCTAATATACAAGCATAAGCATACAGAGAAAGCAAGAAGTCTTATACAGTTTGACTAGGGTTGTCACTTTTTGATATTAGAAATAAGGGACATTTACCTAAAAATATGGGATTTTTCACAAAAATAAGGGACACATCATAATTATGAAGTATTATGATGTGTCACATAACACCTATTTTGCAGCAGCTTCACTGGTCTATTGGAAGTACCCAGCTTCAAGGCCATTCGCCTAACATCTACGAGGCGCAGAGCAGGCCAGGATTACCCATAAGGCCAACCTAGGCCATGGCCTAGGGGTGTAAGCCGAGGGGAGGTGCAGATCATGGACCAAAATAATAATAATAAAAATGTTGAAACAAATAAAAACACAGTGCGCATGGAGATGAGGAAGGAAGGATACCGGAGGTCGTCCTTTTCGGCGGCGCCCCTGCCCCTTCCTGAATACCAGCTTCTGCCTCTGCTATCGCACAAATGGCGTATGTGCAGGGGATCTCGACAATGGCGTCGGCGTCAACAGGAGGAACAATTAACTCCCTTGATGCCGACAGCATCCACTTGCTGGCTCCTTCAGTGCAAGTAGAGGAAACTCCATTGTGCAGTCTGCGCATGCCCTAACACCATGAAAGCTGGTATTCCTCCTCCAACACAAGGAGGAGACTCCTCCTTACTGGAGAGAGAAGTGCAACTGCCGGATACGGCACACGCGCAAACCCCAGTACAGGAGAGAAGCCCAACGCAACAAGCCCGGGTATCGGGGAGAAGCGTGGCATCGGTACAGCTGCTGACTACAACGCATGCGCAATCCCTGATACCGGGTAGGAGCCAAGTGCCTCAAGCCCCGGCATCGGGGAGGAGGCTCCCCCCCCCCCTTGCCTGCATCCATAGTGCCTGCCAAGAGGGAAACTCCTGTGGCGGACCTAGTGGGGCCACACCAGGAGAGCTGGATGCAGGGCCCTAAGCGGGACGAGCAGATGAAAGGATGTGTGTTTGGGGGGGCAGTAGAGGTTGGCTTAAAGGGGGCGTAATTCCAAAGTGTGTCCTAGGGCGCAAAAGGTGATAATCCAGGCCTGGTGCAGAGCCAGGCATGTAGCCGGGGGGGGGGCTAAGGGGGCTTCAGCCCCCCATCCCGAAATTCTCAGGGTGGTCCGCGAAAAGGCCTGACTGGTACATTATTTAAACTGTTATGTTTATTCATATCATGATCTGATCACCATGCTCAGTATATCCCACATTCATGGGGTTATTGGGATAACAATACAAAAGTTTGCTAGGGTAGACCCTCTTCCACCCAGTCTCAGCCCCCCCCCCCTAACCAAAATCCTGGCTACGGCCCTGTGCAGAGCCTTTTCTATTGTGGCACTGTCGCTCTGGAACACTTTGCCTAACGAAGTTCGGGCCCTACGAGACTTGCCACCGTTCCGCAGGGCCTGTATGACCCATCTGTTCCGGCTGGCCTTTGAATCTTAACTTAGTTTTTAACAAATTGCTAAATTTTCTGTATTATGATGTGTTTTACTGGATGTTGCGAGCCTCTCCGAGCCCTCGGGGAGTGGCGGCACACAAATTTGAATAATAAATAAATTTTGAATAATACAAATAAAATCTTCAACATCAAACTTTAGGTAGAAATAGTTTTCTTAACAGAATAAGATAATGATTGAAATTCATAAAAGAAACGGACCCTCTTAACAGTACATAGTATGTTTCTGCATGTTTTGTCATACCTAATGCATTGTACCGTATGTACATGCAGAAAAAACATGCACACACACACACACACCCCTTTGTTTAGTATTTAACATGGCAAATGCATATAGGCATGAATATAAAATTAAATAACCCACAATGAAATAAAGTGGGCCTGCTCCCTCTCCCCAGTTGGCCTCCCCCTCCTCCTCTTGGCCTCCCGCTGCATAACTAAGCCTCTGCAGTGGAGCGCTGCTTTGCCACTGCTGGGGCTGCTGGAGCTGCGGCTGGCGATGGGCAGAGACGGAGGCTCCATGTCCATCGGCTGGACAAGTCTGAGCAGAGCCCCCTGGCGCCCTTCCTGGGCGGGAGGAGAAGGAGCCTCCCACCGGGAATAGCAGCGAAGAGGGGAGAGGAGGAGGAGAGGCGGTAGAGGCGCCGTGAAGGCTTGAGTCCATGTCGGGCCTGCGCAGTGCCTTGCATGCCTGGTGCCGCCGCCAGTGCGAGGACTACCCCAGGGTCGAGGTCCGGGACCTCAGCAGCTCCTTCCACGAAGGACTCGCCTTCTGCGCCACCCTCCACTGGCACTGGCCTGACTTGCCTGACTTAACAGCTGCCTCCTCGCCTCCTGCTGCCGCCTGTCCTGTTTTGTCCTGTCAATATGGGACAGGAGCTGAAAATACGGGACACGAAATTCAGAGCAAAAATACGGGACGTCCCATATAATACGGGGCAGGTGGCAACCCTAAGTTTGACAGCTATTCAAACCTCCCGCTCCTGGAAGGAGGTGTAATCCAGAGAGACAATGTCAATGAAATGTTAATGAGCCTTTGGTTAGCTTAGCTCAGTCTTTCTCAACCAGTGTGCCGTGGCACACTAGTGTGCCGTGACGGACCTTCTGCTGTGCCGCGAGAAAAGCTCTCTGCCCCCCTTCCTTCCCCCCTCCTCCTGCCAAACTCCTGCTGCTTGGGGGAGGAGGAAGGGCCGGGTGGCAGCGAAGAAAAAGAAGAAGGGGCCAGGGCATCGACTCCTTCGGCCATTTCCCCAGCCAGCCTCCAATCCGCCATGACTCCCGCCATGACTCTCGCCCCTTGCTCGCTGAAGCCGCGTGGAGGAGCCCCGCCCACTGAAGCCCGTCCACCGCTCATGCTCCTTCTCTGTGGGACAGCTGAAGCTGGGGGAGGGAGGCAGGGCATGGCGCTGCCTGGCTCTGCCTCCTCCCGGCTTCGCACTCCCAGCAGCTCCTCCAGCCTTGAGGGGACAGTGCCAAGCCAGCATTGTGCTGGCTCTGGCACCGCTGACTTGGCACTGCCCCCTCAAGGTTGGAGCAGCTGCTGGGAGAGGTGAAGCCAGGGGGAGGGGGCGGGGCATGGCACGGCCTGGCTCCTCCCCAGCTTTGGCACTCCCAGCAGCTGCTCCCAGCAGGCCACCAACCCCCAGCCGTTCTTTACTGTGTTAGAGTGTCATTTTGTGTCATTTTGGTTGGTGGTGTGCCCCCGGATTTTTTTAATGTTAAAAGTGTGCCGCGGCTCAAAAAAGGTTGGGAAACACTGGCTTAGCTGTCCAATTCCATATTGAACAAAGGTAGAAGCCTCAGGAAACAAAGGTGTGGGGTTCCAAGAACACTAAACACAAAGCGGAAAAAGCTGCTGCTACTAAACAACTAACACAAAACGCAAGGACCCTACTACGAGACTTGTAAAGGTCTATAAGTAATCACTGTATATATCAGTAATAAAGATCACCATTTCTTATATGTGATATATGTCTATAATCAATGTTAGTATAGCAAAAACATACATTCCATAAGCTGAACATAATCACATTACTGTGTACTCACGGAGACGATATCATTTCAACAATTATCGCAAATAATCCACTATACGTGGTTTAGTCAATGCAATTCCAATATACAGTCGATAATCCAGTATGGAAAGTCCAAAAAACTCAGTCCCAGTTCAATATAACGTAGATAATCCGGAATCGATAATCCAATGACTCAGTCTCAGAGAATAGTCCGAAAATACAAAAGGACCTTTTGTATTTTTTCCTTTAGTGAACGCCAATTACTGCCTGACATTAATTTGGGTTTTGAAAAAGCACGATAACGTGCGAAATGGAGTGGGATTCCTGTTATTTCCTTCCGTCAACCCGGCTCCTGTGTAACTTACTTACGGTGTTTCCGTATGTCGTATGGCATTCATGCCGTTTAGGGTTGCCATATTTTGATAGAAGAAATAAGGGACATTTACAGGATTTTTTGCAAAAATAAGGGACACTTAATAAAAACTTGAAAATCAAATGTTAGGTATACTTTTATTAACAGAATAAGATAATGATTGAAATTCACAAAAGAATCTGACTTTGGGAATCACTACATTAGAATACTAACATAGTGAGATATCTAAAAGTTATTTTTTTTAATTCCACAGATATATAAACCTCACTTATGTTTCCAACAGACCTCACAACCTCTGAGGATGCCTGCCATAGACGTGGGCAAAACCTGGAAAACTCACAGCAAACCAATTCATGTTTTGTATCATATGCATTTAATATCCATAGATTGGAAGTCATTTTAGACATCATATTTTTGATAATTTTGTGCAGCAGACCAATTGTGTGTCCATTGGCCCACCAGAAAGCAAATATATCCCTATCTCAGGAGGACAATATTGGATTTTGGAGTATTTAAGGATCCCGGAGGAACTTGTAGCAACACCTTCCCGGTCTCCCTCTTTCGAAGGGAACTAAAAACTGCCAGGAATACTTTGTGTATCTGGGTACACTTCCAGACTAAAGAGAGGGATGTTCCCCTGCTTTTCCTCTGCCCATAAGAAGGGAGAGGTTGTGTTATTGTTGTTTATTCTTTAGCTGTCCGCTTCAGAATGGAAGTTCACTTTTACACACCACCACAGAGGCTCCCCCAGAGAGCTTTTCACTCTCCTCCCACAAACTGAAAAAGAACACAAGGGGGAATCCAGGACCAGCGGCCACCCAACACCGCTCGGCGCTGATTGGCCCATCCGCCTAGCCCCGCCTCCGCCGCCAGAGCAATTCGTCGCTCAGAAACCGAGCCGCGGCTTTCTCTTAGGCCGGACTGCCCTGCCAATCACCTTGAAGTACGGGCAGTTGTGTCAGATTATTGCATTTTGAATAGCAATTCATGAGTCAGCACAAGATATATTTTCGCAGTTTGAGATGACCTGCAGTGTGACATGTTTGACACCAGATGGCGCTGTCTCAAGACTGCTAAATGGAACCTTGAGGAATGTCAGTTACAAAGGGACAGTTGGGATTTAATATCTGTGAGGAAAGGATGTTTAGAAAGGTAGCTGTGATGGCTGTTGTTTTTCGATGTTTTGCCAGTTATTGTTAAATACAATTCAATACAAAGTTATATATTTACCGTGTGAATTGAATGAGAGTTTCATTATTCACTCGAACAGAGACTGGAGTTTTTGGGCCGATGGGGAATTAAACTTCTTTATTTCTGTTGCCTATCCGCTGTGACATAAATACTCAACGCCGAAGAAGTTGCTCCTCGCCTTTCTCCCCGCCTCCTTCTCTCCCCTGCAGTCGGATACTCGCAGGCAGCAAAGACGGAGGAGAAGGCAAAGGGAAGCGGAGAAGGAAGAAGGCAAAGTGGAGAGCGCGGCGAAGGGAAAGCCCCCCAACTCCTCTTTTCCCAGCACCAGCGAAAAATAAGGGACAGCTGCTCTAAATATGGGACACCCAAAAAAGGGCCAAAAAACGGGACGTCCCGTATAATACGGGACATATGGGAACCCTAATGCCGTTACTGACTCTACATATGTGCTGAAAGTCCACTCATATTAATTTTCTACTCCACAAGATCACCTTGACTTGGGATTTACAATATTGACTTTTTGGACCGTGAGTTCATGAACTACATTTTGTAGGACTGACTTATTTCGGACTATTCTTTGAGACTGAGTCATTGGATTATCGATTCCGGATTATCTACGTTATATTGAACTGGGACTGAGTTTTTGGGACTTTCCATACCGGATTATCGACTGTATATTGGAATTGCATTGACTAAACCACGTATAGTGGATTATTTGCAGTAATTGTTGAAATGATATTGTCTCCGTGAGTACACAGTAATGTGATTATATTCAGCTTATGGAATGTATGTTTTTGCTATACTAACATTGATTATAGACATATATCACATATAACGAATGGTGATCTTTATTACGGACTAGCTGAGGACCCGGCGGTGCCCGGGTTATTTGAGGAAGGCATTGTGTGCCAAGGTTGGTTCCTATTAGATGTTTATGTGGCTTGCAGTGGTCTCAGGAACTTAGTGAGGTACTGCGAGTCCCGGGGGCCTAGTCAGGAAAATCAAGTTAAGGAAGCCTAACAATATCCCATGAGCTGAGGCCTAGTCAGGAAAATCAAGTTAAGGAAGCCTTTCTGTCAATTTTGGGGGTGGTTTGTGTTTTATAGGGGCTTTAGTGTTGTTTGGGAAGTGAATGACGTGAAGGTACTGCAAATCCCATCATTCATGGCCCCTTCTGCCCTAAACCACAGCAGGTAGTGAAGTGGGCCATTGGTCGCCTGTTTGCCAAGTTGAGTCCTGATCTGTCAGTGCTGTGGGCCTCAGTGGCTGACTGCCTGAGGCCTGTCCCTTTCCCTCTGAGTCACTTTAGAATGTTTGAATGTGCTTGGCCATTTGGAGGCAGTTATGCAAATTCCATTTCAGTGGCAACCAATCCCCTCTTTCTGGGGCCGTAGAATGTTGGAGTTCTGAGGCTGGCCAGTTAGAGCCCGCTATGCAAATAATCCCGCAATGGCAGCCAATCGAAATGCTGGCACATATTCCTCCGGTCGCTCGGTTGCTCGGTCGCACCACCGCAAACACTGACTTTTATTATATGTAATAGAAATAGATGGATAGATAGATAGATAGATAGATACAGTGATTACTTATAGACCTTTACAAGTCTCGTAGTAGGGTTCCAAGAACAAACATGATGATTTTGGGCAATCAATATAAGAGTTAAAGAGTGCGCATACTCTAAGCCTGTTTCCATGGGCAGCAATCTCTCAGCCTCGGTTAAAACATATAGCTGTACAAATGGGCTTATCTGGGCTGGCACAGAAAGTCACATAATTTCTGCATACACATGAACAAAGGACCCAGTGATTGCCTGGCTTGGGAAATGGCCAGAGGGTTTCTTTCAGCCTTCCTGTTCCCAAGGGGTTATCTCAGTGGGCTTATGTGGCCTTGACAGTTTCTGGGCTACATCTTGCTACATTTTATACATAAGAAATAGATACACACCGCAAGTGAAAGATAAAAGTTACACAGAAAGTCATGAGAATAGATACAATTTATCAAAGAGTTAGAAATTATAGAGTCTTTGGGTGCAGGGAGTGATGTTGCTGCTGGTCCATTCCTGGTCTCCCAATGCCTTTGACCTCTCAAAGTTTCTGGAAAAAACGTCAAAAAGGGGAAAATCATATATTTCTTTCTGAGCCCTTGGAGAACTATAAATCTTCCCGGGGCTTGACAACACTATCAAAGGAGCTTTGTATGCCACCAGATTATAGCAACTAGGCCTGGGTAGGTTTATCGGAATGCTCATAAAATTGGAATGAATTCGGATTAAATTCATTTTTGAAGCGGTTTCAAAGTGATGTAAGCAACCCAGTTTGGATGGGGATGTCCTTCCCTCCGCATCAGAACTGGGGCGACAGCCGTATTTAACCCACTTTGGACGAGGCTGTCACCCCAGTTCTGACGCGGCGGGAAGACATGCCCATCCAAACCGGGTTAAACATGTGTGTCTACCATTAACAAAGTCATTCCAAAATTATGGAATTAATTCGAGGAATTCCGAATTCTTTCCGGAAAATTTCGGAAGTCATCTAGATTCGAAGCACCAGCGCCCCCTACATCTGGAATGAGTTTTAAACAATTTTTGGGGTCAAACAGGCCTAATAGCAACCTTAAAATTAGCATAATATTTATCAAAAATATATTTAAACAATTGATTTTTTTGATATAAATATTATAGGGGTCGGGGTCGGGGCCGGGGTGAGGGGGACAGTCCTTAAATGGCTGTCTTCCTTCCTTCGGAACCGACTTCAGCGAGTGAGGAGGAGTGAGGTTGTCTCCAAGGGTGCCCCCCTACTTTGTGGGGTGCCCCAGGGGGCAATCCTCTCCCCTCTATTGTTTAACATCTATGTGCAACCACTTGCTCGGTTGGTACATAGCTTCCGGCTGGAGTGCCACCAATATGCAGATGACACCCAGCTCATTCTGGGGATGGAGGGCCGACCCGAATCCATACCCGATTATTTCCATCGCTGCCTTGAAGCCGTTACGGGATGGCTGCAAGCCAGAAGGTTGAAAGTGAATCTGGCCAAGACGGAGATCCTGTGGCTGGGTCGTCCGGGTTATTTATTTATTTATTTATTTCAGGATTTTACCCCGCTCTTCTCAACCCCCGAGGGGGACTCAGAGCGGCTTACAGTACGGCACAATTCGATGCCACATCATACAGTATAAAACCCCAAAACCCCACAACAATTAAAATACATTAAAACAACATTAAAATACAGTTCCATCAACAACATACACAGTCATTCCAAGTTAAAACAATATTCACTCCATAAAAACATTGGCCCTCTTCATCCATTCCATTAAAATCCCGTCTAACATGCTGCTTAGTGCTGGTGTGCAAACGCCTGGTCCCAAAGCCAGGATTTTACCTTCTTCCTGAATGCCAGGAGGGATGAGATGGACCGTACCTCCATAGGGAGCGCATTCCACAGGCGGGGAGCCACCGCCGAGAAGGCCCTGTCCTCGTCCCCACCAACCGCATTTGAGAAGTCGGGCGGAAGCGAGAGCAGGGCCTCCCGGATGATCTTAGGTTACGGGTGGGACGAGCGGCCGATGCGTTCGGATAAGTAAGCTGGGCCAGAACCGTATAGAGCTTTAAAGGTCAAAACCAGCACTTTGAATTGAGCCCGAATTGGACAGGCAGCCAGTGGAGCTGACACAACAGGGGGTGGTATGCTCCCTGTATGTAGCTCCCGTTAGTAATCTGGCTGCCGCCCGCTGACTAATTGCAATTTCCGAACTGTCTTCAAAGGCAGCCCCACGTAGAGTGCGTTGCAGTAATCTATTCGGGATGTGACCAGAGCGTGTGACGACCGTAGCCAGATCAGACTTCCCAAGGTACGGGCGCAGCTGGCGCACGAGTCTCAACTGTGCAAAGCTCCCTGGCCACCGCTGAGACCTGGGGTTCCAGGCTCAGCGATGAGTCCAGGATCACTCCCAAGCTGCGAACCTGCGTCTTCAAGGGGTGTAACCCCATCCAACACAGGCTGTAACCCTATGCCCTGTTCGGCCTTACGACTGACCAGGAGGACCTCTGTCTTGTCTGGATTAAGTTTCAATTTGCTAGCCCTCATCCAGTCCGACACAGCAGCCAAGCACCGGTTCAAAGTCTGGACAGCCTCCTTGGTGACAGGTGGAAAGGAGTGACAGATCTGGACGTCATCTGCGTACAGATAACACCTGACGAAACTCCGAATGATCTCTCCCAGCGGTTTCATGTAGATGTTAAACAACATCGGGGACAGAACTGAACCCTGAGGGACTCCACATGACAACGGCTGTGGAGCCGAACAGGTGTCACCCAATGACACCTTCTGGGTACGTCCTTCCAGGAAGGATTGGAGCCACTGCAGAGCAGTACCCCAAGCCCCATATCTGCAAGGCGACCCAGAAGGATACCGTGGTCAACGGTATCGAAAGCCGCTGAGAAGTCCAGCAGAACCAACAGGGACACACACCCCCTGTCGAGTTCCCGACATAGATCATCTACCAAGGCGACCAAGGCTGTTTCAGTACCATGTCCCGGCCTAAAGCCAGACTGTGCCGGATCAAGATAATCAGTGTCCACCAAGAACCCCTGAGCTGCGAAGCCACCACACGTTCCATGACTTTGCCCAAATAGGGGGAGATTGGAAACTGGCCGATAGTTCACTAATTGAGTGGGGTCCAGTGATGGTTTCTTCAACAGCGGTTTTATAACAGCTTGCTTTAAGCTGGCTGGAATTTTGCCCTCCTGTAAGGAGGCATTAACCACCACCTTCACCCACTCTGCCAAACCCCCTCTGGCTTCCTTTATCAGCCAGGATGGGCAGGGGTCTAGGATGCATGTAGTGGGCCTCGCCTCTCCAAGGATCTTGTCCACATCCTCAAGCTGAACCAATTGAAACGAATCCATTAAAACCGGACAAGCAGGTGCTCGTGTCACATCCTCAGAGACTGCCGTTAAAGTGGTATCGAAATCAGAACGGATCAGCGCCACTTTATCCGCGAAGACCTTGGCAAATTCATCGCAGCGTACCGCCGAGCCGTCAGGGATCTCGCACTGAGGCGGATTTAAAAGACCCCTAACGACTCGAAACAGTTCTGCTGGACGGTTCTTCGCGGCGGCCACCTTGGCCGCGATAGATGTTTTTTGTGCGGCTTTTGTTTGCGCCATAGGTCCTCAAATAGGAGACCAGGCGCGCCTGAGCTGATCCGCTCCGTTTCCGACGCCACACGCACTCTAGCCTCCTCTTTTTCGCTTCATTGCTGCCAGCTCCTCAGTAAAACCAAGGAGCTGGTTTAGCTCGGTTACTCAAGAGGGGGCGTTCTGGAGCGATCGTGTCAATAGCCCTTGTCATCTCCCTGTCCCAGAGTGAGACAAGAGCCTCGACAGGGTCACTTGCCGAGGAGGCGGGGAAATCCCCAAGAGCCGTCAGGAATCCGTTCGGATCCATAAGTCTCCTGGGGCGGACCATTCTAATAGGTCCACCACCCCTGCGGAGGTGGAAAGGCACAGTGAGTCTAAACCTGATCAGGTGGTGGTCGGTCCATGACAAAGGAATGATGGTCAATTCCTCCACTCCGCCACTTTCATCCCATCCCTGGCAGAAAACCAGATCCAATGTGTGTCCTGCACTATGGGTGGGACCCGAAATTAGCTGGGACAGGCCCATGGTTGCCATGGCGGCCATGAAGTCCTGAGCCGCTCCTGATAGAGTGGTCTCGGCATGGACGTTGAAGTCTCCCAGCACGATGAGCCGCTGAGACTCCACGGCCAGGCCAGAGACCACTCCGGCTAGCTCAGGTAAGGAGACTGTAGTGCAGCGGGGTGGTCGGTACACTAGCAGAATCCCTATCCTGTCCCGGTCACCAATCCTTAGGCCGACACATTCGAACGTGGTTGACTGTGGGATGGGGCACCTGGTCAAGGGGATGGAATCCTTATAGACCACTGCGACTCCCCCTCCCCGCCCTCCCGGTCTCGCTTGGTGCTGTACGGAGTAACCCGGCGGGCAAAGCTGGGAGAGATTAACCCCCCCAGCCTCGTCCAACCAGGTCTCCGTTATACAGGCCAGGTCAGCTTGTTCTTCAAGAATTAAATCCTGTATTGTTGATGTTTTGCCATTGACTGACCTGGCATTAAACAGCACCACTTTCAACCGGGAGGGACCGCCTTCCTGGGTACTCAGCTTAGCTTTGTCAGGAGCCCGGTTTAAATTTATTAGAGTTCTTGCACAAATTTTTGGCCGAATTGAAAATTTAGAACGTTCTCTTCTAGGTCGAATTGGTGGTTTAGATCCATCGCAAATTCTAGGCCGAATCCATACTTTGGGTCTCCTTTCCCGCATCTTCCCCTCCCAGTCACCACCCCGATAGGAACTCCCCGCCCGGGAACCATCCCTCCTGCATGTTCCCTCTCCTGGTTTAGTGCACCCATATAAGATGTAAATCTCTCTCCTGTGACCCCTCCCACTCTGCGGCTTCCACCACCCTCTGAGTTGTTATAAACTATTAACAATGCACAAAGTGCAAGTGCCAATATAAAGTGCGATGATTTTGGTCGAAACACAGGTAGCATGGAAGTCAATGATGGCTGTAAAGTGCAGAATAGGCCACTAGCCTATAAAGTGCGAGTACAGATAGCGGGTCACAGTAAGCACCACAGTTCGGGACCAGGACTCGTCCCAGGCTTAAATTCTAGCAGCAACCAATAGCAGCAGCCCACACACCCCACTCCACTCTACACTCTACACCCCAGACAACCCAAACACACAGTCAACATACAATAAATCACAGACAACCAACACACAAACCAGCAGGGCAAGACTGCTCTCCTATGGTTCCCCCCTCCCCACCCAGCCTAGCGACCCCCACCCTCAGGAGGCAGCAGGTGTTTCTGCTGAGCCTTGCTTCAGCGAGGCAGGCAGGGCCTGAGTCTGTAAGGAGCCAGTCTCCAGGGGCCGAGGTCAAAGGCAGCCTGCAGTAGAGAAATACTGCCTTTTCCTCCAAGCTCCCTGCTGCTGATGTTCCTTGGCTCTCTTGGATGGTGCTGTAAGGCTTTGAATGGTCTACCATGTGTATTTGGGTTGTTGTATCATTTTTATGATCTTTTAATGTATTTTATATGTGCTGTTTTAACCATGTTTTTATTATGTGTAAGTCGCCCTGAGCCGGATGGGAGTGGCGACGGATAAATCCAAATAAATAAATAAAATAAATCTTAATAAGATTAAAATAAGTCAGGGAGAAACTGTCCATACCAGTGTTTCCCAACCAGTGTGCCGGGGCACACTAGTGTGCAATGAGCGATCATCAGGTGTGCCGTGGGAAATTGGAACCGGGGGAGTCTAGTGTGTTGAAGTATAAAAACCCTAAGAAACCTACCTCGATAAAGGCACAAAATTACAAACACCCACCCTCCCCACCCGTTGCCTACCTGGTCTCTCCCTCTCCATGCATTGGGAAGGGTCGCCTCCCTTTCCCCAAGTAGATACCTCCTCCCCCCTCCCCCCGGGCCTAATGCCGGATGGTTCAATCCAGCACCGGCCCCTCCCCTCCCTCCTCCCCCTCCTCCCTGGTGCGTGCGAAACCGCTCTCGGCCTCCCTGCCGGCTTCCTTCCTGCCTGCTTCGCCAGCCCCAAGAAGCCCACCCTGGCCGCCCCGCTGACCCCTGAGGAGCTGTGCAGGTGGTGAGTGAGGCTCCTGCTCCCCAAGACCCCAATTCAAGCCTGGTGGGGAGGGAGGGGGCAACCTAAGTGAGAGGGAGACTGCTGGTCTTTCAACCCCCCCCCCCCCTCCAGAAAGTGTAACTCCCGAATGTCAAGGTCTATTTTCCCCAAACTCCATCTGTGTTCACATTTGGGCATATTGAGTATTCATGCCAAGTTTGGTCCTGATCCAACATAGAGTCCACATTGCTCTCTGGATATAGGTGAACTACAACTCCAATACCCAAGGTCAATGCCCACCAAACTCTTATAGCACTTTCTCTTGGTTATGGGAGTTCTGTGTGGGAAGTTTGTGTCTTTCTGCCATTCCTGCCAGGATATCTATGTTGTGTTCATCGAAACAGGCCCAGGTTTCACACTAATTGAGTGTATAAATACATGTAAAAACATATTAACTATATGTATGACTGTGTTAGAGTGTCATTTTGTGTCATTTTGGTTGGTGGTGTGCCCCAGGATTTTGCAAATGTAAAAAGTGTGCCGCGGCTCAAAAAAGGTTGGGAAACACTGGTCCATACAAACAAAACATGGCCAAATCCATTATATTTCCTGCCTCACCTTCGCGAAAAGACCAAAGTACATAAGAACATAAGAACATAAGAAGAGCCATGCTGAATCGGACCTCAGCCCATCTAGTCCAGCATTCTGTATCACACAGTGGCCCACCAGTTGTACACAGGGATCTCGAGCAGAAGGGAGGGCAAAACCCTGACCTGCTCCCGACCCCCCACAACCAGTACCCAGGGAATCCTGCCTACCTCAACCAGCTCCGAGGTGGCACTTGAATGTCCTTTTCAGTAACTACCGATACACTTGGTATCCATGAATCTGTCTAATCCTGCCTTGAAGTTGTTCAGGCTGACAGCTGTCACAACCTCTTCTGGAAGTGAGTTCCATAACCCAATGACCCTCTGGGTGAAGAAATATTTCCCTTTATTAGTCCTAATTTTCCTACCTTGGAGCTTCAGGGAGTGCCCCCTAGTCCTAGTGTTTTGTGACAAAGAAAATAGTTTTTTCTTTATTCACCTTTTCTATCCCATGCATGATTTTATACACTTCGATCAAGTCACCTCTTAAACGCCGTCTTTCAAGGCTGAAAAGACCAAGGCGTTGCAACCTGGTTTCATAAGGGAGCCGCTCCATCCCTTGGATCATTCTTGTTGCCCTTTTCTGTACCTTTTCCAGTTCCGTTATATCCTTCTTAAGGTGCGGAGACCAGAATTGTACACAGTACTCCAAATGTGGCCTTACCATCGATTTGTAGAGAGGCAATACAACATTTGCTGACCTATTTTCGATTCCCTTCCTGATCATGCCAAGCATAGAATTTGCTTTTTTCACTGCTGCTGCGCACTGGGTTGACATCTTCATTGAGCTGTCCACCAAAACCCCAAGATCCCTTTCCTGGTTTGTCTCGGAAAGCTTTGACCCCATCAATTGGTAGGTGTAGTTGGGGTTCTTTGCCCCGATGTGCATGACTTTACACTTGTTTAGGTTAAAATGCATTTGCCACTTTGTTGCCCATTCACTCAACTTCGAGAGACCTTTCTGGAGCTCTTTACAGTCAGTTTCATTTTTAACTACCCTGAACAATTTAGTGTCGTCTGCAAACTTTGCTACCTCAGAATTCACTCCTACATCCAGATCATTAATGAATAAATTAAAAAGTAACGGACCCAAAACTGAACCTTGGGGTACGCCACTTCTCACCTCTTTCCACCCAGAGAAATGTCCGTTTATTACCACCCTTTGTTTCCTACAGTTTAGCCAGGTTCCAATCCAGGACAAGACCTGTCCTCTGATTCCATGGCTGAAGAGCTTATTTAGGAGCCTTTGGTGAGGGACTTTGTCAAAAGCCTTTTGAAAGTCAAGGTAAACAAGTATGCTTTAGCACTGTGTAAATTGCTGGCTTATTTATTTCAGATCGAGCCGTGTCCCAAGTCATAAACTTGCTCTTCAGTGACATTCAGTCAGGAGAATTCTGCATTGATTCCGAAATGTAAACGTATCGGGTTTCTTTTCAGGAGGAATATTGCTGAAGGCAGTTTAAATAGCTGACGTCTGTATAAACCGTGTCCAGTAATTTTCAAAAAGTGGGGCAGTTTTGTTTCATGCACAAAGGCACTTTTGTCTGTTTCACAATTAGAGACCACAAACTGTGACTAATATTTGTGAGGTTATATCTTAGGTTAATCTGTGCTTCTGTGTCAAAGTTAGAGAAGACTGGGTTTACAGCACTTAAGCAAAATTTATTAAAGCCATACTTTTTGAGAAAATTTGGAAGGCAACAACGCAAAGTCTTTTTTTGGGAAGCGGGGGAGATCCCCAGAATATGCTCCAATTAGATCGCATCATCAGCTCCCATTAAATCACAAGAGCATGCAAGCACAAACATGTTTGTGACGGCACAGCAAGCGCCACTTGCATTTAAAAAAACTTTTAAGTTCTAAAGGTTTTGCTTTGTTAAAATGTATTTTGCAAGCTTGAACTGCTTGTTAAGGGTTTGGTGGCATTGATTGGTTCTTTACATCTGTCAATCATTTTTTACAGAGCCCAGTTAAGTTTGTTCCGCCCCTTTTCCCGGGGACTTTGGGAATCTAGCCATTTTGCTTATCAGAGCTTCCCAGGTTTTCTCCAGAAGAGGGCGTACCTGAAGGTTTGCCAGGGTAGAGCTTGGTCAAGCCATCACTCAACAACAATCTGACTTTCCTTGGGACTCATGCTGCATACTCAACGGATTGGAAGGTTGAGTGATGCTGAGGAGTCCAAGTGCCTTCAAACAGTCAGGTGGCCTTCAATATAGGCCAGGGCTGTCCAACTGGCGGCCCGGGGGGCGCATACGCCCCCCCCCAGCCCCTTCCTTCCGGCCCCCTAAGCTTTTTAATAAAAAAATGAAAAATAAAATAAATAATAATTTTTTTAAAAAAATACCTACTTCCGGGTTTGGAGCAAGTATCGTGAGAATATGCAATCCACACGGGATTTCGCTGTCAACGCGAGATCACGCCAGCGTTGACAGCGAAATCCCGTGTGGATTGCGTATTCTCGCGATACTCTTCGGCTACTCTACTACTGGATTGCTGAGGCCCACAGACACGATTAGGACCTTCTTCGACTCAGTTGGTCATCGCCTCTCTCGTTGTCCGGGTACTCCTGGATCCTGCGCGTTTGGAAAAAGTAGGCCGAAGCAGGGGGCTCCTCAGGGGGCTCCTCATTCCCTCCCCCCATCTCCCCTCATGTATTAAATATAAAATTAAATATATTTAAAGATGAAATAAGGGGAGATGGGATACATTAAAATAAGGGGAGAGGGGAGGATGGAATTAAATATATTTAATATTAAATTAAAATAAGGGGGAGGGGAGGATGGAATTAAATATATTTAATATTAAATTAAAATAAGGGAGGGGAGGATGGAATTAAATATATTTAATATTAAATTAAAATAAGGGGGAGGGAGGATGGAATTAAATATATTTAATATTAAATTAAAATAAGGGGAGGGGGAGGATGGAATTAAATATATTTAATATTAAATTAAAATAAGGGGAGGGAGGATGGAATTAAATATATTTAATATTAAATTAAAATAAGGGGAGGAGGATGGAATTAAATATATTTAATATTAAATTAAAATAGGGGGAGGGGAGTATGGAATTAAAAAAATATAATATTAAATTAAAATAAGGGGAGGAGGATGGAATTAAATATATTTAATATTAAATTAAAATAAGGGGAGAGGGAGGATGGAATTAAATATATTTAATATTAACTTAAAATCAGGGCAGCGGGGAGGATGGAATTAAATATATTTAATATTAAATTAAAATAAGGGGAGGGGAGGATGGAATTAAATATATTTAATATTAAATTAAAATAAGGGAGAGGGGAGGATGGAATTAAATATATTTAATATTAAATTAAAATAAGGGGGAGGGGAGGATGGAATTAAATATATTTAATATTAAATAAAAATAAGGGGAGAGGGGAGGATGGAATTAAATGTATTTAATATTAAATTAAAATAATTTAATATCTTATCCCCGTGTTTTATCTCAGTAAAAGATTATATTTGACTGTATGGATGCCCTTTTGAATTCCCACCCTGCATTTAATGTTAGTAAAAGATTATATTTGACTGTATGGATGCCCCTTTTGAATTCCCACCCAGCATTTTATCTCAATAAAAGATTATATTTGACTGTATGCATGCAGGGGCGGGGCAGGGTGGGGGCGGAGCCGGGGCGGGGTGGGGCGGAGCCGGTGGCGGGGGCAGACCCTACGGCCCCCCAGGTCATCAGTGACCGGAATTCAGGCCCCTGGGCCGGTAGAAGTTAGACAGCCCTGATATAGGCCATCCGGGTGGGGCCCCGAGTGTCCTTACCTTGAGACCACAAAGCGGGGTGAGAAGGGCGGAATATAAATGATGTAAATAATAATAATAATAATAATACAGCCCCCCAGCCCCTTCCCTCCGGCCCCCTAAGCTTTTTAATAAAAAAAAGCTTTTTAATAATAATGAGTGCTCTTGGTCTGTCAAAAGGCAAGATCAGGGAATAGGGACCGAACCAATGTGGGATGGGATTCAACCTGGTGATATCAACAAAGAATGGCTCCTCCAGCTCTTTCAAATGGGTTTCTGACCTGAAAAACAAGACTTGAATATGGATATGGTTCAGGCTCTTTGAGATGCAAGACCTGAACCTGGTTTGCGATCTGTCAACAATACACCTGAACAACAGACCAGCAGCAATTATCTTTGAACGGGACACCATGGAAGGAGCTCTGTAGAACTCTGAAACCATTTAGAATGTTGTCAATATCTCAAAAACTTAACACCAAAAGATCAAAGATAGAGTCTGCGGTATTGACTTAAATCCAACCTACATCTACATCAGGGGTCGGGAACCTATGGCTCGCGAGCCATATATGGCTCTTTTGACGATTCCATCTGGCTCCCAGCACGGCAGACCCCAACAGGAGAAAAAAACACCCAAATAAAAAGGCTGGATGCCGGGTTGAAGGCCCCTCCCTGTCCAATAAGTTGCCGGAAAGTAGCCCTGGGCCGTGGAAAATGCCGTGTGGCGGGCCCTGCCAGGCCTGACACCTGCAGTGAGGGAGGTGGGGAGGAATGGGGCAGGCTGGGCCCACCACGTGGCATTTTCCGCCGCCCAGGGCTGCTTTCCGGCAACTCCTTGGGCGGGGAGGGGCTGGATGCCAGGCCGCAAGCCCCTCCCCACACAGGAGTTGCCGGAAAGTAGCCCTGGGCCGTGGAAAATGCCGTGTGGCGGGCATTAGTTGAATTCAGTGTTAAAATTATATATATATATTAGGCATGAGAAAAATGAAACGGAAATTAAAAGGATTCGTAAGAGATTCGTATGTAATGGGACTTTTGAGCTTTTACGGATCGCTGCCGCGAACCCGGAAGTAGACTTCCTTTTACGGTCCTTGAGGCCAACAATTTGCGTTATGATCGTAAAAAATTATTAATTAATTAATTAATTATTGTACTACGTACTCACTTCTCCCTGTCTTCTCCCCCTCATTTCCTTCCCGCCTTCATTCAGCTTCTTCTTTTTCCCGCATTTCTATGGGGAACTGGAAGTGACGCTGCTGCTAGGTAGGCAATGCATTCTGGAAAGTGTAGTCCTCCACGCTTCCCCCCCCCTCCTTCTCTTCCCCGTTGCTCTGCTGCCATGCCCCATCGCAGGGGCCAGCTTCACACACACACACACACACGCTTCTCCTCCTCTCTCTCCCTGCGCTCTCTCAGATGCTTCTCTTCCCCATTGCTCTGCTGCCTTGCCCCATCGCAGGGGCCAACTTCAGCCCTCCAGGTACGTGTTTTGGACTTCAACTCCCACCATTCCTCACAGCCTCAGGCCTCTACCTTTTCCTCTCAGCCTGGGCAAACTTGGGCCCTCGCTCCCTCAGGATCGGGGTGAGAGAGAGGCAGCGAGGAGCGGGGGCCTCCTCCTCCTTTTTGCTGCTTCCAAGAATAGAATACCCCCTCTCTCCCTCCTCCCTCCTTCCCTCCCTCCTTCCTATTTGAGAGTCCCATCTAGAATTAAGTGTGGTTTATTCAAGTTTTTGCCTACAAATCCCACAAAACCCAGCCAAATTAACAGCTGTTAGGATTTCTGGGAGTTGTAGGCCAAACCATCTGAATGCGCATGCTCTGGCATACGAATTACTAACGAATTTCGTTAGTACTTAAGTTACATTTTAGAAATGTTTGGAAATTTTTTTGTAAGTCTTTCTTTTACTAATCCAAAAAAAAATCCCCCCCCCCCATTTGATTTTAGAATCGCCATTTTTGGGTTCTAAAACATGCCTAATATATATGTGTGTGTGTGTGTGTGTGTGTGTATGGCTCTCATTGAAATAAATTTCGAAATATTTTGCTTTTATGGCTCTTTGAGTCAAAAAGGTTCCCGACTCCCTGATCTACACCATAGAATTCATGCCGTTTGTAACTGCCATTGAAATGTGGGAGTTGTAGACGACTTCCGGTGAGCTGCATGGAGGAAGGCACGGTTTGCTGAGTGCTCTCGGGCAAGCCACCCGTTCTCGCAGGTTTGGTGGACTCAATTGTCCCCCCTCTTATCCTGGATCGAATGGATGAGAGGCGCGAAGCCAGCAGGTCCCTTTTGTGCCCATAAAGCCTCCATCCCTCAAGGAGGGCTGGGGGAGTGCGGTAGATCGTGGCATGCGGGACCAAGAGACGGGAAGTGGGGGAAACCCCACAGAAACTTCTCCGCGCTCATTTACATCTCAAGAGAATGACAAGAAAGGAGTGCAAAGACAAGTAAGTCTCTCCAATTTTAAAGAAGAGTTCGAAATTCCATGCTAGAGAGGAATCCCTAAGCGAAAGGGTTGGCGGGAAGAAGCGGAAACCCAAACAAAAGAAAAGAGGAAAGGAAAGGAAACTGCTGTCCTTTGCCAATATATAAAATATAAGCAGTGAAAGATTACAGAAGAAAAAAGAACCATAACTGAATTAAGTCAAGATAAAGCTGAAGGGGCTGGAGGGGAGACTCAACAGAAGATAACAGGCCGTGGCTGGGGAGCTGAATTGGGGCAATAAAAGACGCATTTAAGGAGTAAACTTTTGAAGTGGAAAGATCAAAGGCTTTAAGACTTAAGAGGGCAACCTAACTAAACTCAACCAAAAAGAAACGACAGCAAGAAAGATGGCACCGACCTCGAGCATGTTTTGTTATGACTACGATCCTCCTTCTTCATAAACAATCTGAAATGGACTGAGCTTCAATACCTCTTCCGGTGGACGAACACGAGGGCGGAAGTGAAAGGGAAAAAAAGGAGACACACACCATAGAGAAGGAGTCTGGAGGAGAGAAAGGCTTTTTTTGAAGAGGAGGAGGAAGGATATTAAAGTCGGAGGACCGGAAACCAGAAACCGGAACTGAGGGAGCCACAAATCACAGAGAAATAACATAGAGAAATATTGAGAAAGAGAAAGAGTGCCTAAAGATAAAGGTCACACAGAACTACACAGAGCATAGACATCAAACTGGCCGAGGCAGACGGAAACTCCAGTGGTAAGCAGACGGCAGTGGGAGACGAAGCAGGCTGCGGCGGGACACAGACGGTGACAGAGACGAGGACGAGAAGTAGACGGAAGCTGGGATCAGAGAAGGGATATTAGAAAACTTTGAAGTCTGGTACATTGTGAGGTTGGGGGAAAGAAAGGAATACACAGTAAGATTGGCTTTGGGGAAGAGAGTGAAGTTAAAGAAAGGGACAGAACTGAGCATTGGGAAAGAACCAAGACACGGATTGTGAATCAACTGGGTTATGAGAGCTGAAAATTAAATGGAAGATTAGGGGAATTAATGGTGCATTGGGACTGACTGTATTTTACTTTATTTTGGATTTAATTGTGGAGTTAACTAATTAATTAATTGATTAACTAATTAATTGTCTCAAAGTGTTGGAATCGATTGGGTTTGATTATAGAATAATAGAATTGATTAATAATCTCTGGGGCAAGGAGAAGGATTGATAAATATAAAAATATTGAAAATATCAAAAAGAAAGTTGTATAAAGAAACATGACAATTCCAAAAGGTAAAGGTGGGAAAGACATGAAAGGTTCCCCCAGAAGAGGCTCACACCCAGGTCAGGGTTAGAGGAAGAAGGACTGAAAGATATACTCAGAGAAATTCAGAAAGACATCCTAAAACTAATAGTAAAACAAGATGCATTATTAAATATGGCAGATAAACATGAATCCCAGCAGAAAGCTATATTGGAAGAAAGGTTAATAATGAAGAAAAGAATTAAAAGAGGAAAGGAGTACCATGAAAAAAGAGTTTTCGAATATATCCCAAGATATCAAGCAGTCAAAAACAGATCAGAGAATGTTGGAGAAAACCCAGAAGAAGATCCAGGAAGAAGGGGGAAACTTAGGAAAAAAGAATATAACTATGGAAATAATACAGGAAAGACCTGAATTCAGTGAGATGGAGTATCCGCCTAGACTTAGAAACAAAGGGGAACATGAGGGAGAAGATAATAAAGGAACAGTAGGTGTACTGATTCCAAACGTAAAGGAAAGGCCGAAGAAAGAGGTAGGTAGGGAAGTAGATAAAGTCTTCAAAACCCAGATGAATTACGCAAAAAAGAATAAGGTCTCGCGAGACGTTACAATGAATTTTATACAGGAAAAAGTGCGTGAGGTGGTCTGGAGAAGATCTAATACTAACCCTATAAGCCTCAAGAAAGTTAAAGGAAGAAAGAAGCACTTCTCCTCACAAAGAAATTAAAACATCTGAATACTAGGTCTAGCTGGACGAGGAATGAAGGTACCATGGTGATACACAAAGATGAAACAACCTGGTTTACTTCTAAAGGAAAAACAAAAGACTGCCGCAGAAGATTAGTGAAGGATAGAAAGATAAGAACCTCACCCAGTATAACGGCGAAAGAGGAAAAATTAAAGAAAACGTCTAAACACCCCTGAATCCCGAGAAGCAACCGCGTCAAGAGCTGCTTCTGCTGATCCACTAGGGAAGGAAGAAGGAGAAGAAGAAGAAGAAGAAGAAGATAGTATCATAGACCATGGTTGAGTAGATTTAATAAATAAAGAATGAGATGTCTAGGACGGTGTAGTAATTGAAGAGAATGAAAGTAAAGCTATTAATAATGAAAATTTAGAAACCCTTTTTTTTGTGTTCCCTACAACTGTGGCTAGGATACTATCTGACTTTTGGAATAAAAACCCCTACCCATAAAAGAATAGGGGTTAGAGGAAACTTTGGAGATTAAAGAGATGGATGAATAAATACATGATTATGGTAAAACAATGGCAAAGGTAATGAAATGACAGATTAGAATATGATTAATGAATTTATGGAGAATGTAAAATAATGAAGAAATCCTTGTCAGGTATATATTTGGAAAGAAGAAGAGCACGAGGGAAACCTCAAATGTATAGTAAAGCTTAAAGAATGTTTGTACATAGTTTGGAACTAGAATGGAAGTCAAATTATCCCACCCTCCCCCTTTCCCCATTCCCTTTTTCCTAATGTGACTGTATGTTTGCTATATGTGATGTAATGTCTGTAAAATGGAAACTTTCAATAAAATTAATTACAAGAAATGTGGGAGTTGTAGTTTCACAAGGTCTTTAGATTGCTCTGCCAAAGTGGATTGGTGCCTCACCAAACTGCCAATCTCCAAGTTCCACAGCATTGAGATGGAGCAGTTAAAGTGATATTAGACTGCATTAATTCTACAGTATAGATGCAGAACATGACAATTTTTCTCAAATGGATTATTTTCTGTTATAAATACTTTCTTGTTCTGATTCAAAAGCCCGATGAAAGTCCAAAGGAGATCTGAGCATGGAAATATACGAGTCACCCCCTGGATTTGATCCCTTGTGTACTGCCCATTGCCTGGTCCCCAGGACAGGAACAGAATGAAACAGCTTGGCTTCCCAACTGTCAAACGGATGGCTGATGCTCTCTGTGTTGACTGGCATTGTGACTCACCTGTCCTGGGAGAGGACCCACTCTTATTTTTGTCAGCAGATGATCAAAGGTGTCTACAAACACCATTAGATAAAATACAGCGAATTTAAGCTCTGTAGTTAACAAGAAAGTTGGCAGAAGTTTTACAGATCCTGGTGAAGGGGGTTAAAGAGTAAAAAGTACCCCTCCCGAGAGGAGATGCTCCAAGTGCCCGTATGTTAGCAATAATCTGCCCAGAGAGCGCAGAACAGAGAAGGAGCCATACTAAGGGAGTCAGACTGGGCCTGTGCAGGAATGCAAGAGATAAGAAACACTGTATCTCCAAGAATGAAGCGTGGACAGTCCGTGTTACATTATGATAGGCTGCAATTTTAGCTGCGACATAACTTTTAACCAATAATAAGATTTTAGGCAACCATAAGTTGAACCCTGATGCTTGTATAAATATGTGCCTCACAAGGAGGAGGGCCGCCCCTTGAAGCACCATGTTGTGCAGGGACGGACTCGCAGCTGTGAAAACAAAGTAAACTGAGCTTTCTGAGAAATCCTGTTGTCTGTCTTCTCCTTCTACTGCGTCTGCACGAGCAGCCTGCCTTGTGGGAGTATGGTAATCTGCTACATGATTTATGAGACGGACCGTGAAGCGGAGACAGATCCTGTTGGCAGGACGGCCTCAACTCGTCGGCAAGAACTGGAGGTGAACACTGTGAGTCGAGAAGGGGGGCCCCTAACCAAGACCGATTGCGGTCTTCACCTCTTTGTCAGCGCCGAACGACCCTGAGTGCCGCAACAGATTTGGGTTGCCAGAAAAGCCAGTTCGGAGGATTGCGCAAAGGAAAGTCCGGGGCGAGGTTGTTCCAAGTCTATAGAAATCCGGCAAGTATAAGTGGTCAGGTAAGCCACTAGGTAACATACATACCGGCGCCGGGGAGGAAAGGGGAAGGTGATACATTAAGTACATTAAGCACCCGAAATGGGGAGGAGGAGGCTAAGGGGACGCCCTTGCAATGCCTAGTAGACAATTTTGACAAGTTTTCTCAGTTGGTAGTGGAGGGAGACCCACAAGACATAAAGGGTTTCAGATTGAGGAACTTGTGCAGAAATGAATGGCCACACATAACCCGACTGGCCAGGGAGGGTAAAGGGGGAGGAGTTGCCCCTTTGACCCAAGTTTAATTGCGTAGAAGTTCAAGAAGGGTGACCCGACTTGGAATTACAGAGCTGGGGGAAAAATTGCCCATCTAGTCTCTGAGTTATGTGCACACAAAGATATGGTTCCCGGTAGTGCCAAAAAAGAAATGGTAGGGGACAGATCCCAAATTCCCGAGAAAGAGCCGACTCTGAGGCTGTCCCAAAGAGTCGGACGATGCCCCTTGGTAAAATAAAAACTCCCTTGTCTCTAAGAATTCAAACAAGGAGGAGGGGGGCAGCTGTGTATGTCTGTGTTGCAACAAGTCCAGAGAGAGAGAGAGAGAGAGAGAGAGAGAGAGAGAGAGGTTTATGTATGTTTTTTAAAAAAAGTGCTGTTATGTTTTAAAAAGTGTGAACTGTTTTTGTGTCTGATTAAATTCAAAGCAAGAAGAGTGGGTGAAAGAAAAGTGTTTGCATTTAGTTCTTTTTAAAAGAGGGAAAGAGTGTAAAACTGGTTTTTTCCCTGTGCAAAAGAGTAAAATGTGCCTAGAAGCTGAACATAGAACGCTTTGTTCCCTAAAATGTTGATAACAGACAGAGAAGGAAAGAGCTGGCAGATAGGCAAGCATTTGACCTTGTTCATGTGTGCCTAAGAAATATGAGACTGCATTTGAAATACTGAGTTTAAAAGATTTAAAATTAAATGCCTTATATTAATGTTATACTGTATATTTATGTGTACAAAATGAAATGCATTCATATGAATGATATATATCTGTGTTTTAAAACTGTAAGAATATGTACAAAAATGATATAATGGATATTTTACCATAAGGACTCAGACATGTTGGATTGGAAAAAAAAAACTTGATTCACTGGAACTATGTCCTGGTTTTCTGATGCCAAGCTTGGGTACTATTTAAGGATATTTTTAAAATGTATAAAAAGCTGATGTTTTCAATTGTTTGAATTTTGTGATGTTTATGGTCAAATTGTGTGAAATGAACAAGTAGCGTGGCCAGGGTTTGTGTGTCCCTGGAGTAATCAGAAAGACCGAAGATGCATAGCCATGGCGTGTCTGCTTAAAAGCCGCGGAAAGATGGCGCACACACAGTTTCCTTATCTATAAAGAATGCTTTCTTGCATACCAGTGGGGGGGTGACTGAACTGTCCAGTTTAACGTTCAACCAAGGTGATTCGTCAAGACTGTCTCGTGATACTCTCTGTGTAGTTTAACTCAATCAATGCTGGAACAGGGTTTCTCTAAGCTTATAGCAACACAGAATAACTTTTCCAGAAATATTTAAAATCTCAACATTGCATTTACTAAGTCACTACTGAGGATGTGTGAGAAAATGTTTAGACCATGAATATATGTTGATTTATGCAGAAATCCTAATCCACTCTGTGTCTATGTGAAAAATGAATCTTGCTTATAAATATGTGAGATTTTGCCCACTTGGGCTGTGGCTCTGAGCCAGGGCCTGAGTACAGTATGTACAGAGATAAAACAGCCAGCCCGAGATGAGGCTATCTATTGTTTTCAAGGAGAAAAAAAAGGAGAATAATTATCTGTGCCAAATGTTGGAATGTGAGAAAGAACACTGTGGGCTTGCCAAATGTTGGAATGTTCCTGAAGCATTCTCTCCTGATATTTAGCCTGGAACTGTGTAAAAATTATTTTACAGCAACCTTTTGAAATGAAAAATGACATTTTGAAAAATATCTTATGTGGACAACCCTAGACATGATTTTTAGTGTGAATTATATTCTTCATAGTTGTTTTCAAACACAGGACAATTCTAAGATTTTTATTAAAGTGTATACTTTGACTGAAAAGGAGATGATTTACCTTGAAACAGATAGGGCCACCTGCCCTGGAAGAGACTGTTTTGTTACGTTGGAAAAGCAAGTTGCAGATAAAGTGATTAAACTGAAAGTGTTGGTATAAAATGACATTGGAGGAATTTATAAAGAGGCAATAGCAGGAGAGCCCCTGCTGGAAGCGGAGCCAGGTAATGTGCCCACTGTACACATCAGTGGCATCTAGTGTATACCTGGAGATGAATATGCAGCAAATGGATGGCTGCAAGGTGATTAAAAACTGAGAGTGCCGATATCAGATAAGTTGGAGGAATGTCACAGATGACAATGAACGAGGAAAAGGATGCTTAGGATGTGAAGCGTCTGGAGGGCAGGACCTTCCCCTTGGTGGACAGCAGCGACACCTAGTGTCTTTGGGAGAAGTATAAGCAGCAAAATGAGATGGCTGCTATTGGAGGAAATTGAATGGAATATGATTTCATGCATTGATGGAAACAGATATGTCAGAAAGATGGTTGCAGCAGAAACATGTGAGATAAATTGTGGAGAGGAACCTTGGTGGAGATAAACCGTGGAGATTGTTATATGGATGTGGAGAAAAACCATGGAGGTTGTCAGGGGCGGTCTAAGGTAATTTTAAATGGTAGGCGAACATTATTTTGGTGCCCCCCCTCAAAAAACATTATTTTGCCGCCCCCCATATAAAACAAATATACAATTATAATATCACAATACCATTAGTAGTATTATATTGTATCAATGTATATACAATATATTATAGTACATACTCATACTATATTATATCATAATTATACTACATTACAATATAATTATATTATAATATATTGACATTATAATATAATGTAACATTCTATTATATTATTATAAAATAATAAAATTATTCTCTACTAAATATTTTCATTACTCCTATAAAACTCAAATAATCCAAAATAAAGTAAAATAAAATATTATATATTACTATTTTGTATAATACCACTATACTGCAATATTGTTTGTAATATTACATGTAATATAAAATATATCATTATTCTATTATATTGTATTTGTATTATATTGTATGACAATATTAAGCAGAACTGTATAATAATCAACAAGAAATGCAATGTAAATGCATCAAAATCAGAATCTATTACCTATCACCCGACTCATAATTCATAGGAGTCTCCCATAAGTCCAAAATTAGGATCCCAATCTAAATGTAAATAGAAAAACAGCCAAAATGTTCCAATGAGGTCGAATACAGGCAGCGCGGCCTGGGCAAACTTGGGCCCGCCCTCCCTCCTTCTAAGTGTTTTGGCCTCCAACTCCCACAACTCCTCATAGCCTCAGGCCCCTCAGGTCTAGACAGAAATAGAGCCGAAGAAAGGAAGGAGGGAGAGAAGAGGTCACAGAGGAGGAGGAGGAAAGCCCTTCATTCATTCCTTCACTTACACTTCACTGATTCTTTTCTCCTTCCTGCAAAACGCGTGCGCAGCGGAGACAAAGGGAGGGGAAGCACTCCCTGCCTGCCCGATAGGGAGTGCTTTTACTTACAGGCTTCTGCGCAAGGGAGCTACTGGGCATGCGCGGAGGTTTTCGCGCATGTGCAGTTGCTCCTGTGCTCAACTTCAGCTCCAGAGCAACTGCGCCTGCGTGAAAACCTCCGCGCGTGCCCAGAAGCGGCGTTGGAGGGCACAAGGCCGGGGTCAAAAATCAGGCAGCTGCAGCACTGTCTGAGGAACATCGGCAGGGCCAGGATGGCGCCCCATGCGGCCAGGATGGCACCCCTTCCCAGATGGCGCCTAGGCAGCCGCCTACTTGGCCTATCTTGTAGGACCGCCCCTGGAGGTTGTTCTAAAAAGGTGAAAATTGGCTGGAAGTGAGAGATTGTGAAAGCAAAAGGATATGATGGAATATCGATGGAAATCGGTGGAGGATTCTACGGCTGGGTAATTAGCCTCCCCTCTCCCCCTTCTCTCTACACTATCTTTGCTTTTTAGGTCTCAAGCCTAGAAATTATGTGGAACCCTGCTTATGAATTGATATCCAATCACAGCCAGCTGAAAAGCTTAATGAGAATACAATCACAGGAGCTAAGCCTGGCTAGATGAGTGAAAGACGTGGGAAAATATGAGAACTGGCTGGATGAGTGAAAGGCTTGGAAAATAATGAGAACTTTATTTTACAGACTTTCTTACACAGGACTGACCTTAGAGACTACAGATTGCAGAATATAGATATTTTCCTCATTTTACCTGGAATTTAATAGACTTATTTCTTCAATCAAGGGTGACTGAGATTGTTTTCTTATGCCAGAGATCAAAAGAGATAAAAGTTGGACATATGAATGGATGTGTGCCTAAAATAACCAAGGCCGGACTTGCTTGGGATTGTACTGAAGACTATATCCTTTTCAAGTTAAATGATTTCTGTTGTTGAATTGTTAAAGTGATCATTACCACCATTTAGCCTTGATTGTTAGTTTGATAAGAGATTAATTTGTTTGTGCCATTTTAGTCAAGTGTTCAGAATCGTGTTTTAAAAAGGAGATGAAAATGATGTCCTTCACAGCTTGATGCCACGCCCCATTACAACGGAATGGGAGAGAGATACCATCTACCAATTGGTAAAAATTCAATTGCAAAAAGATTGCAAGCTCAGGACTGTGAATATGTTGTTTGCAAATGGGCCAGGTATTGTTCATCAGAGAATCCATTCCCTAGGTGTGACTTGGAATAGGACATTGAAAGAAACTTTAGCAAAAATGTGTCAAGAAACGGATTTAAATTGGTTCCAAATGATTTTCATTTGTTTTAAAATGGTGTGCTGTGTTTCCCTGTTACTGTTCTGTATTTCTGTCTCCTCAGGCGATATCATGTGGTTAAAAAAAAACAAAAGAAAAAAAACAAAACAAAATGGAGACTTGGCCCATTGAGATCAAAGTAAAAGGGCAGTGTGATGTGATGTGATGTTTTCCTGACCACCCCAAGTGAGGAGATTAAGGCCTTGGAACCGTTATATTTAAATCCAAAGAGATACTATTGGAAATAAGCCATTGAATAGCAGATATATTATTATTCAGGTGGACGATGACCTAGAGGACCCACTGAAGATACAAGGTCCAATGACCTTGAAGAGGAAAGGAAAGTCAGCATCGTGGGGGCCACTCTCCTGGGGACAGGCTGATCGAAAGCCACCCTGAAGAAGGAGGGTAGATTTCCGAGAGTCGCCCAAAGACATGACCTTGGGACTTGGGAGTGCCAGTTTTGGGTTTTTCTGTGTATTGTATAGTTTTGTTTGTTTTGGCTCTGCTGGGGGTGTAAGAAGATCCTTTGTAGGCCTCCACCAGAGAGCAGAAATGATAAGGCTGATCAGTAAAATGTGTTATTGGGACTGACCGTAGTCCAACGCAGGGCAATTGGATCAAGATACAGATACAACATATGTTTCAGATAGTACATTGATACATGCATATACAAAAAACAGTAGGGTCATTCTTATCCCTACCTTTTAAAAGGCAAGGATCCTCAAATAACGCTTGGAGGATTGCAGTTAACAATTTAATGTCCTCAGCAGTGCTGGAGAGACCCAATTACATTTTGTTTCAAAAGTTACACTCATTGCACAAATCACCATATGCAAAGGCCACAACTTCAGTTATGTCAAGACTCAGAATATGTCTGACATGGAATAGAGAGAGCTGTATCCTAACTATCCTATGTTTGAGATAAAATGCAACTATATTAGTGGCAGCATCTGTTCAGGTCGATAGATAAAGAGACCCCAACATGTGGTTCTTTTTTGTCAAATGGGCTAATAGCTATCATCCCGGGAGGTATCAGTGTGTTGGTGTGGGCTTTCTAACCCTACCAGTGTGAATCATCAAAGGAACCCAACCCAGAGAAAGGCATAAGAGGGGGTTCCAGCCAGAGAAAAATGGGTGCTGGTGTGATGACACAGTGATCATTGAGGATCAACTGTCTGACACCAAAAGCCCAAAGGGTAGGAGCCGGAGCCATCACTGGGATCCTGTCTTTAGGATCATACCCAGGAATAATAGCCCAGGACAATCAAAAGAGCATTGTGAGGCTCATCTGTCGCCTAGAAAATCCATCAGTGCCACTGGGAAAATAGTTAGAGCATTGCAAACTGAAGCTGAAGAGTTAAGTCAAACGGAGATACAGCAGAAAATGGCCTTAGATTGCCTCTTGACAACAAAGGGAGGATTTTGTGCAATGATCAAAAGGCAACTGCTAAATACAATTTCATAAATTGAACCAAACAATAGAAGGTGACCTAGAAAAGCTACAGGTCATGATTCAACATAATGTTAATGAACCATTTCAGTTTTCATGGCTAACTTCATGGTTGCCAAATGAGGCCTGGTTGAAAGAGTTGGTGATCAAGGGCTTCATTATGTTTGCGATAATTGTTCTTGTTTTATTGATAACACCATGTCTTGTTCTCTTGATTAGGTGGACAGAATAAGCCAGATTGATATGATTATTGCTGGAGATCTTACAAAAAGATATGATGATGTATAATTGTAGTTGCAAGTTATCAGGTATCACTAGCAACGAAAAAACAGTAGGGAATGAAGGGGGGTTAAAGAGTAAAAAGTACCCCTCCCGAGAGGAGATGCTCCAAGTGCCCGGATGTTAGCAAGAATCTGCCCAGAGACAGCAGCACAGAGCAGGAGCCATACTAAGGGGAGTCAGACTGGGCCTGTGCAGGAATGCAAGAGATAAGAAACACTGTATCTCCAAGAATGAAGCGTGGACAGTCCGTGTTACATTATGATAGGCTGCAATTTTAGCTGCGACATAACTTTTAACCAATAATAAGATTTTGGGCAACCATAAGTTGAACCCTGATGCTTGTATAAATATGTGCCTCACAAGGAGGAGGGGCCGCCCCCTTGAAGCACCATGTTGTGCAGGGACGGACTCGCAGCTGTGAAAACAAAGTAAACTGAGCTTTCTGAGAAATCCTGTTGTCTGTCTTCTCCTTCTACTGCATCTGCACGAGCAGCCTGCCTTGTGGAAGTATGGTAATCTGTTACACTGGATCTTTATGTGTAAGACGTTGAGAAGTGGATCTTTTTTAAATTTATGAATTTGGGCTTTTTATTTTGACAACTGAATGAGAAGGGAGGGAAAACAGGTCATTTGATTCTATAACTATAAAATACTGAGTTGTACCACAGTTACCGACTGTTTCTAATTCAGGCATTTTATTGGTCATAGAGGCAGGCCCGGATTACCCATAAGGCCACCCTAGGCCATGGCCTAGGTTGGCAGCCATGGGAGGGCGGCAGGTGCAGACCCCCCCCCCCAAATTTTTTAAAGTTTTTTTTAAAAAGTTCGATCTTCGGGTGCTCCTGCGTCTGTGCGCGGAGAGCCATAGGCCCTAGGGCCTCTGACGCGGCTTCCCGCCGCCCCCTCCTCGCTTGCGTCAGCACTGCCCCTCTTTCCTTCAGTGAGGAGGAAGGAGGCCCCCCCGCAAGCGGCCCCACCCCCCAGTGCGGGGGCGGCGCTTCCAGAGTGTGTTTGCCTAGGGTGCCACAAACAGTTAATCCGGGCCTGCATAGAGGCATTGGATATGGAAGTGAGACAAAGACCAAATTGGAAGAATTGAATGCATACTGTTGTAAAGAAATAGAATACAATATGTTTTATTGATATATGTTTACTTGTACATAAATAAATAAACATACACACACACACACAGGAAGGATTTAAAATAACCCGGATGATTTGATGCAGCTACCACTAGAGGTTTTTCCACCTATGTCTATGAACTTATCCTACTTTGCAGTGACATCTGGTGTTTATGTGTGCAATATTTTTACACCAATGCTGTGAACATACATTTTACAAAACACCTATGTTGTGATGCTTTTTATTACCTTATCACAGTGGTTTTCAACCAGTGTGCCGTGAGAGATCATCAGGTGTGCCATGGGAAATTATTTCCGAACTTCATTCATATATAAACTACTATAAGGCGCATTTGTACCTTTAAGAAATGGAACCATAGCACTCTCGCGTCATCTAAGAAGTGACGCGAGAGTGCTATGGTTACGCCATCTTGGATTCGCTCAGACGCGGCTAAGTAAACAAAGTTAAAGTTAGTGCTGCAGCTGCGCGTCAAGTGACAGTGGCAATTTGGGATCACAGCAAGACAAGCGAGTGACAGTGATGGAGAAGTTTATGAGAAGGGAAAATGCAAGTGCCGAACAGGGCCCTGGACAAAATTATGACACAGATGAAGGCCCTAATATGAGTGGTGGACAAAAGAAAAAAGAAAAGACGGTGAGCTTGAGGCAATACAGCGAAAGCTATCTTTCATTTGGATTGACTTTCACCGGGGATGCGACGGCATCGACTCCGCTGTGCTTGGTGTATGGTGAGAAGCTGTCCAATAGCGCCATGCAAGCTTAAACGCCATCTCCAAACAAAACACCCATCCGTTCAAAACAACCCGACGGACTATTTTGTACATTTACGTACAAACACGAGCTTCGTGTGTGTCTTTCTGCCATTCCTGCCAGGATATCTATGTTGTGTTCATCAAAACAGGCCCAGGTTTTGTCAGATTATTGCATTTTGAATAGCAATTCATGAGTCAGCACAAGATATATTTTCGCAGTTTGAGATGACCTGCAGTGTGACATGTTTGACACCAGATGGCACTGTCTCAAGACTGCTAAATGGAACCTTGAGGAATGTCAGTTACAAAGTGACAGTTGGGATTTAATATCTGTGAGGAAAGGATGTTTAGAAAGGTAGCTGTGATGGCTGTTGTTTTTCGATGTTTTGCCAGTTATTGTTAAATACAATTCAATACAAAGTTATATATTTACCTTGTGAATTGAATGAGAGTTTCATTATTCACTCGAACAGAGACTGGAGTTTTTGGGCCGATGGGGAATTAAACTTCTATATTTCTGTTGCTTATCCGCTGTGACATAAATACTCAACTTCGAAGAGGTTTCACACGAAGTGAATGTATAAATACATTTAAAAACATATTAACTATATGTATGACTGTGTTAGAGTGTCATTTTGTGTCATTTTGGTTGGTGGTGTGCCCCAGGATTTTGTAAATGTAAAAAATGTGCCGCAGCTCAAAAAAGGTTGAAAATCACTGCCTTATCACATTGAGAAATTTCCCAGTCGTAGGACACTTCAGCCTCTTCTCATGTCCTTCATGGTTGAAAAGAGGCCTGAAAGGAGGGAACTCTGGAAATCGATTTCATCACATTGAGAATTTTTCCCCTCGGCCTCTTTTCAAGCAGGGAGAAGCACGGAGCTCATCACATGATCCAGGGTTGAAAAGAGGCAGGAATGTCCTGAAAGGAGGGAACTCTGAACATGGGCCAGCAATCATGTTCAGAGCTCTTACCTCCTATCCCACTTTACCCCATTTGGTTACAACTGAAAAACAGGTGGGATGGAAACCATCAAAGTTTTCCATCCTGTTTCATTGCCCAACCATCAGCAGGCTCTTGTATCCTATGGGGTTTGATGGAGAATAATCCCATGGAAAGCAAATTAAGGAGGGAGGCTTCTGGCCCCAGCACTTTTCTCTCTCTCAATCTCTCTCCCTTTCTCTGCCTTCCCTCATGGATCGTACCATCCGGCAAAGCACGATGGAAAGTGTAGTTCTATGGGAAGCATATGAAATAATGGTATTATTTAAGGAAAGGGGGGGAAGAAGTTGATCTTATTTTGCTAGGGAGCGAGTTCCACAGGTGAGGAGCCACTACCGAGAAGGCCCTGTCTCTCGTCCCCACCAAACGTATTTGCGACGGAGGTGGGATCGAGAGCAGGGCTTCCCCGGAAGATCCCAAATTTCAAGGTGGGACATAAAAGGAGATACGTTCGGACAAGTAAGCTGTGTTTATATAAGCTAAGCAATAACAATAGAAAAGCTTTCTCAGCTTACTAACTAGAGAGAATAACAGCCTGTCTTTTGAATACATAGAAGACAGAAAATGAGCAATGGTTACTCCACTTTTGAACTTATATCATTTCGTAATACTTAATATTTCCAACAATTTCAATGGAATTTTTCACTTTGAAATAAGAGCATTTTGAGTTAAGAGCTCAGTCATGGAATGGACAGAACTCTTAAGTCAAGGCATTACTGTACATATCTTGGGAGTTTTCTACTATTTTCCAGTTTCCTACTAATTATTTTAATGAAGATAGATCAAAGTTCTGCCATTTCTTTGTAATCAGCAGGGCCAAGTCTCTGCTAAAGCAGTATGAGACAATGGGATCTGAAGGCTGGCAAATGTCACTCACGTCTCCACCACCCTGCCCAGCGGGACCTGGTGCCACTCTGGAGAGCGTTGTTTCTAAAAAAGGCCTCTGTTCCCTGATGAAGGCTTGGATAGCTCACCACTTAGCTGAAAGTAGAAAAAGTGCCAGCAGGAAGCTGCTGCCTGTTTTCTCATTTCCAAATCAGATGGTGACGCAGGCTAAATGTTTCCCTCCCAGAGATGTTGTTATATAAAGAAACTTATTTTTGTTTGTCACATAAAAATAATACAGTCATAAATGAGCTTAATCCAGGGCTGGGGAAAAGTCAGCCTTCCAAATGTTTTGGACTTTAATTCCCAAGCATTCCAGCTTGGCTGGCTAATGGTAGCAGGAATCGTGTACTCTGAAACATCTGGAAATCCAAAACCTGAATTAAATTAACCAATAGCTTTGTCAAAGTCAGTGTCATAGGGCAGTGTTTCCCAACCTTTTTTGAGCCGCGGCACACTTTTAACATTAAAAAAATCCGGGGGCACACCACCAACCAAAATGACACAAAATGACACTCTAACACAGTAAAGAACGGCTGGGGGTTGGTGGCCTGCTGGGAGCAGCTGCTGGGAGTGCCGAAGCCGGGGGGGGCGGAGCCAGGCTGCAACATGCCCCGCCCCTACCCCAGCTTCACCTCTCCCAGCACCTGCTCCAGCCTTGAGGGGGCAGTGCCAAGCCAGCGGTGCCAGAGCCAGCACAATGCTGGCTTGGCACTGTCCCCTCAAGGCTGGAGCAGCTGCTGGGAGTGCCGAAGCCGGGGGAGGGGGCAGAGCCAGGCCGCGCCATGTCCCGCCCCTCCCCCCAGCTTCAGCTCTCCTACAGGCCGCGCCATACCCCGCCCCTCCCCCCAGCTTCAGCTCTCCTACAGGCCGCGCCATACCCCGCCCCTCCCCCAGCTTCAGTTCTCCTACAGGTCACGCCATACCCCGCCCCCTCCCCCAGCTTCAGCTCTCCTACAGGCCGCGCCATACCCCACCCCCCTCCCCCAGCTTCAGCTCTCCTACAGGCCGCGCCATACCCCGCCCCTCCCCCAGCTTCAGCTCTCCTACAGGCTGCGCCATGCCCCGCCCCCTCCCCCCAGCTTCAGCTCTCCTACAGGCTGCGCCATGCCCCGCCCCCTCCCCCCAGCTTCAGCTCTCCTACAGAGGAGGAGCATGAGCGGTGGACAGGCTTCAGTGGGCGGGCTCCTCCTCCATGCGGCTTCAGCGAGCGAGGGGCAAGAGTCATGGTGGGAGTCATGGCGGATTGGAGGCTGGCTGGGGAAACGGCCGAAGGAGGCGGCGCCCCAGTCCCTTCTTCTTTTTCTTCGCCACTGCCCGGCCCTTCCTCCCCCTCCCCCAAGCAGCAGGAGTTCAGCAAGAGGGGGGAGGAAGGGGGGCAGAGATCTTTTCTCGTGGCACAGCAGGAGGTCCGTCACGGCACACTAGTGTGCCACGGCACACTGTTTGAGAAAGACTGTCATAGGGTGTATCCACAATGCAGATTTCCAGCGGTTTGGAAGCCCTCTAACCAGGGGCGGTCCTACCAGTAGGCAAAGGACGCCGCTGCATGAGGTGTCATCTGGGTAAAGGGCACATTCCCCCGCCCGCCAGACAGCATCTGGCCAATGTTCCGCTCCCCCTCCCTCCCTGCCTCCCTCCCTCCCTGCCATCCACACAGGACGTGGCCCTGGTGCCTCCTCCCCGCCTCCAGCCCCCATCCCTGCCCGCCTCCTTCGGCCTCCTCTTTAGCCACCCGTTCCCTCCCTCCTTTCCTCAGAGTCTCCTCAGTCACGGGAGGGGAGGGGGTCCTCCGTGAGTCACGCTGGGGAGAAGTAGGGAAACTCCAGCTGCTCTGCTGGGGCCAGCGCTTGGGCCGAGAGGCGCATGCGCAGCCCGCCTCGCCGAAGCCTCCCCCCGCTTCTTCCCTTCCCCCCTCCCTCCCTCCCTTCTCCCTCAATCTCTCTCTCGCTCTCTCTCTCTTTCCTTGCCGGCTGGGTGCTGAAGTTGGGCGGATGGCAGGCAAGCATCCCTTGTCTTCGGCTTTCACTTCTTCCCAAGGCAGCAAACATGTCTGCTGTGGCAAAGAGGAAGTAATAGGCGTAGGGGAGATGGATGTGGGCAAGACAGGGAACTTGGGGGGAGGGGCAAGGGAAAGGGGAGGGGGTAGAATAGAAGAGGGAGTGCTGTGTTTACAGGCTTCTGCGCCTGCGCACAGGACCTTCTGGGCATGCGCGGGGAAATAATGTTTTGGGGGGGGGGCGCCAAAATAATGTTTGCTTACCATTTAAAATTACCTTAGACCGCCCCTGCCTCTAACTGCCATGACTTCATGCTATGGAATTCTGGGATGTAGTTGGACGCAACTGGTTGGGAGTCAGCTGCATTAAAATCACTACTGACCGAGAGGCCATGAGTTTGAAGCAAGCCCGGGTCAGAGTGAGCTTCAGGCCATTTGTCTAACTTGCTGTTGACCAAAAGACAAGTAGGAAATTTAGGTACCGCTTATGCGGGGAGGCTAATTTAACTAATTTATGACGCTATAAAACTCTCCAACAGCATGCAAAGAATGAGGAAGTATTCCATCAGTGTTACAAGTGAAGCAACAGCTCCCCCGGTGGCCGGAATTCAAAAACCATACCCTCATGAAGCTGGAAGTTAAATAGCCTCTGTGTCTCTGTCTATATAGGTGTGTCTGTGGCATTGAATGTTTGCCATGCATATGTGCATTGCGATTCGCCCTGAGTCCCCCGCAGGGTGAGAAGGCGGAATATAAATGATATAAATAAATAAATAAAATAGTTTCTTGTGACCTCAGAATAATGGATTAGCGCTCTGACAATAAACTACAAATCCCAATATTATGAAACACTGAGCCATGACTGTTGAAGTGCTTTCAAACTGCTGTAAGTCTGCATCCTTATTCTCAGCCCACCCACCCTACAGGATTGTTGTCAGATAAATGGGAGCAGGTCAGACAACCCAATATAGACTGCCTTGAGCTCTTGAAGGAAACGTGGGATAGAAATGCGAATAACAACAACAATAACAGGAAGTGTCACCCCACTTCTTTTCATCCATTCCCATCAATTGGGTTGTTTGTTCCTATACTTCATGTGATAACACATGTCAAAATCTGGCCATCATAAGAACAACTACAGGCAGCCCCCAAGTTAAAAACAACGCAGGTTCTGTAGGTTTGTTCTTAAGTTGAATTTGTATGCAAGTTGGAACAGGCACATTTTAAAGTGTAACTCCATATATATATATATATATATATATGTATATATATGTCTATATATGTATATAATATAAAGGAGGACCCGTCATTGAACGACTGACAGAGACAGAGAAATCTTCCAAGGCAGAGACACCGAACTTGCCAACAAAAATAGGCCTCGGGCAAGGAAGGTTTTTAGCAAAGAAACGTTCCCCCAAAACCTAGCAGGCCCCTAAAGCAACGATTTTAAAAAAACTACATTTCCCAGCATCCTCTGCGGCAGCCAGTGAAACCCATTGGCCAACATCGGCCCACACAAAATGCAGGGAGGCTGAGAGCCAGCCAAGGCTAGGATAGAATGCTGAGTGATTTGAGTTTAGTCAGTTGGTGTTTGAGGGTTAAACTGTCAAGGCCAAGCTCTAGGAGGGAACAAATAGGGCACCAGGGACACAGGCACCACTGACAAACACATCCTCCCAGAATAACACAAACTTGCAAACCCACAAAAAAATCCTGCAACACAACCCCCCCCCCCAAAAAACACAACAAACACACTGGCAAAAGCAACACCCCCTCCACATCACAACCAGCACACAGCCAGACTAAGACAACTATGTCACCACAACACACACAAAATACACCCCACAAATACCTGACAACTTCCCCAACACAAAACCCAGGACTGCACTCACTACTCACCACCACACACACCTCCAAAAACACACACGCCCCAGGTACAATACTCCAGCAATTCCTACCCACACAACACAACACAACACAACTTCCTATCACAACCCATCCCCCCAACCTTACGGGACCCTGCACACACAACACCTACCACCACCACAAACAAAAACCAACTCCACCTATACTCCAACCACAACACAACACAACACTGCACTGATACTCTACAAACACACACAAACACCTAAAACACCCCACCCACACAAGCATTCCACAACATACTACCACCCACAATGCCACCACACACCCACTAACTCACCAAAAAAGTAATACCTACACACAACACAATACGCACATAACACAACCTTGCGCCTACTGCTCAACCCATTTGTATGCCATTCCTTCCTTCCACACAGGCATAAGCTGACCCAAAAGACAAGCCATGCCTCCTAAAAAGAACAGCATCGGACGACACACTCGCAACGCTACATACATCAAACAAAAAAGAGCAGAACAAACGCCAGAACAGAAAGACACTGCACTACACTAGCTTTTGCCATCACCATAAACAAGGCTCAAGGACAAACACTACAAATCTGTGGCATAGACCTTGACACAGAATGCTTCTCCCACGGACAACTCTACGTAGCGTGCTCCAGAGTTGGGAAACCACAGAACCTCTACATCAACACAGCAGACAGAAAAACAAAAAACATTGTATATCCACACGCTCTGCAGAACGCCAGGAACACCACACACCAACAACTCCACAGGACTTTAACATCCCACCCACCAGAACAGGGCTGTCCAACTGGCGGCCCCGGGGCCGGATCCGGCCCCGTAGCCTGTTGGACACGGCCCCACCTATGCCCTCAGCCGCCATTTTTAAAAAATTTTTAAAAATCGATTTTTATTAAAAAAAATGGCGGCCGGGGGGGGGGAGGGAGAGGTGGGGCAGGGAGGAGGAAGAGAGCTGGCTCCTCCTCCTTCGCCCTTCCTCCTTCCCCTCCCTGCACCGCGGCTCACGATTGGAGCCGCGGCGCGTCCGCGGGGGAGGAGGAGGGGTGAAGGAGGAGGAAGTCAGCTGGCTGCTTTCTTCCTCCTTCGCCCCTCCTCCTTCCCCTCCCCGCGCCGGCGCTCGGGATTGGGGCAAGGGCGCGCGCGCGGGGAAAGAGGGAGAAAGGAGAAGCCAGTCAGCTGACTGGCTTCTCTCCTCTCTCTCTTTCCCCGCGCTGGGATCCCAGGCGCCAGCGCCCGGGGAAAAGAGAGAGAGAGAAGCCAGTCAGCTGATTGGCTTCTCCTCTCTCTCTCTTTCCCCCGTGCGCTGGGATCCCA
This sequence comes from Anolis apletophallus, assembly GCA_030556195.1. NCBI lineage: Eukaryota > Metazoa > Chordata > Lepidosauria > Squamata > Anolidae > Anolis > Anolis apletophallus. The sequence goes on from JARBWK010000012.1 coordinate 9,800,877, forward strand.
GGCGCCAGCGCGCCCGGGAAAGAGAGAGAAGAGAAGCCAGTCAGCTGACTGGCTTCTCCTCTCTCTCTCTCTCCCCCCGTCTTGGGATCCCAGGCGCCAGCGCCCGGGAAAAGAGAGAGAGGAGAAGCCAGTCAGGGAAAAAGCGAAAGAATGACAGCTTAGGAGGGGGCGGGGCTGGGGGAGGGGCCTGGGGCGGGGCCTGGGGGAGGGGCTGGGGGAGGGGCCGAACGGCCCCCCAGGTCATCAGTGACCTCAAGTCCGGCCTTTGGCCGGTTAGAAGTTGGACAGCACTGCACCAGAACAACCCACAACGACACAGCTATGACCCCACCAAGACCATAAGTAACATCAATTCCAACCCTTACATACTCAGACTTTCTCGCATCTCCTAAATAGGGCACACACACACACACACACTTTAGTTTTAGATAGCACAGGGAAGGGCTGACATGCCTGTAATGTTTGTTTGTTTGTTTGTTTGTTTATTCATTTATTTACATCATTTATATTCCGCCCTTCTCACCCCGCAGGGGACTCAGGGAGGATCACAATGCACATATACAGGCAAACATTCAATGCCATTTGACATACAGCATATAAGATAGACACCGAGGCAATTTAACATTCCAGCTTCTGGCCACCAGGGGAGCTGTCGTTTCCACATTCTTGGCATACTCCTGCTTTGCAACAGCTGCAGAGCTGTTTGGGCTGGAAGTCAGCCTGAAGAAAACGGAAGTCCTCTACCAGCCCGCACCACAGGAAGAACACCATCATCCCCACCTCAGCATAGGCAAATCTGTGCTTAAATCCGTTCAGCAGTTCACCTCCCTGGGAAGCATCATCTCTTCAGATGCCAAGGTTGACAAAGAGATAGATGACAGATTAGCAAAGGCATATAGTGCATTTGGAAGGCTTCACAAAAGAGTCTGGAGCAACAAGCACCTGAGGCAAAGCACCAAAATCAGTGTGTACAGAGCTATTGTACTGTCTATTCTCCTCTATGCATCTGAAACATGGGTCACCTATCACCAACACTTACGACTCCTCGAACGCTTTCATCAGCGTCTTCGCACAATCCTAAATATACACTGGACCGATTATGTGACTAATGTTGCTGTCCTTGAGCAAGCAGGGATCACCAGCATTGAGGCCATGCTATTGAGAACTCAGCTGCGCTGGGCAGAGCACATCTCTAGGATGGAGGACCACTGCCTCCCAAAGATACTACTCTATGGTGAACTCGCCACGGGTCAGCGCAAGAGAGGCGCCCCCAAAAAGAGATATAAGGACTCCCTGAAACAACATCTCAGACTCGGCCAGATTGATCACCAACAATGGTCCACCCTGGCCTCACATCGGGAGGCATGGAGACGCACTATCCACAATGCTGCGGCCTCTTTCGAGAAGACACGCTGAATGGGTCTCGAAGAGAAACGACAACGCAGAAAGAACCGCAACTTGGAAACAACATCACCCAAGGAGACTTTCTGCTGTGCTTTCTGCAACTGAACTTGCCTATCTCAGATTGGCCTTTTTAGTCATCAATGCGCTTTTAAAAAGCGTTGGACGAGTCCTTCCTAAGAGTCTTCGTTCGCGAAGTAATGCTGAGAGATATTATTATTATCATTTTTATTATTATGTTTATGTTTATAGCCTGTTTTATCTCTCCAAAGGGGACCCAATGTTTCATTTCAAGTTTGAAATATTTCACTGGTGAATGAATCACAGACAGCAAAAGTCCATTAAGCAGAGACCATCCACATTAAAAATTTAACCAAAAGGGGATAAGTTCCTCATTCAATTCTCAGAAGAAAATACCGTTTGCCTTGAAAATCCAAATATAGCCTTTCACATTCACAACCTATTTCTCCATTTCCCAGTTATGCTTCCGCTTCCTCACTTTCATAATGCAATGTTTTGCTTCAGTGTCCTTTTAGCTTTCCTGAACCAGATGTAGAGTTTTTTTTAGTATTCATGTGAATTTTAAAAGGTAGTGATACCCAAACGGCACCAGATTCCATCTGAAAAGAGGAACAGACCTGATTAGTACTTGGATAGGGAACTGCTAATGAACCATAGGTATTGCAGGCTATATTTCAGAGCAAAAAACCCTATCAAAACCACTTCTAAGTATTCATTGTTACCTCTAGACTGGATTACTGCAATGCACTCTATGTGGGGCTACCCTTGAAGACGGCCCGGAAACGTCAACTTGTCCAGCGATCAGCAGCCAGATTAATAACTGGGGCAAGTTACAGGAAGCGGTCAACCCCCCTGTTTACAGAACTGCACTGGCTGCCATTTATTTTCCGGTCCCAATTCAAGGTACAGGTGATCACCTATAAAGCCCTAAACCAGTGCTTCTCAACCTTCCGAATGCTGCGACCCCTTAATACAGTTCCTCATGTTGTGGTGACCCCTAACCATTATTTTCATTGCTACTTCATAACTGTATTTTTGAGGGGGGTGGGTGGGTTGGTTTTGTCATTTGGAAGTTGTAGTTGCTGGGATTTATAGTTCACCCTCAATCAAAGAGCATTCTGAACTCACCAACAATAGAATTGAACCAAACTTGGCACAAAAAACTTCCATGACCAACAGCAAATACTGGAAGTGTTTGGTGGACATTGACCTTGAGTTTGGGAGTTGTAGTTCACCTACATCCACAGAGCACTATAGATTCAACAATGATGGATCTGGGCCACACTTTACACTAACCTCAATATACCCAAATGTGAATACTGGTGGAGTTTGGGGAAAATAGATCTTGATATTTGGGAGTTGTAGTTGCTGGGATTTATAGTTTACCTACAATCAAAGAGCCCCTTACACCCCACCAGTGATAGAATTGGGTCAAACTTCCTATACAGAACCCTCATGCCTTGAAGGGACTAGCTATTGTGAGCCTCCATCCCACTTCACACACTCTCCCTCACCCACACATGCGCATCATGTTGCCATGCGCCAAGCACACCTGCTCTCCCCTCCCCGCTTGGAGTCTCAGAAACAGTCCTCCCCTTGGCTGGGAGGCCTGCCAATCACAGCAGAGGAGGGCTTTAGGTGGGGGAATTTGTAGTCTGTTTCCAAAAAGAAAGAGAAGGACAAGTGAAGAGATCGTCAATCTTCTCTGCCAAAGGGCTTCCTCAGACCATCAGAAATAGATGTTTTCTGATGATCTTTGGCGACCCCTCTGAAACCCTCTTGCGACCCCCCTGGGGGTCCCGACCCCCAGGTTGAGAAACACTGCCCTAAACGGTTCGGGACCCGCCTACCTTCGTGACCGGATCTCCCTCCATGAACCAGCTCGAACCCTCCGCTCTTTGGGGGAGGCCCTCCTGCCGCCCTTGCCATTCTCACAGACTCGTCTGGTGGGCACAAGGGAGAGGGCCTTCTCCTCTGTGGCCCCCCTACTCTGGAATTCCTTGCCCGGAGAGATTAGGAAAGCCCCCACTCTGGAGACCTTTAAGAAACACCTGAAAACCTGGCTCTTCCGCTGTGCTTTCGGAGAGTAGTTATTTAATCTCTACCATTGCTCTCCTCAATGCTCCCATTCTTAGAGTCCATCTCCCCTCCCCCATAAAGGATGTTTTTTCCTGTAAAGCAGGCCTGTCCAACTTCTACCGGCTCAGGGGCCTGAATTCCGGTCACTGATGACCTGGGGGGCCGTAGGGTCTGCCCCCGCCCCTGGCTCCACCCCTCCCCGCCTCCTCCCTGCCCCTGGCTCTGCCCCCGCCCCGCCCCTGCATGCATACAGTCAAATATAATCTTTTACTGAGATAAAATGCAGGGTGGGTATTCAAAAGGGGCATCCATACAGTCAAATATAATCTTTTACTGAAATTAAATGCAGGGGATATTAAATTATTTTAATATATTAAATTATTTTAATTTAATATTAAATATATTTCAGTCTATCCCCCCTCCCCTTAATGTATTCCATCTCCCCTTATTTCATCTTTAAATATATTTAATTTTATATTTAATACATGAGGGAGATGGGGGAGGGAATGAGGAGCCCCCTGAGGCCCCTGCTTCGGCCTACCTTTTCCAACGCGCAGGATCCAGGAGTACCCGGACGACGAGAGAGGCGACGACCAACTGAGTCGAAGAAGGTCCTAATCGCGTCTGTGGGCCTCAGCGATCCAGTAGTAGAGTAGCCGAAGAGTATCGCGAGAATACGCAATCCACACGGGATTTCTCTGTCAACGCCGGCGTGATCTCGCATTGACAGCGAAATCCCGTGTGGATTGCGTATTCTCGCGATACTTGCTCCGAACCCGGAAGTAGGGTTTTTTTAAAAAAAATATTATTTATTTTATTTTTCAATTTTTATTTTTTATTTAAAAGCTTAGGGGGCCGGAGGGAAGTGGCTGGGGGGGCCGTATACGGCCCCCGGACCGCCGGTTGGACAGCCCTGCTGTAAAGGATGCTATTCATCTTATCTCACCCCTGAGTTTTTAACACTTTATATGTGTGCCTGCGCCCCACGTTGTCTTTGTGATTTTAGATATCTAGTTGTATATTGTTTTTATTTTAATTTATATGTATGTATTTTTATTGTGTTTATTGCTGATGTTTTGATTTGATTTTATTATACTTTGTTGTTTGGGCTTGGCCTTGTGTGAGCCGCTGTGGTGTTCCAGCCTAGCCAGCCCAGTGGTCTGAGTCAGGCACCGGGGGTCCCAGCTGATCAGGGTCGGGTCCCAGCGGATCAGCTTGAAGATGATGAATGGCCAGATGGGCATGGGTCTCCAAACGAGAGTTTGCAATGGGATGCTGAATGCCTAGAGGGATATAGGACTGCAGATGAGTTTACTGAGGATTCCATGGAAGATGATTCTGGATCAAACTATGAGAGGCCCGGCGGCCTTGCTTCCCAAGAGAGAGTTTCTACTCTCTTTCCAGATGAGCATTCCGGAGAAAGGGAGTTTCCTTCTTCTCACTCTGATAGTAGTGCACCTGGGCCTGCTAATGAGATGGAATTTGACCGAAGGGCTAGTATCAGGGATTCTAGGAAACCATGGAGCTTGTCGAAGGGGGTGCGATGGGCACATCGAGACTAGTCCTCCTTATTAGCTTCTGCCCAGGGGATTCTAGTCAGACCTGAAGCTACGTTCAGCTTGATCAAGTCTCACGTTCAAGTCGCCAAGCTCAAGCCGACCTCCAGAGTAGTTTGGACTCAAGTTCATGTTGACCGCCGTTGTGGTTTGCCTCAAGTACCACGTTTGACCGCCCGAGCGGTTTGCCTTGCTTTGGAACTTTGTTTTCCTTGGGATTTAATCCTCTTGGGCTTGCAGCTACAGAACTTTATTGGACTATTTTTGATTGCTTTATTCTTACTTCCTTGGACTATTCTTTATCCTTTATTCTAAATAAAAGTACATTTATTGCATCCGCCTGTGTGTGATCTAGGGGGGGGGGGGGGCTGTCCACGATCTGAGGTGCAACAGCCGCCCAAAGTCCCCATTGGGAAGATGGGGGCAAGGTACAAATAAAGTTTTTTTATTATTATTATTTATTGTCTAAGAAACTTCTATGAAATGCAGGATGTCTCCATAAGTCAACAGACAAGTTAGAGACACATGCACACATACAATAATCAGACAGTGATGGTGCATATATAAATTTATTTATTTCAGGATTTTACCCCGCTCTTCTCAACCCCCGAGGGGGGACTCAGAGCAGCTTACAGTACAGCACAATTCGATGCCAATGGGGGAGGCAACAGCTAATCAAAAGCAGGATGCCATGGAAGTTATCAAAGACATCCATGTTATTTTGCTAATGGCTACTTGCCAGTGCCATCCTGACTTGGGTATTGTAGCTACTGGGGGTCCGCATCTTGTTTCCTTTGTATTGCTACACCACGTTTACTTCCTGTGTGCCAGTTGCTGCCGCCGCTGTTCCTGCTCTTCCACTATGATTTTGGATCAGTTTAAACTACTCCGCTTTGCTGCCTTCTCTCCTGGATTTACTACAGACCATCTCGATGCTTCTTTGCTGCCTGGCTCCTCTTCTTGGTTGACGACATTGGCTTTTGGGCGATGCTTGCTTTTCCCTTTTGTGTTTTTGCATATAGTGTATTTTGTGGAGATTTAATCCGGGTTTTCTGTTTCGTACTCTTTTTATTTTATTTATTTATTTATTTATTTATACTTATGCGTCGCCACTCCCAAGCGGCTCGGGTGTAAGAGACATGAATTGTGGCCTTTGCTTAGGTCCCAAAGCAAGCCTCTCACATTCCATAAACATTTAGATAAGCACCTGTGACCTTGGAGGAACGGCTCGAGCCTTTGGCGCGAACAGGGAGCTGTGCCAAGAGTCTCTTCCCGGGCTTTTCTGGACAATGGGAGGGACCTTAGTTCAATTGGAAAAATGTGTATATAAGGCTGTACCTTATGACTGGTTGCCAGTTCTGGCTTTGATTGTATTGCATCCTGATTAAAGTGCTTTTCATGGTATCCGGTGAGTGTATCGCCGTGAGTCATTTAGGCTTCATCAGTGAATCCTTACATCGGGGCAACCTACAACAAGTAACAGGATAAAAACACAGTAAAAACACAATAAAACACAGCAAAGTACAGATACTGAGTAAAATCACAGTAAAATAGCTCAACCCGGTTTAGCACAGAATTAGCCCAAGCAATCCACGACTTAAACCCCGAAAACCTTTCGAAACAGGAAGGTTTTACATGCCTTCCGGAAAGTCATCAGGTCAGAGAGAGCCCTGACCTCGGAAGGCAGTGAGTTCCAAAGAATGGGGGCAATTATTGAGAAGGCCCTCCGTCTAGTCGTAGTGAGACGATACAGCTTAAAACTGGGGACCTCTAAAAGTTGAGACGACTCCGAGCGTAGAGATCTAGTGGGACAGTATGGGATGAGGCGGTCCCTAAGGTACACTGGTCCCAGACCGTTCAAGGCCTTAAAGGTCAAAACCATCACCTTGAAAGTGATCCGGCATTCCACTGGTAACCAGTGCAGCTCACGGAGAATAGGTGCTATGTGGCTGGACAGCGAAGCACCAGTCAGCAACCGGGCTGTCGCATTTTGGACCAGCTTCAGTTTCCGGATCACCGACAAAGGAAGGCCAACGTACAGAGCATTACAGTAATCCAGTCTTGAGATGACCGTGGCTTGGACCACTGTGGCTAGATCACATCGGGAAAGGTAGGGAGCCAGCCTCCTCGCCTGTCGAAGATGGAAAAAAGCTACTCTACTGACGGTGGAGATATGTGTCTCCATCGTCAGTTGAGAGTCCAAGGTGACACCAAGACTTTTGACTGTTGACGACGGACATAATGTCGCGCTGTCCAGGGAAGGAAGCTGGATCTCCACACACACACACCCCGGGCGACCCAACTACAGGATCTCCGTCTTTGCTGGATTCACCTTCAACCTCCGAGGCACTGATGGAAATTATCGGGCACGGAGCCAGGCCGGCTCTCCATCCCCAGAACGAGCTGGGTGTCACCAGCGTACTGATGACACTCCAGCCCAAAGCCACGGACCAGCCGAGCAAGCGGTCGGACATAGATGTTAGGTTTACATTTTATGTTATTTGTTGTGCTCACACTGAAGTTGAAGTGGTTTTTTGGGGTCTTTTGCCCGTTTTTTGTGTTTTCTAGAGCTTGCAAATAAACATTACTTTAACTTATATTGGGCTCTGCTTCGCTAAGGCTATCTGTTCGCGACACAATGCATATCAGTTTTCCATTCCTGTTGCTTCCTCCTCAATCCATAGGTAATGCCATTGAAGGGCAATTTAACTCCAATATTGCCCATTTAACTCTAGTATTTAGATGCATTCCCCTTATGTTTCTTTTCCTCCCGGAATTGAAATTGGTTGTTTGAGTGAAGAAAAACATAATTCTTGAGTCACGACTATAAAGAGGATGATTAATACTTTCTGATAGTTAATTTCAACACTTTCTTCCAGGCCCTGAACGATTTACTCTCTTGATCTCCCACGTCTGTTAGGCTGTCACCAGATATAATGGGTGTGAATGTGAAAAATGCTCACTTGAGGCTATCATGAAATTCTGCACATTTTTCCAAGTTGAATAGTTTTGATCATCAAACATCATTCTCAAGTCCATTGTTATCTCCCACTCTAATGTAACGCAATGAGGAAAGAATGTTAAGTAATGAAAAAATTGTAGGAAGTAATAAAATCAGTAATATAATGAGATACTTTTGAGAACCAGCTACCATAACAAATTACTTTTCTAATGCCAACACAAATAACAGGGCAGTAATTATTTTTCAAAAGTAACTTTTGAAGCTCTATACCAGTGATTTTCAACCAGCATGCCGCAGGACACTTGTGTGCCGTGGGAAATTACAGTGTAGAGAGTAGGCATGAGAAAAAAGTTATGAAAATTGAAAGAAATCGGAAGGGATTCGTATGTATGGGACTTTCAAGTTTATACGCATCGCAGGGCCAATCCTGGAAGTGGACTTTCTTTTCCGCACTCCCTGGGCCCAAATTTTCGTTAGATTTCTAAATATTTCGGAAGGCTCCCTATTATCCCTTCCAAAATAGCTTCCCAGACATTACTCACAGTCAGATGGGGCCTTTCCATGCTCGAGGCCTACTTTAACTGAAAGGCCTTTCCTCCAGGAAGTGGAAAAGGAGCCAGACCATAGAGAGATCCAGAGCAGCAGTCCTAGAGCGGCTGGAGGACTCATCATAAAAGCGGTTTAAACTGCAGGGAAAGGAGCCTAGATAGGAGGGCAGGTGAGAAGGACACGAGGAAGGCTGAAACAATGGCAGAAGGGGGTGAAAACAGCCCGGAGAGGAGCAGGAAAAGTGCAGAATCAAGGAACCTCCTAGAGAGCTATGGGAAACTGAATGGGGGGAAAGCTGCAGTCAGAAGAGCTCTGGAGAAGGTAGGCAACTATTTTATAATTAATAATAAATATATTAATAATATTTACTCCTTCTAATTTCCTGGAAGAAGGGCCCTGGGCATTTAATTCTAATAAAAATAATAAATATATTAATAATATTTACTCCTTCTAATTTCCTGGAATGAGAGCCCTGGACATTTAATTCTAATAAAAATAATAAAAATATTAATAACATTTACTCCTTCTAATTTCCTGGAAGAAGGGCCCTGGGCATTTAATTCTAATAAAAATAATAATATATTAATAATATTTACTCCTTCTAATTTCCTGGAAGAAGGGCCCTGGGCATTTAATTCTAATAATAATAATAAATATATTAATAATATTTACTGCTTCTAATTTCCTGGAAAAAGGGCCCTGGGCATTTAATTCTAATAATAATAATAAATATATTTAATATTTACTCTTTCTAATTTCCTGGAAGAAGGGCCCTGGGCATTTAATTCTAATAAATGCTCTGGAGAAGCAAGCCTTGACCAGAGGCGGACAACTATTTTATTTAATAATAATAATAATATATTAGTGCATGATATGTCCCTGCAAAGAAACCCTGGCTTTTTATAATAATAATAATAATAATAATAATAATATATTAATGCATTATATCTCCCTGCAAGGAAACCAAGGGAAATGTTGCCCCTTGATTTGCCTGTGCTTAAAACAGTGTCAGTCCTGTTTCCCTGCTTTGCCTACTTTAGAACTAATTAAGAATTTCGTTACTAATTACGTTACATTTTAGAACTTTTTGGAAAATTTTTTTGTAAGTCTTTCTATTACTAATCAACCCCCCATTTGATTTTAGAATCGCCATTTTTGGGTTCTAAACCATGCCTGGTAGAGAGAGAGCCTAACAGGAAACTTCAGGCAGCGGAAATGAGGCTTTCCTGGCCGAAGCAGCAATGCCAGCCAGCCTGGCTGCAGTCAGGGAGAGCCCTTGGCATCCAGAACTTCCCTCCCTCCTCTCTCTCTCCTTCCCTTCCTTCCTTCCCTCTCTCCCTCTGTGCGCCAAGGGCTACCTGGCTGGGCTGTGGCTCCTAGGGTTGCCATTTTTTGATATAAAAAATAAGGGACATTTACAGGATTTTTCACAAAAATAAGGGACACTTCATTAAAAACTTGAAACTCAAACATTAGGTAGAAATAGTTTTATTAAGAGAATAAGATAATGATTGAAACTCACAAAAGAAACTGACTTACACCCTCTTAACAGGACATGGTGTGTTTCTGCATGCTTTGTCATGCAGAAAAAAATTTATTAGAACTACCTTATTTTCTCCATCTGGATTTAGTACTTGACTTTGCTGACTTTAAAAGTGTGCTGTCTAAACATTACAATAAAATATTTTTTATAAGACAGTAAATCTTCAGGATTATGATGTCAATAGTTAATGGTATAGTATAGTATGGGCTACGCAGCATTGTATAGTATTGGGATGCACAGCTAGGCCTATTTTAAAAGTAACTCTCAAGCAACCAGAAACTATCTTTATCCAACATGATCCAACATTCCCCTTGGGTAACGGTTAATTAGTCTACTGTACTTTGAAAAAGTCCTGTATCGCCTCTTCCTTCCAACGGGGACGCAGGCTGCACTGCGAGTTGGAATCACCGGGCAGGCATTGCCGTGGAAACCGCAGCGCGCACCTTCCTCTGGTCAACCCCGCCCAGTCCTGTCCTGCTAGTCAAAAATAAGGGACAGGGCCTGAAAATAAGGGACACAAATTTTAGGGCCAAAATAAGGGACGTCCCTTAGAATAAGGGACATATGGGAACCCTAGTAGCTCCTCCTGCTTCCTGGCTCCTGGGCGCTTTTCTGCCCTCCTCCCCTCAGGCAGCAAGGAGGAGGAGAGAGAGGAGGAGTCTGCGGGAGCTGCCCCGTCCAACCCCGCTCCTGGTGGCTCAAGGCGAGGCTTTCTGCCTTCTAGCCTCTCCGCGCCGGGGGAAGGGAGCAACCCCTCATCTTCTGGCCTCTCCTGGCTGGGCTCCAGGTTTGCTGCAGAGCAGAGGCCGGGATGTGCAGCTCCACAGCCCAGTTTGGTTCCTTCCCAATCTGGCTCCAAGGCAACAGCAGGAAAGCCAACGGGACGCGGGGGAGGCACTCCTGGGGGAGCTGAACCCCTTCAAGAAGGAGAGCTGGGGGTGGTGACAGCTGCAAGCCTCCGCCACAGTTTGTTCCGAGGCTCGGAGCCACCCCGTGTGCTCAATTCCTATTCGTCCTGCTCAGCCGAGCCTGCGTGCGCTTTGGCCACTCAGCGCAGCCCTCCCCCGTGGGACGGTGACAGACCTCCTGCACGTGGGCCTCCTAGGGGGGGAGGGGGTTTTGGCGGAAGCAGCAGGGGGATGGTGACAGTAAAATGACAGTTAAAGTGTCATTTTGTGTCATTTTGGTTGGTGGTGTGCCCCAGGAATTTGTAAATGTAAAAAATGCGCCGCGGCTCAAAAAAGGTTGAAAATCACTGTTCTATACAATGGTCTGTCCCGATGCTTTCCATAACAATGGATTTCATATGATATTTGTGAAACCTAGCTACGGATCACTGAGATTTTCTTGCATATATTTAAACTTCAGTTGATACAGACAACGTGGCCCCGAGGAAACCTGCAATTCACCATGTCCTTGTCCCTCCAATAACTCCCTTGTTGGATTATATGACTGGGCCTTAACATGAACCCCCAAATCTGGAGTTGTGGCTATGTTGTTGGGTGAGTTCTTCAGTTTTGGCATGCATACTAGGCCTGGTTGATCCATTAAAAAATGGTTCAAAACTCACTTCGAATATAGGGGGCGCTGGCACTTTAAATCTGGTAGACTTCCGAAATTTTTAGTGAAAATTTCGAAATAGATTCGGAAAAATTCCAAAATTTGTAATTAATTCGTTAATGGCGTCCGCACATACGCAATGTGCGAAAACCTGCAAAAATGAGATTTGAAATCCCAGGTCTTCCCTCCGCTTCTGAACAGCCCCAGTTTGAAAGCTCCATGCCCTGCCCGGCGACGCACTAAGGGGCGCGCGCACTTGCCTAGGAGAGGAGCATGTGCCGGATAAACGCAGGCCAGTGCTTGGCCCGCACACCTGGCCCACAACAAGGCCAGCCCCACACCACACCCAGCGACATGCTCTATATGCCTTTGCTAATCTGTGATCTATCTCTTTATCAATCTTGGCGTCTGAAGAGATGATGCTTCCCAGGTAGGTGAGCTGCTGAACAGACTTAAGCACAGCCTATGCTGATGTGGGGATGATGGTGTTTTTCCTGTGGTGCAGGCTGGTAGAGAACTTCCATTTTCTTCATGATGACTTCCAGCCCAAACAGCTCTGCAGCTGTTGCAAAGCAGGATGTTAGGCATCCGTCTGAAAGATCATGACTAGCTCAAGATCATCCAGCAAGATTTGCAGTTGAGTGGGCATTTCAGTTCTAGTTTGACATTCTAATTATACTATCTTACAGGTCTTGATTTTGCATTAGTATTTTTATTTGGTACTGGGGTGACTAGTGAGTCATGTGTTAGAGATAAAGGAAATCTAGGGTTTTGTTCAAGACTTTAGAAGAGATATCCGAGTTGCTGAATTTACCAGCTGGTACTTTTATTCTTGGGTTAACTAAAGTATTTACTGGGTACCTAACCAGGAAATCCAGATATCACAAATAAGCCTGATAATTTCCTTTGTCTCTTCTCACTAATCTTGAGAAAGAGGGAGTGTAAAGATGCTAATTTTAAACCGTGGCAGGGCAGGCTATCCTTTATATCCCACTGCTGCCACCAATTTGTAACGATCTGACTTACAACCAATTGTGTAACATTCTGAATTTGAATTTGTGTCTTAAGTGTGGAGAGAATGTGAGGATTCAAACTCCGGGTTGTGACAGGGCAGAATATACTACCAATGCTACCACAATATGTAAGGATTCTTTTAACTATTACTTGCTGCCACCATTTAATTTACTGTGCTTGGCTACCCACTAAGAAAGAGGTGTTTTCAAGGCTTGTGGGAGAAAGAATCACCAGAATAGATGTTTTTATCAAAGAACTGTCAAGTTTATTTAAACAGTGTTTCGAGCTTGGAGGTTTCAAGAGTTCAAGAGCTTGAGTGGTTACAATCTACTCAGAGGTACTTTCTTAAGGTTACAATATGTTAACTATGGAGATACAGTCTAACACTAAGCTACTGCACTCCTAAAACTAATAACTCAGCAGTTTACACACACTCTGCTGGTCATTAACAACCACTGTTTCCTTAACAGTCTACACACCTACACTACTACCCCTTTCCCCAGAGTCAGGCTTAGAATAAACCCAGAGTCTTTTAAACCACGCTGAAAGCTGGCTAAACAGACTCCCTCAATCTCTCACACATCTTTCTGCATTTGCAGTTAGCCACCAACTGACTATATTTGAATCCAAGGATTCTAAAGCTATCTGCAAATAGCTCCGTTTCCATGGTAACGGAGGTTCTTGGAAGTTCTGCCAGATAATATCACTATTAACTCTTTAAGGGTTAGTGAAGCTCCACCCTCACAATATACGTACACATACACACATATCAACCACTTTACAACCTGCAACAAATAAATATGACTTCACCACAGGGAGAAATTATACTGCATAAATAATAGAATAAATAAAAGCATCCCCCAGAGAACAACAACCATGTGAGCATTATTTTTATCTTAATTATGACATGCAAAGAGGGCATATGCAATCCCTGTTCTCTATCACCAGCTCTATTACTCTATACTTGCAGCTCTATTACTCTATACTTGCTGAAAGAAAATCAACATGGTTTCTGCAAAGGCAAATCATGTCTTACTAACTTGTTAGAATTCTTTGAGGGTGTAAATAAACACATAGATAAAGGGGACCCAGTCGATATTGTTTACCTTGACTTTCAAAAGGCTTTCGACAAAGTCCCTCACCAAAGGCTCCTAAATAAGCTCTTCAGCCATGGAATCAGGGGACAGGTCTTGTCCTGGATTGGAACCTGGCTAAACTGTAGGAAACAAAGGGTGGTAATAAACGGACATTTCTCTGGGTGGAAAGAGGTGAGAAGTGGCGTACCCCAAGGTTCAGTTTTGGGTCCGTTACTTTTTAATTTATTCATTAATGATCTGGACGTAGGAGTGAATTCTGAGGTAGCAAAGTTTGCAGATGACACTAAATTGTTCAGGGTAGTTAAAAATGAAACTGACTGTAAAGAGCTCCAGAAAGATCTCTCGAAATTGAGTGAATGGGCAACAAAGTGGCAAATGCATTTTAACCTAAACAAGTGTAAAGTCATGCACATCGGGCAAAGAACCCCAACTACACCTACAAATTGATGGGGTCAAAGCTTTCCGAGACAAACCAGGAAAGGGATCTTGGGGTCTTGGTGGACAGCTCAATGAAGATGTCAACCCAGTGCGCAGCAGCAGTGAAAAAAGCAAATTCTATGCTTGGCATGATCAGGAAGGGAATCGAAAATAGGTCGGCAAATGTTGTATTGCCTCTCTACAAATCGATGGTAAGACCACATTTGGAGTACTGTGTACAATTCTGGTCTCCGCACCTTAAGAAGGATATAACGGAACTGGAAAAGGTACAGAAAAGGGCAACAAGAATGATCCAAGGGATGGAGCGGCTCCCTTATGAAACCAGGTTGCAACGCCTTGGTCTTTTCAGCCTTGAAAGACGGCGTTTAAGAGGTGACTTGATCGAAGTGTATAAAATCATGCATGGGATAGAAAAGGTGAATAAAGAAAAACTATTTTCTTTGTCACAAAACACTAGGACTAGAGGGCACTCCCTGAAGCTCCAAGGTAGGAAAATTAGGACTAATAAAGGGAAATATTTCTTCACGCAGAGGGTCATTGGGTTATGGAACTCACTTCCAGAAGAGGTTGTGACAGCTGTCAGTCTGAACAACTTCAAGGCAGGATTAGACAGATTCATGGATACCAAGTGTATCAGTAGTTACTGAAAAGGACATTCAAGTGCCACCTCGGAGTTGGTCGAGGTAGGCAGGATTTCCCTGGGTACTGGTTGTGGGGGGTCGGGAGCAGCTCAGGGTTTTGCCCTCCCTTCTGCTCGAGATCCCCGTGTACAACTGGTGGGCCATTGTGTGATACAGAATGCTGGACCAGATGGGCTGAGGTCTGATTCAGCATGGCTCTTCTTATGTTCTTATGGATAGAGGAAAGGACCTTCTAGACTGGGGAGACTCTCTCTTTCTCAGAAAGTCCCCCTCCATGTCAGGAGGATGACAGAAATGACATAGAAAGCGATCCTTCTCCTTGCAAGTTTATCATAAACTTCGGGAAATTGCCTTTTAGAGTACTGGAATCTCCCACCAGTCAGCACTGACCATGCTTTATGGACAGTTTCTGTAGATGCACTTCAAAAGAGCCCCTAGTTTATTCTACCCAACACCATCATCCATCAAAAGAGACTCTTGACTCTTGCTTTTTTATATTTGCTGAGAAAAGAGCTTCAAGAAATACGGAGCTATAGCTTCTGAACTTTCAATAGCCTAGAGAGGATAAAGGGATACGGCATCTAGGCCAGTGTTTCTCAACCTGGGGGTCGGGATCCCTGAGGGGGTCGCAAGGGGGTGTCAGAGGGATCGCCAAAGACCATCAAAAAGCATAGTATTTTCTGTTGGTCATAGGAGTTCTGTGTGGGAAGTTTGGCCCAATTCTATCGTTGGTGGGATCCAGAATGCTCTTTGATTGTAGATGAACTATAAATCACAGCAACTACAACTCCCAAATGTCAAGGTCTATTGTCTCCAAACTCCATCAGTGGGCATATGGGATATTCATGCCAAGTTTGGTCCAGATCCATCATTGTTTGAGTCCACAGTGCTCTCTGGAGGGAGGTGAACTACAACTCCCAAACTCAAGGACAATGCCCACCAAACCCTTCCAGTATTTTCAGTTAGTCATGGGAGTCCTGTGTGTCAAGTTTACCCCAATTCTGTCATTGGTGGGGTTCAGAATGCCCTTTGATTGTAGGTGAACTATAAATCCCAGCAACTAAAACTCCCAAACGTCAAGGTCCGTTTCCCCCAAACTCCACCTGTGTTCACATTTGGATATATTGAGTATTTGCACCAAGTTTGGTCAAGATCTATCATTATTTGAGTCCACAGTGCTCTCTGGATGTAGGTGAACTGCAACTCCCAAACTCAAGGTCAATGTCCACCAAACCCTTCCAGTATTTTCTGTTGTGTCATGGGAGTTCTGTGTGCCAAGTTTGTTTCAACTCCATCGTTAGTGGAGTTCAGAAAGCTCTTTGATTGTAGGTGAACTATGCATCCCAGCAGCTACACCTCCCAAATGACAAAATCACCCCCCACAACCCCACCAGTATTCAAATTTGGGTGTATCGGGTATTTGTGCCAAATGTGGTCAGTGAATGAAAATACATTTTACATGATGATTCATAACAGTAGCAAAATTACAGTTATGAAGTAGCAATGAAAATGATTTTATGGTTGGGGGTCACCACAACATGAGGAACTGTATTAAGGGGTCGCGGCATTAGGAAGGCTGAGAAACGCTGATCTAGGCCAGGGCTGTCCAACTGGCGGCCCGGGGAGCGTGTACGGCCCCCCAGCCCCTTCCCTCCGGCCCCCTAAGCTTTTTAATAAAAAATAAAAATTGAAAAATAAAATAAATAATTTTAAAAAAAAAAAACCTACTTCCGGGTTCGGAGCAAGTATCGCGAGAATACGCAATCCACACGGGATTTTGCTGTCAACGCAAGATCACACCGGCGTTGACAGCGAAATCCCGTGTGGATTGCGTATTCTCGCGATACTCTTCAGCTACTCTACTACTGGATCGCTGAGGCCCACAGACGCGATTAGGACCTTCTTCGACTCAGTCGGTCGTCGCCTCTCGTCGTCCGGGTACTCCTGGATCCTGCGCGTTTGGAAAAGGTAGGCCGAAGCAGGGGCTCCTCAGGGGCTCCTCATTCCCTCCCCCATCTCCCTCATGTATTAAATATAAAATTAAATATATTTAAAGATGAAATAAGGAGATGGGATACATTAAAATAAGGGGAGGAGGATGCAATTAAATATATTTAATATTAAATAAAAATAAGGGGAGAGGGGAGGATGGAATTAAATATATTTAATATTAAATTAAAATAAGGGGAGAGGGGAGGATGGAATTAAATATATTTAATATTAAATTTAAATAAGGGGAGAGGGGAGGATGGAATTAAATATATTTAATATTAAATTAAAATAAGGGGAGAGGGGAGGATGGAATTAAATATATTTAATATTAAATTAAAATAAGGGGAGAGGGGAGGATGGAATTAAATATATTCAGTATTAAATTAAAATAAGGGGAGAGGGGAGGATGGAATTAAATATATTTAATATTAAATTAAAATAAGGGGAGAGGGGAGGATGGAATTAAATATATTTAATATTAAATTAAAATAAGGGGAGAGGGGAGGATGGAATTAAATATATTTAATATTAAATTTAAATAAGGGGAGAGGGGAGGATGGAATTAAATATATTTAATATTAAATTTAAATAAGGGGAGAGGGGAGGATGGAATTAAATATATTTAATATTAAATTAAAATAAGGGGAGGGGAGGATGGAGTTAAATATATTTAATATTAAATTAAAATAAGGGGAGAGGAGGATGGAATTAAATATATTCAGTATTAAATTAAAATAAGGGGAGAGGGGAGGATGGAATTAAATATATTTAATATTAAATTAAAATAAGGGGAGAGGGGAGGATGGAATTAAATATATTTAATATTAAATTAAAATAAGGGGAGAGGGGAGGATGGAATTAAATATATTTAATATTAAATTTAAATAAGGGGGGAGGGGAGGATGGAATTAAATATATTTAATATTAAATTAAAATAAGGGGAGAGGGGAGGATGGAATTAAATATATTTAATATTAAATTAAAATAAGGGAGAGGGGAGGATGGAATTAAATATATTTAATATTAAATTAAAATAAGGGGAGAGGAGGATGGAATTAAATATATTCAGTATTAAATTAAAATAAGGGAGAGGGAGGATGGAATTAAATATATTTAATATTAAATTAAAATAAGGGAGGATGGAATTAAATATATTTAATATTAAATTAAAATAAGGGGAGAGGGGAGGATGGAATTAAATATATTTAATATTAAATTAAAATAATTTAATATCTTATCCCTGCATTTTATCTCAGTAAAAGATTATATTTGATTGTATGCATGCAGGGACGGGGTGGGGGCAGAGCCGGGGAGAGGGCGGAGCTGGGGGCGGAATGGGGGCGGAGCTGGGGAGGGGGCAGAGCCGGGGCGGAGCCGGGGGCAGACCCTACGGCCCCCTAGGTCATCAGTGACCAGAATTCAGGCCCCTGGGCCGGTAGTAGTTGGACAGCCCTGATCTAGGCTATTCCCACAAACAAGTGCAAGGATAAAGAAATACATTGGGTTTTTAATATGCTGTGAAGACTGTCGGTTCTTCAAATGTAACAGAAATGTTTTTCTTTTCCCATCTCACTCACCATCTGTCAATGCATTCAGAAATACCTTAGCCATGTGCCTTTCATATTCACATTTTTTTTCCTAGTGAAATCAAGTGGAAATCCAAACATCAGCCTCCAGTTAATATCTGAAGTATAAAATCAGGACATGTTCACTCTGCTACAAGTAGATGGCAGCATTGAAGGAGTGCCATGGAATGAGGCTGGATCTACACCAGTGGTTCCAAACTTTTTTGGCCTACCGCAGGGGCGGTCTAAGGTAATTTGAAATGGTAGGCGAACATTATTTTGGTGCCCCCCCCAAAAAACATTATTCCCCGCCCCCCATGTAAAACAAATATCCAATTATAATATCACAATACCATTAGTAGTATTATATTGTATCAATGTATATACAATATATTATACCATACTCATACTATATTATATCATAATTATATTATACTACATTACAATATAATTATATTATAATATATTGACATTATAATACAATATAACATTCTATTATATTATTATTATAAAATAATAAATAAAATTATTTATTTCAATAAAATTATCCCTCTACTAAATATTTTCATGACTCCAATAAAACTCAAATAACCCAAAATAAAGTAAAATAAAATATTATAGATTACTATTTTGTACAATACCACTCTACTGCAATATTGTTTGTAATATTACATGTAATATAAAATATATCATTATTCGATTGTTATATTGTATTTGTATTATATTGTATGACAATATTAAGCAGAACTGTATAATAATCAACAAGACATGCAATGTAAATGCATCAAAATCAGAATATATTACCTCCCACCCGTCTCATAATTCATAGGAGTCTCCCATAAGTCCAAAATTAGGATCCCAATGTAAATGTAAATAGAAAAACAGCCAAAATGTTCAAATGAGGTCGAATACAGGCAGCGCGGCCTGGGCAAACTTGGGCCCTCCCTCCCTCTAGGTGTTTTGGACTCCAACTCCCACAACTCCTCATAGCCTCAGGCCCCTCAGGTCTAGACAGAAATAGAGCCGAAGAAAGGAAGGAGGGAGAGAAGAGGTCACAGAGGAGGAGGAGGAAAGCCCTTCATTCATTCCTTCACTTACACTTCCTTCACTGATTCTTTTCTCCTTCCCTGCAAACGCGCGCACGTGGCGGAGACAAAAGGAGAGGGGAAGCACTCCCGGCCTGCCCGATAGGGAGTGCTTTGCTTACAGGCTTCTGCGCAAGGGAGCTACTGGGCATGCGCAGAGGGTTCGCGGATGTGCAGTTGCTCCTGCGCTCAACTTCAGCTCTGGAGCAACTGCGCCTGCGCGAAAACCTCCGCGCATGCCCAGAAGCGTCAAAGCTCACAAGGCCGGGGCCCAAAAGCAGTCAGCTGCGGTGCTGTCTGAGGAACATCAGCAGGGCCAGGATGGTGCCCCATGCGGCCAGGATGGCGCCCCCTTCCCAGATGGCGCCCTAGGCGGCTGCCTACTTGGCCTACCTTGTAGGACCGCCCCTGGCCTACCGCCCCCTTTCCAGAAAAAATTTACTCACCACCCCCCTAGAAATAATTTTTAAAATGTTTTTAATACCAATTAAACAGAAAGATATATGTATTAATATTTCTACCTTGTTCATAAAATATAATAAAGTTGTAAATTAGAAACATTGAAGTTTGAAATTATGAAACTATTTATTGAACTTGGAATAGAAAGGTAATACGAAAAAGTTAAAACATTCGAAGTCATCTGAATGAGAAGGATGAGCCTGGTCTGCTGCTCCCAATCTAGTCATCTTCGGCTCTATTTTCGTCAGCAGTCATCTCAAACCATCGCGATTGACTATTTTGCAATCGGTTTCTTTTTTTGTTAATAAATTGGTTACCGCACTGAATCCACGTTCCACTAAATATGTTGAAGGACATTATTATTATTGTTGTTATAAGACTCAACCAGTTGGAAGGGAACCCCAAAGGTATTATTATTATCCCTTGCTTGGCAAGAGAAGGAGGGAGCCAGAGGAGGGAAGAAGAGAGAGAGACACACATAGAGAGATGGATGGTAGCCTGTCACCTGGCTCACGCCACCGCCCCCAGCGCCCCCTGACAGGGGTTCTCCTGGGCCTTCCAGCACCCCCATAGATCGGCCCACCGCCCACCAGGCGGTGGCACCACCCACTTTGGGAACCACTGATCTACACTGTCCTATATTCCAGGATCTCATCCTTATCTGCTTTGAACTGGATCAGGGCTGTCCAACTTCTACGGGCCCAAGGGCCGGAATTCCGGTCACTGATCACCTGGGGGGCCGAAGGGTCTGCCTCCGCCCCCTCCCCGGCTCCAATTTACTTACAATTGACCTTGAGTTGTGGAGTTGTAGTTCACCTCCATCCAGAGAGCACTGTGGACTCAAATAATGATGGATCTGGACCAAACTTGGCATGAATACTCAATATACCCAAATGGGAACACTGGTGGATTTGGGGGAATGTTTCCTAATACCTTTGAATTATTTGAGTCCACACTCAAATTGGGACACCAAAAAAAACCCAAACACCTCAATGCCGTCGCAGGGCTTGATGGGGCCTCCTTTCCCAGAGGCGGGCGGAGGAGGCCCAAAGAGCTCCCCTCCCTCCCTGAAGGGAAAACAAGCCGCGGGGCAGGCGCAAGGAAGCCACGTTGCGCCCTGCACGAGGGGGAAGGCAGCACAACAAGGGGGGGGAGGGCGCGGAGGGAGGAAGGAAGCGTCGCCAAGGAAACCACCGCTGAGGGACCCCTCCCCCCCTCACCCAATGTCCCACTGTTTTTAGATTGATTGATTCGAGCCAGGCCCTTCCTTACCCATACTGCGGGAGTCCCGCCACAGGGCCGAAGCGCCAACGCCGCCGCCGTCCCCGAAGAGCCCCGCTGGAGCCGAGGTCAAGCTCAGGCCGGGCGCGGCGGCTCTCCCATCCGCGGGCGGGAAGCGAGGGCCCTCCACAGGAAGAGGACGGAGCCAGGAGGGGCTTTCCCTGCCTCACTCCCCTCCTCCCTCTCTCTGAGGGAATGGGGGCTGGCCTGGAAGCAGCCGCGAGGGAGGAGGAGGCGCGTGCCCAGGCTGGCCGCAAATCCCGCGGGACCCGAGATTTCGGCAGCTATATACCTCCCTCGAAATCCCGTCTGTGGCTGGCGTAGTCTCGCGATGCTTGCCTAAACCTGGAAGTAGGTATTTTTTTAAATTTTTTATTTAATTTTTAATTTTTAATTTGTATTTTATTAAAACAAGTTAGGGGGCCGCAGGGAAGGGGCTCGGGGGCCGTGTACGGCCCCAGGGCCGCCTGTTGGACAGCCCTGAACTGGATTATACAGAAAGCCAAACTTACCAGACGGTTGGGTAGCTCTGAGGAGACACAGGCACCTTCAAACTAGTCGGCTGGCACCCAGAGGAAAGTCCCATACCTTCAGTATAGGCCACCTGGCTAGGGTCTCGAGTGTCCTTACCTCGAGACCACAAAGACAGAGAGGACTTGAAGAGCCATCCTGCTGAAGCTTCCAGGACCCAAGCAACTAAGTGTCTGTAAAGTATATTTCTTTTATCCCTTTGGGGAACAAAGTAAAGTGCCTGAGTGCTAATAACTCATGATTTAATTAATAAAGCCTGTTTGAGTTATCTAAAGTGTCCAGCTTGGTCCTTGGGTGCCCCACACCTCTAAAGGCAAGAAGCAACCCCCCCCCCCGGGGTAGAGAGAGCCTATGTCCTCACCCTTCCTGAATATATAGACCGGGTGCGACGGCACAAGTTGGAAACAACACAAAAATTACAAGAGAACCCCATAATGTGTGGCTATGATGATTGGTAAACTCTTGGGAGTTGCCACCTTGAAATGTAATTGTCCCAAGGCCTCTCTTTCCTTGAATGCACGGTGCTCTCCCAACAACTCAAGAGCAAGGAAGGTTTAGGTATGTACAGGAGTTAAAACAATATATAGTGTTTCCATTGGTTGATCCAGGGGTGCTCACACTTTTTCAGCAAGGCAGCTACTGATTAAAAAACCAAGCCCCAAAGATCACCTACCCAGAAATGTAAAACGTATAACTATTTTCTTATTTATTTATGTATATTTGTTATTAATTTTTATGTACCGCTCCTTCCAGCAGGCTCGGGGCAGATTACATAAAATGAAGTTATAAAACATCAATTTAATAACAACAATATAAAACAGAGCATAAAAATACATCCAACCACCCCATTTCTCCCACACTGCCATATTACCACACATATTATCAGCCAGAAAGTAAGAAGAGGCTTTTGAACTGCAAGGCCATTTAATACTCAGCAAGGTAAACAAAGGGGCATGCAAAGATACATCCAACCACCCCATTTCTCCCACACTGCCATATTACCACACATATTATCAGCCAGAAAGTAAGAAGAAAGGCTTTTGAACTGCAAGGCCATTTAATACTCAGCAAGGTAAACAAAGGGGCATGAAAAAATACATCCAACCACCCCATTTCTCCCACACTGCTATATTACCACACATATTATCAGCCAGAAAGTAAGAAGAGAGACTTTTGAACTGCAAGGCCATTTAATACTCAGCAAGGTAAACAAAGGGGCATGCAAAAATACACCCAACCACCCCATTTCTCCCACACTGCCATATTACCACACATATTATCAGCCAGAAAGTAAGAAGAGAGGCTTTTGAACTGCAAGGCCATTTAATACTCAGCAAGGTAAACAAAGGGGCATGCAAAAATACATCCAACCACCCCATTTCTCCCACACTGCCATATTACCACAGATATTATCAGCCAGAATGTAAGAAGAGAGGCTTTTGAACTGCAAGGCTATTTAATACTCAGCAAGGTAAACAAAGGGGCATGCAAAAATACATCCAACCACCCCATTTCTCCCACACTGCTATATTACCACACATATTATCAGCCAGAAAGTAAGAAGAGAGGCTTTTGAACTGCAAGGCCATTTAATACTCAGCAAGGTAAACAAGGGGCATGCAAAAATACATCCAACCACCCCATTTCTCCCACACTGCCATATTACCACAGATATTATCAGCCAGAATGTAAGAAAGAGGCTTTTGAACTGCAAGGCTATTTAATACTCAGCAAGGTAAACAAAGGGGCATGCAAAAATACATCCAACCACCCCATTTCTCCCACATTTCCATATTCCCCAACATATATTTCTCAAGGAACAAAGCAAGCAGAGAGGCTTTGGAGCTAAAAGGCCATTTTAAACATTAAAATAAACAAAGTGACATGCCACAGAACAATCAAGCAGCCACCCCCAAGTAAAAAGACCGACCTTTGAGATGCGGTAAGGAAATTGCCCCGAAGCGTCGGTCTTGTCCTCCTCCGCCGTTGCTCTATTTACACGCCGCCAGCATGCGTGCTGCCTCTAAGAGCGCACAAGAAGTCCGAGAGGCAGAATGGGCGCTTCTGCGCATGCTGGGCCAGCCATGCATCGCGTTATCCAGGCCCGCCCCTTTGGTCTCCTATGATTCTGAGTGGCTGGAGAAGGACGGAGGGGGGAGGAGGAATCAAAAGAGGGGGCCCATTCTGCCTCTTGGACTCTGGAGCTTTTGGAGGCGGCGCGCGAGCAGGAGAGCGGGAGGAGCAACGATGGAGGACTTCTTTGCAGCGTGCAGGGGCGCGTGAAGAGGACCAACAGCAAAAAACTGGTCAGGGGCCTGAAGATCACCAGGATGAGGCCCGACGATCGCCCTGGTGATTGCGATCACCGTTATGAGCACCCCTGGGTTGATCCATTCAAGCATCCAGGTTTCATGAACTGCATTTGATGGTTGTCTGTGAACGAAACAAAATTAAATGTAACTGGCCTTAAAGGTAACGAAATGTATGCATAGGTAAGCATGAATTATTATTTATCTTGCTGGATGGGCTGAAATCCCTCTTT
Source organism: Anolis apletophallus (assembly GCA_030556195.1). Lineage (NCBI taxonomy): Eukaryota > Metazoa > Chordata > Lepidosauria > Squamata > Anolidae > Anolis > Anolis apletophallus. The sequence continues at coordinate 9,825,193 of JARBWK010000012.1, forward strand.
GGATTTTTCTGAAAAGCATGTACCGATCAGGATTATCCCCCAGAAGTTAATCTGTTTTAAAATGCAATGCATTTATCTCATGAATTGTTTGCTTTAATCCCTTGAGAGTTAAACATAGAAAGCTATCATTGTATTTATTTCTGAACAAGTAAGAGAGCTGTTCTACAGACAATTTCCCATGTTTTCTTTATGCAGAACTAGAACAATTCAGATATCTCGGTTCCAAAGTAGCATTAGTTTCGGAAATATGTGAATGCACACATTTTGGCCTCGGCTTCACTCCTGTGATCCTCCTCACTCTTCTGCAGCCAGGGAAGCGCTTCAGCTTCTTCTGGGGAGGAGGTTGTTCCCCAAAACTTTACGGCTGATTCTGCACCATTTCCACGAAGGCTGTGTTTTTCAACCTTTTTTGAGCCGTGGCACATTTTTTACATTTACAAAATCCTGGGGCACACCATTAACCAAAATGACACAAAATGATACTCTAACACAGTAATACATATAGTTAATATGTTTTTAAATGTATTTATACACTCAGTGTGAAACCTGGGCCTGTTTCGATGAATACTCAATATGCCCAAATATGAACACAGATGGAGTTTAGGGAAAATAGACCTTGACATTTGGGAGTTACAGTTTCTGGGATTTATAGATGGAAGGCCGTAGCCAGGATTTTGATTCGGGGGGCTGAGTTTGGTTCGGGGGGCTGAGACTGGGTGGAAGAGGGTCTACCCTAGCAAACCTTTTGTATTGTTATCCCAATAACCCCATTAATGTGGGATATAATGAGCATGGTGATCAGATCATGATATGAATAAACATAACAGTTTAAATAATGTACCAGTAAGGCCTTTTCGTGGACCACCCTGAGAATTGGGGGGCTGAAGCCCCTTAGCCCCGGCTACATGCCTGGCCAACCCGACTCTGTACCCAATAATTTCCCTCTCTGCCTCGAAGCCGTTACTGGATGGCTGCGAGCCAGTAGGTTGAAGGTGAATCCAGCGAAGATGGAGATCCTTTGGCTGGTTCGCCCAGGCGGTGGGGAACTCCAGCTTCCAACCCTGGATGGCGTGGCTTTATGCCCGTCGTCATCAGTAAAAAGCCTTGGAGTCCATTTGGACACTTGGCTCTCTATGAAGACTCACATCTCCATGGTTAGCCGAGTCGTGTTTTTCCACCTTCACCAGGCTCGGAAGCTGGCCCCCTACCTGTCCCGTCGTGACCTGGCCACGGTGATCCAAGCGACGGTGATCTCAAGGTTAGACTACAGTAACGCTCTTTACATTGGCCTGCCTCTGTCGGAGACCCGGAAACTCAAGCTGGTGCAGAACGCTGCAGCCTGTTTGCTCACAGGCATTACACCTATTCTGCAGGAACTGCACTGGCTGCCTGTTGAATTCCGGATCACCTTCAAAGTGTTAGTTTTGACTTTCAAGGCTTTGTATGGTCTGGGGCCAGTGTACCTAAGGGACTGCCTTACCCCATATTGTCCCATGAGATCGCTGAGATCAGAAGAACAGGATCTCCTCCTGGTCCCGAGTGCTAAAGTCTACTGTCTTACCTCGACGAGGAGAAGGGCATTCTCCATTATTGCCCCTACACTCTGGAACTTACCACCGGAGATTAAGTCGCTTCGTGACTTACTGGCTTTCCAGAAGGCCTGTAAGACCTGGTTATTCCGACAGGCCTTTGAAATTTGAGTTGGTCTAACGGTATATGACAATTTTAAAGTTAAATATTGCTGTCTATTTTTTGATGTTTTAATGTATTATTTGCTGTATCTTGCATTGATTTGTGAGCTGCCCCAAGCCGCCCGGGAGTGGCGGCCAAGAAATCGAATAAATAAATAAATAGTTAACACACAATCAAAGAGCATCCTGAACTCTTGCAACAATGGAATTGAACCAAACTTGGCATATTGAACTCTCATTACCAACAGAAAGTACCGAAAGGGTTTGCTTGGGAATTGACCTTGAGTTTGGAAGTTGTATTTCACCTACACCCAGAGAGCACTGTGGACTCAAACAATGGTATGTTATGTTGTTGTTTGTTTTCTATCCAGAATCACAATGTTGGAAAGAGGCTCACCACTTTAAGGTCCCTAAAACAGGCATGGGAAAACTTTGGCCCTCTGGGTGCTTTGGACTTCAACTCCCACCATTCCTAACAGCCTGAGGCCCTTTCCTGCTTAAGTGGCTGAGGGGGGAGGGGGAGGAAAAGGGCCTGAGGCTGCCAGGAATGGTGGGAGTTGGAGTCCAAAACACCTGGAAGGTCCAAGTTTGCCCATGCCAGCTTTTGACAGAGACCTCTTCTTCCCTCTCCCCCTTCGCTCCCTTTCTTCCCCTCCTGACAAACACTTACTTTTTCTTCTCCACTCGGGCTCCCTTCTTCCCAGCCTCGCTCTGCTCGCTTTGCCTCGCTTTGCTCACGCCATTTTGATCCGAGGGGGCAGCGTGTGAGTGTTCAGGAGGGGAGGAGGGAGGGAGGAAGACATGGGGCGGGTCTGCACAGTAGCACCCGCATGGGCCACGTCTTTCCCCCCACTCCTTTCCTGAAAACTGAAGTGGTAGCATGAGCAAAGCGAGGCAAAGCGAGCAGAGCGAGGCTGGGGAGAAGGGAGCCCGAGTGGAGAAGAAAAAGTGTTCGGCAGGAGGGGGAAGAAAAGGTATTGGAGGTTCCAATTTCCCACGGCACACCTGATGATAGCTCATGGCACACTAGTGTGCCGCGGCACACCGGTTGGGAAACACTGGCTTAGAGGAATAATTAACTGCAGTTAATTATCAATACATTTTAACTTGTTTTTTTTCTGGGTCCTCACATTTTCCAAGACTCTGGAATTAAGGTTAACATGTGACAAATGTTAAAAATAAAATACATTACCAAGCAAATAGCTTGACTCTGGCCTGATTACTCCCTATCATAAAAACAGTGTAATTGATGCTCTACCTCCCTCTTTTTTCAGTGCTTTCCTAAGTGTGTCTGCAAACCGTTGATTTGTTTACCAGGACAATTTGTAGGCATATAGTGTGTGCTTTTAGGCTCCAGACTTTGCCCAGATGAGATTTGTGGCTTTCATTATAAGTTTCTGCAACCGGATTCCTTTTGGCAGCTCTTGGTTTGTTCCCACAGGAATTGGGAAGCACATTTTCAAGTTGCAAGTGGCCGTCCTGACATCAGCTCCTCAAACTCTGCCTTCAGCCCTGTCAGAAAAATGTTCTAAAGTTGACTGGCACATGCCTTTTTTTGCCATTATATTTGTTTTTTAGCAGCCTCGCTGCCAGCATGTGATTCATGGGCTCATCCATCATCTTGCGGATCTGTCTTTCAATAAAAACAAGAAAGGTTTCTTTTCAGCAAATCAAAAAAATAACGAACTGTTTTTGCATCTGTCAGAGAAGATCATTTGCCCTCCAGCAGATTCCTAATACAATCAGTGGTAAAAGTAGATAGGGTATAAAGCACTAAGGGAACATATGATGAGAGTCCCAAAAGCAAAACAAGACATTTACCACTCAGCATAGAATCCCAGGATAATATTATTTATTTATTTATTGTTCGATCTTGTATGCCACCACTCCCCGAGGGCTCAGAGCGGTTCACAACACAATGTAAAACATCAGAGATTAACATTAATAATACCAAATTAAAATTCAGAGTTCACAATTCAAATGCCAACCGAAACAAATGAGACTTACAAGCCCTGCGAAAGGCCGACAAGTCTCGCAGGGCACGAACTTCAGTTGGCAAGGCATTCCAAAGAGTTGGCGCCACAATAGAGAAAGCTCTGTGCCTTGTAGACATTAGGCGAACAGCTTTAAAGCTGGGTACTTTCAGTAGGTTTAGATCTTCAGAGCGGAGAAATCTCTGGGGTTGGTAGGGGGTGAGACAGAAATCTCTGGGGTTGGTAGGGGGTGAGACAGGATCTCTGGGGTTGGTAGGGGGTGAGACGGTCCCTCAGATACACCAGCCCTGCACCATACAAGGCCTTGAAGGTTAGTACCATCACGCTGAAAGTGATCCGGTGCTCAATCGGCAGCCAGTGAAGCTGCTGCAAAATCGGAGTTATGTGACATCTCACTGGAGCCCCAGTGAGAAGTCGAGCAGCGGCATTCTGGACGAGCTTAAGTTTCCAGGTCACAGACAAACGTAGACCAATGTAAAGGGCGTTACAGTAGTCTAGTCTTGGCCTGAATCACCGTGGCTAAGTCGTCTCTAGACAGATAGGGAGCCAGCCGCCTAGCCTGCCGCAGATGAAAAAAGGCGGTTTTGCTAACAGCAGAGACCTGGGCCTCCATTGTCAGCAAAGGGTCTAAAATGTCTCCTAGACTCTTTACTGAAGATGACGGGCGTAATGCCTCGTGTGGCGAGGCTGATGGTTTTTTACACACCTCTGGCTGCCATCCAAGTTCTGTGGTGAGGGCTTGCCTTAGACTCGAGGCTGGGCAGAATACAGGGTACTTTATATGTGTAGAGGCTGGAGAGGTTTCACTTCTGTTTTGCTGCCACCATTTAAAAACCAGGGAGGATTTTACACACAGGGAGGCAGGTCTTGATGAACCAAATAAACAGAGTTTATTTAACAACTTGTGAGAGAATCACAGGCACAGGAGTGTGATGGTTACAATGAAGTGATGGAGCGTGTGGTTACTTAACAAACTGGCACAATACTTAAAACAAGTTACAATATAATGTAGCACCCCAGATAATACTGATGAGGTATTATCTGCTACCTGCAAGTACCTGACTCTGCCTATACTCAGCTAGAGTCCTACAAAACCCGGCAAAATGCTGCTAACTCACTCAGGAGCTAAACTCACTCTGACCTTCTCTGTCAGAGACTGACTATCATCTCCCTCTCCAGAGTTCCAAGCCTCGCCTCTGCCTAACTGCTCTTCCAACTGTCAGTTTTTAAATTCTAACTGACAATCTTCCCCTGGTGCATGGCCCAACTGCCTACTAGCTCCCTAAGGTTCCATTTCCCCTTTTCCTAGGCTAACTCAGCCTAACCTGGGATCCCTAACCTTACAATGGCCGTTCCTCCAAAACAGGCCATTAACTGGCCACCCACCAAAAGGGCTTTTTCCTCCTGGGCTTCTTCTGGCCCAAAAATATAGGCAATTCGTCACACCTCGCCATCCAGGGTAGGCAGTTGGACCACCCCGCCGTCCGGTCAACCCAGCCACAGTATCGCCATCTTTGCTGGATTCACCCTCAACCTACTGGCACGCAGCCATCCAGTAACGTCTTCAAGGCATTGATGAAAATTTATGGGCACGGAGTCTGGACGGCCTTCCATCTTCAGAACAAGCTGGATGCCATCAGCGTGCCAATAGCACTCCAGTCCGAAACCTCGAACCAGCTGAGAAAGTAGTCGCATATAGATGTTAAATAGCAAAGGGGAAAGAATGGCCCCTTGAGAGGTCCCATTAGAGGGGACCTCTCGGAGACCATGCCTCCCCTTTCCACTCGTTGACCCTGGTTGTGAAGAAAGGACAACAGCCAGTTTAAGGCCGTCCCCCTAACTCTAACAACAGCAAGATGGTGGGCCAAAAGATTGTAATCGACCGTATCAATGGGATATATGCAAACAAAATTTTAAGCAATTCTTACATTACAATTCATGATCACCTCCTTCTGAGAAGCAATATGCACAAGCATCACTAGGGACAACACTTCATGGTCTGTGCCTATGTCTGAGGAGCAAAGTTATTGACTTCCATGTGCGCAGGTCTCTATTGGAACAAAGCTCGATAGCCACCTGTTATTCCATCATTACTGCTATAATTAAAACAAATACCTTCTTTACTGAGTGGCCACCAAAGACAAAGTCTGTAGAAGTATCTAAACTGTGGATGTTTTGGTTAACTATTGTTTCTCAGCTAATATCTGAGACTTGCAATACATTGTCCACTCATTCCTATGCTCTAGAGCAGGGGTTGGGAACCTTTTTGACTCAGAGAGCCATGAAAGCATAATATTTGGAAATTTATTTCAGTGAGAGCCATATAATATATTTTAAGACTGAATTCAACTAATTGCAGTGGTGTGGATTTATAGTTCACCAGGCATCAAAGAACATTCTGAGTTCCACCAACAATATAATTCAACCAAACTTGGCACACAGGACTACCATGACCAACAGAAAATGCTGGAGGAGGTTGGGGGAGGCATGTACAATAAATTAGATTTACAGTATCTTCCATCACTTCAGCTCCATCGGCCCCTGGATCTGTGCTTGCAACGCCGGGGTGTGTCCCTCTCCCGGCGTTAGAATTGTAAACCTTCCGACCCCGGTGGGGGCAAGCAACGAGCCCGGATAGCCTTTGCCATGCGGGGGGGGGATGTGCTCACCCCTCGTCCCTTCTGAGCTCAGCGGGGGCAAGAGGTGAGCAGCGTGCATTCTTCCGAGCATGCCTTTGCCTCCAAGCTCCTCCTCCTGACTCCCTGTATCCCTGTGGGAAGAGGAGGAGGAGCCAACCAGGAGCGCCTGGCTGCTTGGCTCGCACAGGAGCCAGCAGCCATTTTAAAGAGGCAGAGGGGGAGGGGCCAACCGAGGCGGCTTCGCAACCCCCGGAAAATGGCCCAGCTACCCCCTTGTTGAGAACCACTGAAGTAGAGTCTAGCCTCGAGCAAAGGTTCTCAGCTGCTGCTTAACGCACAGAAGGAGAAAACTGAAATCTGCGAGCCAGATGCAATCATCAAAAGAGCCACACCTGGCTTGCGAGCCATAGGTTCCCGGGCCCTGCTCTAGTGGTGTGAGTATGGGCAACCCTTCTGTAGCTTGCTCAGATATGCGTGCTTCAGCTTCCTCCTGAGAAGCATGGACAGATTGCTGAGGAGTGTCCATGGCCGGATTATCCATAAGGCCACCCTAGGCCATGGCCTAGGGCAGCGGCCATGGGGGGGTGGCGGCAGGTCCAGACACCCCAAAATAATTTTTTTTAAAAAAAAGTTTGATATTTGGGCGCAGAAGCGCCAAAGATCGCCCTTTTTTTCTCAGGCGGGCCGGCGTGGTGGCTTTAGTAGGGAGGGAGGAGTCGTGGGGAGCCTCCCTGCAGCTCCTCCCTCCCTCCTAAAGCCACCACGCTGGCCCAAAAAGGGCGGTTTCGGCCGCTTCTGAGGCCGGCGTGGTGGTTTTAGGAGGGAGGGAGGAGCCGTGGGAAGCCTCCCCGTGGCTCCTCCCTCCCTCATAAAACCACCTTGCCGGCCTGAGAAGCGGCCGAAGCTCGCCCTTTTTCTCTCAGGCCGGCGTGAGGAGGAAGGGGCGGAGCTGCGGAGGGAAGCTCTGCCCTTGGGACCATTGCCGCGCATGCGCAGCATTGGCTCCAGTGGTGGGACTTTTCTTCCTCCTCCTCCTCGCGCCAGCGAGGAGGAAGAGGCGGAGTCGGAGCCGGGGCGGGGGCGGAGCCTTTGGCCTAGGGCGCCAAAAGGGCATAATCTGGGCCTGGGAGTGTCTGCTTCTGATGAAGCTTCATCTTCATCAGAAGCAGTGGCTTAAGTAGGCAGGACAGACTGCTGACTGGGAGCTGCTGCCCTCCATCTCCTCCACTGGCCCTTCTAGCAACCCCTTGTCCTCACTCTCAGAGTTGGCCATGACAGTGGGTCTCAATCCCAATTACAGCCACAGAGATCTCATTAGCACTTTTCAGCCACCTGGCAAATTCCATCCTGTTCCTTTGAGCCTTTAAATCAAAACTCGATGTCTTTATTTCCAAACAGCAAGGTTTTTCAGACGCTCTTTACGGTGACCATTTTATTTATTCATTCTAAATGCATGTCACTGTACTTTCCTTTTGGAAAATTTATTGCTGCAAGTCAACCACCCTGAAGCTTTGTTTTTCTATAAAAAAAGTGAAAACTAAAACTAGTAGGAGATAAATTTTGAAATATAAAATAAATAAATTGCCAGTGACTGAAAAGAGTGGAAGGAATCCTTTCCGTTAGCACTGCCACTTCAACAAAGGGTAAAAGGAAATATCACAAGTTCAGCCAATGGCAAAGCTATGTCATACAGTGCCAATATATTCTGACATTCGTCCTTGAAGTTGGAGAAGAAAGCATTATCCATTCCCACCAGAGGCTACAAAGATGACTGTTTGATTTAAAGAATGGAAATACCACTTTACTACTTTCCTCTCCGTCAAACTCTGAATGCGATACCTTCAAAAACTCCTCTGGATGTATTTAATCTTATAGATAATAGTGAGTGGAAGATTGAAAAACACAATATCTTCCTTTATCCCTCTCCAGACTCACCACAGTTGTCCAATAGTATGGATCAGCAGTAGACTTATAGTAGCCTTACTGGTCTGGCCTTAACAGTCATACGTTTTGTGGGTTTTCTTCTGTAAAGATTTTTAAAATTATATTTTAATGAGTTGCAGGTATATAAAACAAATACATCTTAGTATAGGGTTGCCACTTTTTGATATAAGAAAAAAAGGGACATTTACTTAAAAATACAGGATTTTTCACAAAAAATAAGGGACACTTCATAAAACATAACTGATTTTTTTCCCGCGCTTCCAGGGAAACCTCCCACTGCCGCCTCTGTGGACCTGCCACCTCATCCCCTCCTGCGCAGCCGCCTCCTCCTCCTCTGCCACCGTGGCAACCGTTACACAAGGCCCAAAATCCCCAGCAGGCCCGAGACGCAAGCGGCTGTGTGCGCAAACCTCACCCTGGCTCCCTCTCTCCGTGAGCGCCTTCTGCGGCCGCCACCCCGCTCCGTCCGCCCTCCCTTCCTTCCAGGAAGGCCCGCCTCTTCCGGTCCCTTATGGCAAAAGGAGGTTGGACTGGATGGCCCTTGGAGGTCTCCTTCTACTCTAGGAACTTGTTGTTGTTGTTACTATTATTATTATTATTAGCAGAGGCTGAATGAATATTATCATCATCATTATTATCTGTATACCTTTATAAAGCGGAATGTTTGTATGTATGTGTGCGGAGGGCGGGAGGGCGGAAGAGCGGATATGTGGCAGCCACTTTCACAGGCCACAGCGATATGTGGCAGCTATTTGCATAAAGTCCTTTGATTGGCCAGCCTTGGCACTCCAAAATTCTAAGTGCCAGCTATTTGCATAAAGTTCTTTGATTGGCCAGCCTTGCCACTCCAAAATTCTAAGTGCCAGCTATTTGCATAAAGTCCTTTGATTGGCCAGCCTTGGCACTCCAAAATTCTAAGTGCCAGCTATTTGCATAAAGTCCTTTGATTGGCCAGCCTTGGCACTCCAAAATTCTAAGGCACCAGACAGAGGGCATTGATACCCACAGATTAGCCAGCATCCCAGAATCCAGGCCTCTACATTCAAACAACAGGATTTCTTCCCACTGAGGGGAAAAATGCACCATCAACATTCCTCCCCACTTGGCTCTGTGAAAACAAAATGGAATCCTGTTTTCTCCTCCCCCTCAGCTTTTAGAAAATGGCTGCCTGCCATTCCGCTTTTAAAGTTACCAATTACCAGCAGAACAGGCCAGAACATTGCAGGCCCTAAAAAGAGAGTTTAGGGCAGGATGGCCCACTTAATGATGGGATTTGCATCCCAATTCACTTCCCAGAAAACACTGTAGCCCCTACAAATCACAGACCAGACCCAAAATTTACAGTAAGGCTTCATTAACTTGATGTTCCTGACTAGGCCTCAGTTAATAGGACATTGTGTATAGCCAGGCCCCAAAAGAGAGTTTAGGGCAGGATGGGCCACGAATGATGGGATTTGCATCCCACTTCACTTCCCAGAAAACACTGTAGCCCCTACAAATCACAAACCAGGCCCAAAATTTACAGTACGGCTTCATTAACTTGATTTCCCTGACTAGGCCTCAGTTAATGGGACATTGTGTATGGCCTGAATTAACAGTAACCAACCTTGGCACACTGAGCCCCTATGACCCATGATTCATTCTACTGCAGTTTGGAGTAGGAGGACCATGGATGATGGGACTTGAAGTACCATCACAGGTTATGAGATTTGTAGTACTTTCAAACTCTTCATTCCCACAGACCAAGGCGGCCCTGAACCACAAGACCAAACTTGGCACACAGTACCCCCATGTCCCACACTCCATCCTACTGCAGTTTAGAGGAGGATGGACCATGAAGGATGGGATTTCAAGTACCTCCATTCACTTCCCAAGCCCGCTGCGACCCTCATCCAGGGCATAATCATGACCACACTTGGCACAAAAAGCCCCCATGACCCAATGGACGTCCTGATGCAGTTCGGAGGGCGGACCACGGATGATGGGACTTGAAGTACCTCCACTCATTTCACCAGACCATTGCCAACCTCATCCAAACACTGATCAAGACCAAACTTGGCACACAGAGCCCCCATGACTCATTCTACATTCTGGTGCAGTATTGAGGAGGATGGACCACGAATGATGGGACTTGAAGTACCTCCCCTCACTTCCCAAGACTGCTGCGACCCTCATTCAATGACTAATGAAGACCAAACTTGGCTCACAAAGCCCTCATGCCCCACTCTACATCCTGTGCTGTTGGGAGGGGATGGACCATGGCCAATGGGACTTGCAGTACCTTCACTAACTTCCTGAGACCACTGCTAGACACATACAAATCTAATAGGAACCAACCTTGGCACACAATGCCTTCCTCAAATAACCCGGGCACCGCCGGGTCCTCAGCTAGTTATGAATAAATTCAGGGGCTTATTATACTCACATTTAGTTGAATTCAGTCTTAAAATATATTACATGGCTCTCACTGAAATAAATTTCCAAATATTTTGCTTTCTGGCTCTCTGAGTAGGGGGAAGGTAGATCATTTTGACTTGGTTGTTTTAGAAGTAGCTCGCATGCTGAAAAAGTGTGAGCACCCCTGCTGTAGAAGAATCCATAGAAAATTATCCAACAACATTAAAGAAGTATATTCCTTAGTCTCAAATGGGGAAAAGTGGCCAATAAATTAATCTGTCTATATCAGTGGTTCCCAAACTTTTTTGGCCTACCACCCCCTTTCCAGAAAAAAAATTACTCACCACCCCCCTAGAAATTAATTTTTTAAAAAATGTAATAGCAATTAAACAGAAAGATATATGTATTAATGCAGTGGTTCTCAACCTTTCTAATGCCGTGACCCCTAAATAAGGTTCCTCGTGTTGTGGTGACCCCCCCCCCAACCATATTTTCGTTGCTACTTCATAAATAATTTTGCTACTCTTACGAATTCTAATGCAAATATCTAATATGCAGGATGTATTTTCATTGTTACAAATTGAACATAATTAAAGCATAGGGATTAATCACAAAAACAATATGTTTGGGGGGAGTATGGACAATGGATGATGGGATTTGCAGTACCTTCCCCTGCATTAGGTCCAACACTGAGTGAAACCAATCCGCTCCAAAGTGGATCAAAACACCCACTTTGGAGCGGATTGTCTTCCCCTATGTTAGGTCCAATGCTGAGGGAAGCCAGTCTGCTCCAAAGTGGGTGCTTTAACCCACTTTGGAGCAGATTGACTTCCCTCTGCTAGACCTAATGCAGGGGAAGCCAGTCCGCTCCAAACTGGGTCAAAACATCCACTTTGGAGCGGATTGGCTTCCCCTGTGTTAGGTCAACCGCTGAGGGAAGCCAATCCGCTCCAGAGTGGGTTAAATGCGTGTTAGCCATTAACGAAACCATTACATCCAAATCAATTTTGAAAAAATGCGGAAAACTTCTGAAGTCTATCAAATACGAAGCGCCAGCGCCCCCTACAGCCGAAGCGAGTTTTGAACCATTTCCCCCCTGATCAACCAGCCATAGAAAACAATGTCAAAAAACTACCTTTAAATTAACTTTGCCAAGAAAACCTTATGAGAGGGACCCCAAAAGTTAATCATCTTCACAACAATGTATGCAGAGGAATGCAGTCCTATTCTCTGAAATGACAAATGAATTAGTTGCCCATGAAAAATGAAGAAGATTGAGTTGTATCTAGAACAGACAGTAAGAGGTTCTGGAGTGTTTGTCGTCGTCGTCGCCCCCCCCCCCCCCAAACTATATTATAAAGCTCACAGATTCTTGGAGCTGTAATGCAGAAATGCGACATTTCCAAGCTCTACAGTGTTCTAGATTTATACAACAATGCAGCCAGGATCGTTGTTTGATCTGGTGTAAAGTTACTATGAGTTTTTCCTGTTTCCTGTGCAGGCCAGGATTATCCATAAAGCCAACCTAGGCCATGGACTAGGGGGGCAAGCCGGGGGGGGGGGCGCAGATCATGGACCAAAAAAATGTTGAAACAAATAAAAACGCAACACGCATGGAGATGAGGAAGGAAGGATACCGGAGGTCCTCCTTTTCGGCACCGCCCCTGCCCCTTCCTGAATACCAGCTCCTGCCTCTGCTATTGTTGTACAAACGGCGTATGCACAGGGGATCTCGATACTGGCGTAGACGTCAACAGGAGGAACAATTAACTCCCTCGATGCCGACAGCATCGACTTGCTGGCTCCTTCAGTGCAAATACAGGAAACTCCATTGCGCAATCTGCGCATGCCCTAACACCATGAAAGCTGGTATTCCTCCTCCAACACAAGGAGGAGACTCCTCCTTACTGGAGAGAGAAGCTGTGAGGACTCACCCATTTTATGCCAGGCCAATACCAGCATAAAACAGTATAGCCAGGAAAGGGGGAGTGGCTTGGATCCTTCTCAGGGAGGGGAAGAGAGAGCTGCCTGGGAGTGGCTCAGAGCTGAGGGGAGGAGCCGAGCTGCTTGAGAGGGACAAAGTGTAGCTTATTGAGGAGTCTCTTGACAGAACTGAGAGTGAGCAGTCAGAGAAGACAGTTGTCTTGTAAACTGACAGGAAAAGTTCTGTGTGGAGCTGACAGGTAGTTAGTCACAGGTTTTTGGAATCTCTGGGGATTAGAGATTAGGTCACATCTCTGGGGAAGCGAGCTATAGGAAAACTCTAGGAAAGAGTTAGTAGCTAGGGTGCTTCTGGAAGACAGAGTGTTAGCTCAGGGAACTAACTAGGTTAGTTAGTGGAAGGAACTCACGTCTAGTTTTGGTATTAGAGTGAGAAAGTTTAGATAGACAAGTTTTGAACTGTCTAGTTTTGTAACGAAGTTAAGAAACCAATCTTAAGAAACCAACACGCTCTAGTACTGTTCTGCATAACCAGAGTCAACAGAAAAGATAGAAAGTAGTCAAGAGGTAGGACATGGTAGGCCTTCTACAAATTCTCATAAACAGCCAAAGTTGAAAGGGCATCAGAGCAATAAATATAAATGTCTGTACGCAAATGCTAGAAGCCTTCGAACAAAAATAGGGGAGTTGGAATGTTTGGCAAAAGAAAAAAATATTGACATTATTGGCATAACAGAAATCTGGTGGACAGAGGAAAACAATTGGGACACAAAAATTCCAGGTTATAAACTGTACAGGAAAGACAGGAGAGGGAAAAACGGTGGCGGTGTGGCCTTGTACATAAATGAAGAGCTAGAATCTCCTGAATTAGAATTTCAAGAAAATTCAAACTCACCTACAGAAACATTGTGGGTAAAAGTCCCAGGACAAAAAACTAATCTAGCATTAGGGATCTGCTATCGCCCTCCCAACCAAACTCCAGAGGCAGACTGCTATCTGGAAAATGAAATTAAACAGGCCTCAAAAAGCAATAAATTAGGCATAATGGGGGACTTCAACTATCCCCGAATAGATTGGCTAAATTCTTGTTCTACGCATGAAAGAGAGACAAGGTTCCTCGACATGCTAGCCGATTATTCCCTTGAGCAGATGGTCATGGAACCAACCAGGGGAAAGGGGATCCTGGAATTGGTGCTAACTAATGAACAGGATCTCGTTCAAGATGTCCTTGTAACTGAGCCCATAGGTACTAGTGACCACAACACAATAACCTTCAACTTAAGTTTGGATAGCAAACTGTCAGTGAAGACTAACACAGAGACCTTAAATTTTCACAAAGGGAATTTCACCAAAATGAGAAAAATAGTAAAGAACAAACTAAAAGGAACAGTAAAAAAAAATCAAATCCCTCCAAAATGCTTGGAAACTGTTTAAAAATACTTTAAAACAAGCCGAACTAAAATGCATTGCTAAAATAAGAAAGAGGCCGGGAAAGTCCAAGAGGACATCGGTATGGCTTACAAATGAAGTAAAAGATGTGATTGGAAAGAAGAAAAACTCATTTAAGAAATGGAAGGCTCTTCCTACTGAGGAGAACAGAAAGGAACACAAGCTCTGGCAAACTAAATGCAAAGCAACCGTCAGGAAAGCCAAGAGAGATTTTGAGGCACATATAGCTAAGAACATTTAAAAAATAACAAAAACTTCTTTAAGTACATCAGAAGCAGAAACCCAACTAGAAAAGCAGTCTGGCCACTTGACGAAAATGGTAAGAAAGGGACAATAAGTGAAGACAAGGAGATTGCTGAGCGGCTAAATGACTTCTTTGCCTCCGTTTTCACACAGGAGGACAGACAACATATGTCTGCAGCTGAGTCAGTTTTTTCAGGGAGGGAATTAAATAAATTAAACCAGATAGAGATAAACAAGGAAGATGTTCTCACATGCCTTACTAAACTAAATGTCAACAAATCACCAGGGCCAGATGGCATTCACCCCAGAGTTCTTAAGGAACTCAAGTGTGAAATTGTTGAAATTCTAGCCAAAATATATAACCTTTCTCTAAGATCAGGCATTGTACCCAAGGACTGGAGGGATGCAAATGTAACTCCGATCTTCAAGAAAGGATCCAGGGTTGATCCAGGAAATTATAGGCCAGTTAGTCTAACCTCAGTTCCAGGCAAAGTGATGGAAACCATTATTAAAGAAAAAATTACCAAGCACATAGAAGAACAGGCATTGCTGAAGGAAAATCAACATGGTTTCTGCAAAGGCAAATCATGTCTTACTAATTTGATAGAATTCTTTGAGGGTGTAAATAAACACATAGATAAAGGGGACCCAGTCGATATTGTTTACCTTGACTTTCAAAAGGCTTTTGACAAAGTCCCTCACCAAAGGCTCCTAAATAAGCTCTTCAGCCATGGAATCAGGGGACAGGTCTTGTCCTGGATCGGAACCTGGCTAAACTGTAGGAAACAAAGGGTGGTAATAAATGGACACTTCTCTGGATGGAAAGAGGTGAGAAGTGGCATACCCAAGGGTTCAGATATAGGAGCGTTAGATATTAGTTTATTCAAAAATGATATGTATGTATGTGTACATTGTGAGGTAGCAAAGTTTGCAGATGACACTAAACTGTTCAGGGTAGTTAAAAATAAAACTGATTATAAAGAGCTCCAGAAAGATCTCTCGAAATTGAGTGAATGGGCAACAGAGTGGCAAATGCATTTTAACCTAAACAAGTGTAAAGTCATGCACATCGGGGCAAAGAACCCCAAATACACTTATGAACTGATGGGATCAAAGCTTTCTGAGACAAACCAGGAAAGGGATCTTGGGGTTTTGGTGGACAGCTCAATGAAGATGTCAACCCAGTGCGCTGCAGCAGTGAAAAAAGCAAATTCTATGCTTGGCATGATCAGGAAGGGAACCGAAAATAGGTCGGCAAATGTTGTATTGCCTCTCTACAAATCTATGGTGAGGCCACATCTGGAGTACTGTGTACAATTCTGGTCACTGCACCTCAAGAAGGATATAACGGAACTGGAAAAGGTACAAAGAAAGGCAACAAAAATGATCCAAGGGATGGAGCAGCTCCCTTATGAAATCAGGTTGCAACGCCTTGGTCTTTTCAGCCTTGAAAGACGGCGTTTAAGAGGTGACTTGATCGAAGTGTATAAAATCATGCATGGGATAGAAAAGGTGAATAAAGAAAAATATTTTCTCTGTCACACAACACTAGGACTAGGGGCACTCCTGAAGCTCCAAGGCAGGAAAGTTAGGACGAATAAAGGGAAATATTTCTTCACCCAGAGGGTCATTGGGTTATGGAACTCACTTCCAGAGGAGGTTGTGACAGCTGTCAGCCTGGACAGCTTCAAGGCAGGATTAGACAGATTCATGGACACCAAGGGAATCAGTAGCTACCGAAATGGACATCCAAGTGCCACCTCTGTGTTGATGGAGGCAGGCAGGATTTTCCTCGGTACTGGTTGTGGGGGTCGGGAGCAGGTGAGGGTTTTGCCCTCCTTTCTGCTAGAGATCCCTGTGTACAACTGGTGGGCCACTGTGTGACACAGAATGCTGGACTAGATGGGCTGAGGCCCGATTCAGCATGGCTCTTCTTATGTTCTTATGTTCTTATAACCGTTACGCATCTGTGCTTTTAAGATCAGCCTGTTAAGTTAATAAACGTTCTATTTGTTAACTTTACAAGAAAGCTTTCAGTGTGCCTCATTACATCAGAGTGTGCCATTTCCAGCCTTCCCATATTCCCAGTCTGGAGGAGATATCTCGCCTCAGAAATCCTCTTAGTTTACCTTCAGTTTAGGAGCCTAGCTTAGCTATTATTTTAAAAGAAATCCTAAAAGCATATTTTTAGGTTGGTGGCAGCGATCCAAGTGGTTAAAGCCTCCACTTAGTGACTTTTGGCGTTTAGAGTGGGATCTAAAATAACAAGGTCCACCCTGCCCCAAGGTCCCAAGGGCCAGGTCGTCACAGAAGCGCAACTGCCGGCTATAGCACATGCGCAAACCCCAGTACAGGAGAGAAGCGACAAGCCCTGGTATCAGGGAGAAGCGCGACATCGGTACAGCTGCTGACTACAACGCATGCACAATCCCTGATACCGAGTAGTAGCCAAGTGTCGCAAGCCCCAGCATTGGGGAGGAGGCTCCTCCCCCCATGCCTGCATCCATAGTGCCTGACCTAGTGGGGCCACACCAGGAGAGCTGGATGTGGGGCTCTAAGGGGGATGAGCGGATGAAAGGATGTGGGGGGTGGGTGTGGTAGAGGTTGGCTTAAAGGGGGCATAATTCCAAAGTGTGGCCTAGGGCGCAAAAAAGGTGTTAATCCGGGCGTGTTCCTGTGTGGTCAGTTTTCCTTTGACTTGTCAAGAATATCTATTGAAAATTAAAATTCTCCCAGACATGCCTGGACCTACTACACAAAAGTACTGTTAGAGCAAAGTTTTCCTGAGTGAACGTAATACAGTAAGGTCACCTTGTGATGGCTTGACCATACTAGAGAGAAAAAGAATAATTGGGTGTTAATTGGAACAGGAACTGTAACTGTCAGCTCCAGTTTAGACAATATGACAGATTCAATCATTTCCTTAGTCAGTTTGTACTCTGTTGCGCTCTCTCTCACGTGCCGATCCAGCTCAAATAATTGCATTTGCCAATGTGTTGTATATTTGACAGAATAGATGCAAGACAACTCTTAGGTTGCTTCTAAAATCTTCAGTTGGTTGATTTTACTTAATGAGGTTTTAATTTGATGATCACAGTATGCTTCATCACACAGACAGCTTTGAAATGTATCCACCCATCATGCATTTTAGTGTTCTTTTGAAAAGTTTGTATAGGGAATAAAACTTTCAAATCCTCCCCTACCCTCACCACTTTTTGACTAGCAGTCTGGCCTTTTTTCTTTTTTAACTCACGGGATTGTTTCAGGCCCAAGAAAAGTCTTTATTTAAGCCACAAAATAAAGCAGAACTTGGTTTCTGGATTGCTTCCTAATATAGAAAAACCTTGCCTAATATATGGCCAAACTGCACTGACTCCCACTGGTGAGAAGGGAGAGACTTGAGGTTTAGAAAATAGCTGGCCTTCCACACTCACAAGTTTATCTTTCATAAGTCTGTAGCTACCACGTCACTACTGTATATACTCGAGTATAAGCCTAGTTTTTCAGCACATTTTTATGCTGAAAAACTAGCAGAAAAACTAGCATAATGGTGAGTAACTGGTAGGTTTTTAAAAACTTGTAATTTTAATTGTTGTAATGAGGTCACTATGTGTATTGAGGATTTTATCTTTATTTTATGGTTAAATGTGTGGTTTGTATTATTAAATTTGTATTGTGTTAGATGATTAAATGTTAGACAGACCACAAAGGATTCACGGGGAATATTACAGCGCACAGCCTCTGAGAAGTTCCGTTGCTATAGCAACAGGAGGTGGAGCCTAACACTAGCTTTAGAATGTCCAGGTTTGAAATTCTTCAGTTAGTCAGGAGCGGTTAGACTAGCTGGTGGCAGTTTGAGAAGCTGCTGTTGTCTTTTTCTGAGGAAAACAGAAAAGGCTGTGTTAAGATACTGCAGAAAGGCAGTTAGGTTTGGAAAGCCTATAGGAACCGCTGTTTGTAGGTTAGGCTGGAAAGCTAACCTAGAAGATAGATAGAAAGCCTATTGGGGCAGAATATCTATAATATTATTAAGTCAGTGTTTGAAGAGATACAGTCAAACATTGTGTTTAGAAACTTAGTAACCTTAAGACCAGTGCCTCTAAGGAGATATTGTAACCACCTAAGCTCTGTGTACCTTGAAACCTCCACGTTTGGAACCTTGTTAACCAATATGAATCAAAACTTTATTACGGTCACAGACCAGCACAAAGCGGGCACAAGCGCCCTAAGAGGAGAAGGACAATTCCCCAGTAAACAGTTATTTAAAATCAGACTAGAAATCAGTATAAAAATATATTTTAAAATACAGGATATTGTTGCCTTACGGTGTCAATCATCACCCGTCTGATATTAAGGGCAGCAGCACAGAACTTAGCAACACTGTAAGTCATTGCAGTGTTAGAGTCTGAAAGCAGCAGGGTGGAATAACATCTTTCACTGCGCCGCGGGTACTTTAAAAGCCATGGTCCAATGAGATTGGATCTAAGATCTCTGTAGAACATGCATTGAAGAAGCACGTGCTCAGTTGTTTCCACATGACCAGACCCACAAGGGCATAGTCTCTGCTTGAAGGGGGTCTTCTGATACCTCCCCTCCAATACAGCCGATGGGAGGGCATGGCATCTTGCCAGGGTAAAAGCCCTTCGGTGTTTGGGCACCTCCAGGTCTGTTAGGTATGCCATGGGGGTAGTGAGGTATCTAGTGGCTTCACTAACAATGAAGGCTGGGGAACAGGCTAGGTCGGATTGGCGCTCTATGACCAGGATCCGTTGCTTAATGAGATCCTTGGCTTGGTCCCATCTCATGCTTAGCAATTGTCCTTGGGAGAAACCTAGCGTTGCGATCTTTGCTGTTACAGTTTTAATCCATGTGGACTGGAAGTCGTCTCTCATGATGAGGGGGGCAAGACCACATGGGGAGAAGCATAGGTGTAGCCAGTAATCGAGAATAGCTGTCCATATTCTCGCTTCCACTTTCAATGTTAACCAATAAACAGTTAAAGTTCTTGATTCATAAATCTCTCTCTATGAACTCTTTTTGGTGCAAGCTTTAGAAACATCGGGTGGTCACATAACTTGGTGGCAGCGATTGGTAAGTGAGTAATTGGTCAAGAATTACTCACTGGTGACAAAGGTTATAAAGCAGGGCTGTCCAACTGGCGGCCCGGGGGCCGTATACGGCCCCCAGCCCCTTCCCTCCGCCCCCCTAAGCTTTTTAATAAAAAATAAAAATTGAAAAATAATAAAATAATAAAAATTTAAAAAAAACCTACTTCCGGGTTCAGAGCAAGTATCGCGAGAATACGCAATCCACACGGGATTTCGCTGTCAATGCGGGATCACGCCAGCGTTGACAGCAAAATCCCGTGTGGATTGTGTATTCTCGCGATACTCTTCGGCTACTCTACTACTGGATCGCTGAGGCCCACAGACGCGATTAGGACCTTCTTCGACTCAGTCGGTCGTCGCCTCTCTCGTCGTCCGGGTACTCCTGGATCCTGCACGTTTGGAAAAGGTAAACCGAAGCAGGGGGCTCCTCAGGGGGCTCCTCATTCCCTCTCCCCATCTCCCCTGATGTAGTAAATATAAAATTAAATATATTTAAAGATGAAATAAGGGAAGATGGGATACATTAAGGGGGGAGGGGAGGATGGAATTAAATATATTTAATATTAAATTAAAATAAGGGGAGAGGGGAGGATGGAATTAAATATATTTAATATTAAACTAAAATAAGGGGAGAGGGGAGGATGGAATTAAATATATTTAATATTAAACTAAAATAAGGGGAGAGGGGAGGATGGAATTAAATATATTTAATATTAAACTAAAATAAGGGGAGAGGGGAGGATGGAATTAAATATATTTAATATTAAATAAAAATAAGGGGAGAGGGGAGGATGGAATTAAATATATTTAATATTAAATTAAAATAAGGGGAGAGGGGAGGATGGAATTAACTATATTTAATATTAAACTAAAATAATGGGAAAGGGGAGGATGGAATTAAATATATTTAATATTAAATTAAAATAAGGGGAGGATGGAATTAAATATATTTAATATTAAATTAAAATAAGGGGAGAGGAGAGGATGGAATTAAATATATTTAATATTAAATTAAAATAAGGGGAGAGGGGAGGATGGAATAAATATATTTAATATTAAATTAAAATAAGGGGAGAGGGGAGGATGGAATTAAATATATTTAATATTAAATTAAAAAATAAGGGGAGCGGGGGGAGGATGGAATTAAATATATTTAATATTAAATTAAAATAAGGGGAGGATGGACTTAAATATATTTAATATTAAATTAAAATAAGGGGAGAGGAGAGGATGGAATTAAATATATTTAATATTAAACTAAAATAAGGGGAGAGGGGAGGATGGAATTAAATATATTTAATATTAAATTAAAATAAGGGGAGAGGGGAGGATGGAATTAAATATATTTAATATTAAATTAAAATAAGGGGAGAGGGGAGGATGGAATTAAATATATTTAATATTAAATTAAAATAATTTACTATCTTATCCCTGCATTTTATCTCAGTAAAAGATTATATTTGACTGTATGCATGCAGGGGCGGAGCCCGGGAGAGGGCGGAGCCAGGGCGGGGAGGTGTGGAGGCGGGGGCGGAGCCGGGGGTGGAGGCAGACCCTACGGCCCCCCAGGTCATCAGTGACCGGAATTCAGGCCCCTGGGCCGGTAGAAGTTGGACAGCCCTGTTATAAAGTAAGGAGGCTTCCCATAAATAGGTGGGATAGCCGGCCCTGCCACAGTTCTCCACAGTTAGATTGAAGAAAAAGATCTTCACATAAACTGGTGGCAAAAGATTCCTCACATAAATTGGTGGCAACAACCCTGTCACAGTTTTGAGTTCGAATCACCTCACAAATTGACGCTAGCTGTAAGCGGCATCGTTACAATTGTGTATTGAGTTCTCTTTGTGTGTTAATGCTTCCAAGAAAGAATGTTTTGTCAAACAACTCTTCAAAGTTATTAAAGGTATAACTGAACAAACAACTGTTTTTAAGACACCTGAGGTCATTTAGGAATAGCGTGTTCTTTCTGCTAAGCCTATCTGCTGTACAGAAGGGAGTTTCTAGTTGATACACAAGAACATAAAAGGTCACTCTGACACACGCTAGTTCTCTGATATTTTATAGAAGAGCTGATATTTCTCCAGGGACGCTTGTGAGACAGGCAGCTCTGCTTCATCCCCTGATGTAGCTATTGCAGAGTCAAAACGGCACCCGATGCCCAGCGAGGAGGGCAGAGCTCACCAATTCTCACCCACCTGCCTCTCAATATCCCACCAAGGACACATTCACATATTTGTTTTTGCAGCATGACGGAATGCTTTGCTGTAAAAAGCAGAAAAGATACAATATGGCTGGGTCTTCCCCTGCACTCAATGCACATTGCAAAAGACTAATGTACCCGATAATTCTGCTGTTAAACAGTTAATGTTTGTAATCTGTATACCTTTATAAAGCGGAATGTTTGTATGTATGTATGTGTGCGGAGGGCGGGAGGGCGGGAGGGCGGATATGTGGCAGCCACTTTCACAGGCCACAGCGACCAGCGTGGGTGATGGACCTGCACCAAACTTGGTACACATAACCCCCCTAACCCCCTTTACGTCCTGGTGCGGTTCGGGGGACATGACCCACGGATTATGGGATTTGTAGTACTTTCAAACACTTTGGTTCCCACAGACCACTGAGGCCACCAAAAAGGACCAATACAGACCACACTTAGCACACACAGCCCCCATGACCCACTCTACGTCCTGGTGCAGTTTGGAGGAGGGTGGACCATGGATGATGGGACTTGAAGTACCTCTACTCACTTCCCAAGTCCGCTGCGACCCTCATCCAATCACTGATCGAGACCAAACTTGGCATACATAACCCCTATGACTGCCTTCGCGTCCTGGTGAGGTTTGGGGGAGGACTGACAATGGATGATGGGATTTGTAGTACTTTCACACCCCTCTGTTCCCACAGACCACTGTGGCCCCCAACAAACACCGAGAAAGACCACACTTGGCACACAGAGCCCCAGTGACCCACTCTACATACTACTGAAGTTTGGAGGGGGCCAGAACATGGATGATGGGACTTGCAGTACCTTCCCTCACTTTCCAAGCCTGCTACAAACCTAATCCAATGACTGATCAACACCAAACCTGGCACACAGAGCCCTCATGACCTACTCTACATCCTGGTGCTGTTTTGTGGGAGACGGACCACGGATGATGGGACTTGAAGTACCTTCACTCACTTCCTAAAAACAATGCAACCCTCATCCATTCACCAATACAGACCAAACTTAGCACACAGAGCCCCCATGACCCACTCTACATCCTACTACACTTTGGTGGACCAGAGATGATGGGACTTCCACTACCTTCAGTAATTTCATGATACCACTGCAACTCCCAATACTGATGGATCAAGACCAAACTTGCCACACAGAGCCCCCATGACCCACTCTACATCCTGCTGCACTTCTCAAATGACCCGGGCACCGCCGGGTCCCCAAGCTAGTGTTTAATATAATAAACAAAATGACCAATGGGGGAAGACTGGTTGTATTTATTTATTGTGTCAGAAGCAAATTGAGAATACGGTTATCTTCTATGTTTTTCTTCGCAATGAAGATTCAGGAAGGACTCATCCCACGCTTTCTACAAGTGCGTTGATAACTAAGAAGGCCAATCCGAAATAGGCAAGTCCAGTTGCAGAAAGCACAGCAGAAAGTCTCCTTGGGTGATGTTGCTTCCAAGTTGCGGTTCTTTCTGCCTTGTCGTTTCTCTACGAGACTCGTTCGGCGTGTCTTCTTGAAAGAGGCCGCAGCATTGTGGATAGTGCGTCTCCATGCCTCCCGATGTGAGGCCAGGGTGGACCATTGTTGGTGATCAATCTGGCCGAGCCTGAGATGTTGTTTCAGGGAGTCCTTATATCTCTTTTGGGGACACCTCTCTTCTGCTGACCTGTGGTGAGTTTACTGTAGAGTAGTCTCTTTGGGAGGCGGTGGTCCTCCATCCTAGAGACGTGCCCTGCCCAGCGCAGCTGTGTTCTCAATAGCCTGGCCTCAATGCTGGTGATCCCTGCTTGCTCAAGGACAGCAACATTCGTCACATAGTCCAGTGTATATGTAGGATTGTGTGAAGGCAGCGCTGATTAAAGCATTCGAGGAATTGTAGGTGTTGGCGATAGGTGACCCATGTTTCAGACCCATAGAGGAGAATAGACAGTACAATAGCTCTGTACAGACCCATAATGTGTCCTTCGAGCCTGTGCAATGAATTTTTCTGGTGGAGCGCAGCGTGCACAGAACTGGCCTCACCCTTTAAACCAAAGAAAGGAAAAAAAATGGTGGTTTGTGTGCTATGCATTAAATTTCAACCTGTTCATAATTACCCATCCCTCTTTATGGCTCTAGGCAGTAGCCCTGGGTAGGTTTGTCGGAATGCTTGTAAAATCGGAATGAATTCGGATTCAATCCACTTTTGAAGCGGTTTCAAAGAAATGTAAGCAACCGGGAAGTAAATTTGCCAATTCGAAGCCATTGCCGCCATTTTCTGAAAGAAATCAGCAAACATCAAACCGGAGGAGGAGGTGTCGCAGTAAAAGCAGTGGCTCCATCCTGCGTCACTTGTGGGGCACGCTCCATCTTTCGCAGGGCGCTTTCCACCACTCGCAGAGCACCATCTGCCACCCATAGGGTGCCTTTCACTGCCCGCGGGGCGCCCCTTTGCCACTCACGGAGCACCCTCTGCTCACAGCCTGAGAGAGCAACAGCCGCCAGAGATGTTTCGATAGAAGCCCAGAAGTCAGGCAGGCAGGGAGGCAGCTGGGACTCTGGGGTCAGGAAAGGAAGAAAAGAAGGGAGAAAGGAAGGAAGAAGCAAAGGAGGAGAAACAGAGGGAGGGAGGGAGGGAAGGAAGGAAGTAGGTTGGGGTTTACAAAGAGAGGAAGGAAGAAAGGAAGGGAAGGAAGGACTGGAGGGATGGAGGGAGGAAAGGAAGGAAGCCAGACGGAAGAAAGGAAGGAAATGAAATAAGGGAGAAGGAGTATGGCAGCGAGGCAGAAGGCCTTTGATCTACATCAGACGCGGGCATCTTATGGATGCGGCCCGCCGGCCGTTTCTAACCGGCCCGGGGAGAAGGGCGTCGGGGGCTGGGCCATTTCTGCAAAAGGAAGGGCTCCCGCTGCCGCCATCCCATCACGGGTTGTGGGGCCTGCGGCGGCAGACAGCCCGCCGCTCCGGAGAACGATCAGAGGAGCGGCGGCTTTGGAGTGTCTGTCATCCCGGGAGGCGATCTGGTTGTGCAGCAGGAGCAGTCGGTGACCTGCGGCGGCTGATAGCCCTAGCGACCTGGAAGACTTGATTGTCTTCCGGGTCGCCACGGCAATCAGCCGCCGCAGGTCGCCAACTACTCACGCTGCAGGCCCAGATCACCTCCCGGGATGGCAGGCACTCCAAAGCCGGGATGGCAGGCATTCCATGGCAGGGCGATCAGCCGATCAGGAACACCTCTGACGGAACGGCTGGGGGCGAGAGCGGGCGGAGGCCTGCACCCTCCGATTGTCTGTTGCTCTGTTCTGCTCTGCTCTGCTGCTGCGGCGGCTGGGTCCGCTTTGTCATCCTCTGGGCTGGGTCCATTGGGCCATTCCATCTTGGGATCCTTCCTCTCTTGAAGATGTCAGCCTCCATCTTGGTTCGCACCTTGTCTATTTTATTTTAGTGGTTTTTATTATTATTTTATAATAATTTTATTATAATAATATAGTAATATAATAAATAATATAATATTATGTTATATTATATTATAATTTCAATATATTATAATGTCTAAATATATTCTATAATATAATACTTATGATATTAATACTAATAATATATGAATATTTCTTGATATATTAATATGTTAATATTAATGATGTGTAATATATAGTAAATATAGTAAATAAATACATTATGTAGATTAGAATGTAGTTCTGCCTTTAGGTGCGGCCCTCCATAATATTTTTTGGCTCTCGTGTGGCCCCTTGGAAAAAATAATTGCCCACCCCTGGTCTAGATGGTCTTCAGAGGTTATTATTATTAATATTAATGTTATCAATCTTAATAATATTGTTATTATCTGTTGGGGGTCAGTTGATTGTGCTTTCCATGAAGGCAGAAGGGGGTTGGACTACATGGTCTTTAGAGGCCATAGTAAAAGAGAAAGATAAGGTGGGGATAAGCAGTTATCATTTGTCAAATAAGGGACATGGAGGGCATTAGGGAGAATGTGGTAGAATATTCTTTGTGTGTTTGCGAGAACATGACATTAGTGACATGACTGTGAATGGGTAGATTCTTTATAACAGGGGTGCTCACACTTTTTCAGCATGGGAGCTACTGATTAAAAAACCAAGTCCCAAAGATCACCTACCCAGAAATGTAAAACGTATAACTATTTTCTTATTTATTTATTTATATTTATTATTCATTTTTATGTACTGCTCCTTCCAGCAGGCTCGGGGCTGTTTACATAAAATGAAGTTATAAAACATCAACATTTCAATTTAATAACAATATAAAACAGCATAAAAATACATCCAACCACCCCATTTCTCCAACACTGCCATATTACCACACATATTATCAGCCAGAAAGTAAGAAAAGAGGCTTTTGAACTGCAAGGCCATTTAATACTCAGCAAGGTAAACAAAGGGACATGCAAAAATACATCCAACCACCCCATTTCTCCCACACTGCCATATTACCACACATATTATCAGCCAGAAAGTAAGAAGAGAGGCTTTTGAACTGCAAGGCCATTTAATACTCAGCAATGTAAACAAAGGTGAATGCAAAAATACATCCAACCACTCCATTTCTCCCACACTGCCATATTACCACACATATTATCAGCCAGAAAGTAAGAAGAGAGGCTTTTGAACTGCAAGGCCATTTAACACTCAGCAAGGTAAACAAAGGGGCATGCAAAAATACATCCAACCACCCCATTTCTCCCACACTGCCATATTACCACACATATTATCAGCCAGAAAGTAAGAAGAGAGGCTTTTGAACTGCAAGGCCATTTAATACTCAGCAAGGTAAACAAAGGGGCATGCAAAAATACATCCAACCACCCATTTCTCCCACACTGCCATATTACCACACATATTATCAGCCAGAAAGTAAGAAGAGAGGCTTTTGAACTGCAAGGCCATTTAATACTCAGCAAGGTAAACAAAGGGGCATGCAAAAATACATCCAACCACCCCATTTCTCCCACATTTCCATATTCCCCAACATATATTCCTCAAGGAACAAAGCAAGCAGAGAGGTTTTGGAGCTAAAAGGCCATTTTAAACGTTAAAAATAAACAAACAGTCATGCCACAGAACAATCAAGCACCCACCCCCAAGTAAAAAGACCGACCTTTGAGATGCGGTAAGGAAATGACCCCAAAGCGTCCTTCTTCTCCTCCTCCGTCATTGCTCCTATTTCCACGCCGCCAGCATGCATGCCGCCTCCAAGAGCTCACGAGAAGTCCGAGAGGCAAATTGGGCGCTTCTGCGCATGTCTTGCTGGGCCAGCCATGCATCGCGTCATCCAGGCCCGCCCCCTTTGGTCTCCTATGACTCTTGAGTGGCTGGAGAAGGATGGAGGGAGGAGGAGGAATCCAAAAGAGGGGGCCCATTCTGCCTCTTGGACTCTGGAGCTTTTGGAGGCGGCGCACGAGCAGGGAGCGGGGAGGAGCAACGACAGAGGACTTCTTTGCAGCGTGCAGGGGCGTGTGAAGAGGACCAACAGCAAAAAACCTGGTCAGGGGCCTGAAGATCACCAGGATGAGGCCCAAAGATCACCCTGGTGATCGCGATCCCTGAGCACCCCTGCTTTATAATATCTATTGCAGAGGAATGAGCAAAAAGCCTCACTTTCTGATTGTTCACTGCTACTTGTGAATTCACAGATGAAATCAGCCATTGTATATTCTCCAGGCTTCCAGTTATGAACTAATATCTGCAATGGGAACACAGATTGCCTGGTTGCCAGTGTTTTAGGCCAGTGTTTCCCAACCAGTGTGCCATGGCACACTAGTGTGTCGTGAGCAATCATCAGGTGTGCCGTGGGAAATTGGAACCTCCAATACCCTTTCTTCCCCCTCCTGCCGAACACTTTTTCTTCTCCACTCGGGCTCCCTTCTTCCCAGCCTCACTTTGCCTCGCTTTGCTCTGGGGCGAGTCTGTGCAGTAGCACCCACACAGGTCACGTCTTCCTGCCTCCCCCCTCCCCTCCTGAACACGCTCACGCTGCCCCCTTGGATCAAAATGGCACAGAAGTGGATGTGTAGAAGAAAAAGTAAGTGTTCGGCAGGAGGGGGAAGAAAGGGTGTGAAGGGGAAGGGGGAGGAAGAGGTCTCTGTCAAAAGCTGGCACGGGCAAACTTGGACCTTCCAGGTGTTTTGGACTTCAACTCCCACCATTCCTGGCAGCCTCAGGCTCTTTTCCCCCCCCCCCTCAGCCATTTAAGCCGGAAAGGGCCTCAGGCTGTTAGGAATGGTGGGAGTTGGAGTCCAAAGCACCCAGAAGGCCGAAGTTTTCCCATGCCTGTTTTAGGGACCTTAAAGTGGTGAGCCTCCTTCCAACATTGTGATTCTGGATAGAAAACAAAACAACACAACAACATTTGATAACAGTGCTCTCTGGGTGTAGGTGGACTCAAACAGTGCTCTCTGTTGGTCCAGAATCACAATGTTGAAGGTGAAGGTCCCTACATGGGAAAACTCGGCCTTCCAAACTCCCAAGGTCAATTCCCAAGCAAACGCTTTCAGTACTTTCTGTTGGTAATGAGAGTTCAATATGCCAAGTTTGGTTTAATTCCATTGTTGCAAGAGTTCACAATCAGGATGCTCTTTGATTGTGTGTTAACTATAAATCCCAGAAACTGTAACTCCCAAATGCCAAGGTCTATTTTCCCCAAACTCCATCTGTGTTCACATTTGGGCATATTGAGTATTCATGTCAAGTTTGGTCCTGCTCCAACATTGTTTGAGTCCACAGTGCTCTCTGGATATAGGTGAACTACAACTCCAAAACTCAAGGTCAATGTCCACCAAACTCTTACAATATTTTCTCTTGGTTGTGGGAGTTCTGTGTGGGAAGTTTGTGTCTTTGTGCCATTCCTGCCAGGATATCTATGTTGTGTTCATCGAAACAGGCCCAGGTTTCACACTGAGTGTATAAATACATTTAAAAACATATTAACTATATGAATTACAGTGTTAGAGTGTCATTTTGTGTTATTTTGGTTGGTGGTGTGCCCCAGGATTTTGTAAATGTAAAAAATGTGCCACGGCTCAAAAAAGGTTGGAAAACACTGTTTTAGACAGACGAAGGTCATAAGTGAGGCAACAGGTTATGCTGTTATTAGCAATTCCTGAGTCCTTGTGATGTGGAATCTAACTGCAAAAATAGAATCTGCAATCGAAGGCAATCAAGGAATGCTTCTCCTTCAGTCTCTGGCTAGCTCAAAGAGAACAATAAACAGAGAGGCAAGAAGACTTTGGTTAAGAGGTCAAGTGCTGGATGTACTTGGTTTAAAGGCATGCGGAGGTGGGGGGGGGGCACCCACACAATGTCCTTGGCTATTAACTTGGCCAGAGGGAGTTCAAATAATTTTACTACAAGCTAACATTCCTTCACTATCCTCAGGGGTGGATTAACGCACTCGGCGGAGTAGGCGCCCACCAAGAGCGCCAGATCCGCAGGGGCGCACTGCCGCCGGCTGGAAACTCCGCCTCCGCGCCGACAGGAAACTCCGCCTACCAGGCCCGGATTAACACCTTTTGGCGCCCTAGGCCACACTTTGCAATTACGCCCCCAAACCAACCTCTACCGCACCCCCCCCACATCCTCCTCCTCCTCATGGCGCCTTGAGTCAAGGAAGGAGTCAGGAGGAAGGAGGGCCGGTGCGGCATCGTCCCGAGGGCGGCTTCCCTCCGCCTCCCTCCTTCTGGGCGCCCTCCTTTCTGGAGAAGGAGGAGGAGGAAGGAAGGCCCGCCCCCAGTCCCGGCATCGGCCCCGGGGACGGGGCTTCCCTCCGCCTCCTCCTCTTCTGGGCGCTGTGGTGACGTGATAATTTTGTTACAAGTTAAATGTAATTTTACATGTGTGTTGAAATGTTGGGGTAGTGTGAGCCCGTCTCGGCAGGGAGAGCAGAGTTGCCATAGCAACGTGGCTGTGAGGCAGAAGTGGGAGGAGTCAACAGCCTTCTGTCAGAGCCAGGAGTAGAATTCTGGGAGAGAGTTTTGAATTTAGTCAGTTGGCCAGCAGATGTGACCAGAGTCAGTTGGTGCTGAGAAGCTCACAGAGAGCAGTTGTGTTTAGACCAGCTCAAGGAGCTGAGAAGTGGATAGTTAATCCAGTCCAACTCAAGGAGTTGAGAAGGTGTTAGGATACTCAGCTTAGGATAAAAGCTGAGGGAAGAAGTTAAGGATAACTTCTAACAGTTAAAAGGAACAGTCCAGAGGTTTGGCTGGGAGAGCCAACCTGTAGTTTATGATGACGCATAAAAGTGGCAAGAAAAGCCTATTTTATGACTGTGTAACGTTTAAGAAAGAACCTCTGTGGAAGAATAACCGTTAAGCCTTGTACCTCTGAGAGAGAATAGTGAAACTTCGTAACCAGCTAGCTAAAGTTCACATTTAAAAATAAACTTGTTACAGCTTCTTGGTTCATAAGCCTCCTGGTGTTTATATTTAAAGACAAGCCTCACTCTGAAGCCTAACAGTGACTAACACATCATCTCTCTTTACAAACGGTGGTCAAATAGTTACCTCAGTATTAAATTGGTGGAAGCTAGCTATACAGTTTCCTCACAGAGTGGGGACATCTCTCATAAATTGGTGGCGTTTGAAAACAAATCTTTACAAATGGTAGCAGCGGTGGGATTGAAGGATAGCCTGCCCTGCCACAGTACTCCACGGTTCTCCCAGTTTGGTGTGCGAATAAACGAAGATCGACGCTAGCCATAGGCGGCGTTTCGAATCTTTACAGGCACGTTCTCCTTTCTTAAGTCAAGGAAGGAGGGCGCGCGCGAGGAGGAGGAAGGAAGGGAAGCCCCGCCCCCGGGATCGGCCCTGGGGTGGGGCTTCCCTCCTCCTCCTCTTCATGGCTCCCTTGCTCCTCCTCATTCCCTCCTCCCCCGCTCCCTCGCAGCGCTCTCCCCCCACCCTCCCCCGAGAGAGAGAGAGAGTTGTTGCTACTATGAGTTTATGTTATAATTTTTCCTAAGTTTTGTTAAGGATTAGGGCTGTTTCTACTGCAGCTGACTTCACTAATTAATGAGATAATTGAAAGTTTGTGTATAAAGTAAGTTGCTGTGTGCTTGCATTCTCGAGCGTGATGGAACGTTGAAGATTGTGTTCTGTGCTCCACGTGTGACTCGGTATGAGTCGAAATTTGCTTTCAGTTTGTTGCCGGAGGAGAAGAGAAAGATTATGGAAGAAGAAACAAGGTCACTCTATGGACTGTGTAAGAGAGACTGAATTTTGTTTTTGCTTTCTTATCTCTGAATGAAGAAACTGTTTATGTTGCTGAGAAAGCCATTCATCTGTTTTGTATTTTTCTTATGCTGTATGCTGTCAATACACTTTGGACGTTTGTACTTCTACTTAAAGCTATAGTCTCATGTGTTTTTTCTTTATGAGCTATGCAATCACACTGGGAGTCATAGGGGCTAGAGTTTTTCTCTATAAGGCTACTCATGCTAAATCTGACATGGGTTATGGGCCCAGCATAGAGTATGCCTAGCATAGTTGAAAAAGAACTCTAAAGCCCAGAACTCTGGAATTTTGTTTTTGGTGTGATTTTTTGAGCTTAAGTAGAGACAGTATTGCAGCCATGGCTCAGCATATATCAAGTTTGCCATTTGAGCGTTTGAATGCTGATAATTATATGGCTTGGAATATCAAGCTGAAGAGTTTTCTTATCAGAGAAGATTTATGGTCTGTTGTTGAGACGCCTCCTACAGCAGCTTCAAGTGAAGAAGTAAAGAGGCAAGACCAGAGGGCCAGAGCCACAATCTTTCTCGATGTCGAGGACCCAAAATTAATTTACATAAAAGACACTGTGTCTGCAGCAGATTGTTGGCAGAAGTTAAAGGTAGTTTATCAAACTGAAACTTCTTGTATAAAGATTATTTTGACCCGGCAACTTTATAATTTAGCTCAAGAGGGGTGACAACATAGCTGAGCATTTACAAAGCTAAGACACCTGTTGATGGAGTTGGAAACAGACAAATGGTGTTTACAGAAAACCACAAAGCTTTCATTTTGTTATCTCTTTGGACACTAGTTGGGACAATTTTGTGTTTAGTATGCAGAGTGTGCCTGAAGCATAATTAACCTTGGATTTGGTTTCTGCAAGCTTCTTGAGGAAGAAAGAAGAAAGCAGTTTCTTAAAGAAACAAACTCTGGGTTAAACCATTCAGCTTGTGAAGGGTTGGATGCAGCAAAGCCCAGCTGTGTGTAACATAAGAAGATGTTACAGTTGTGGAGATGTTAATCATCTTATCAAGAATTGCCCCAAGAAGAAAAAGAAGAAAGAAGAAATGAAGAGGAACCCCAGGTGGCAGGACAGAAATGTAATGACTGTGTTACCAAAGGCTAAGTATGATGAGGCCACATGGTTACTTGACTCTGGTTGTGCAGAGCATGTAGTTAATAATTTGGAATTGTTAAAAGACACTAAGAAGCCAGAAATTAATCATGTTGTTTTAGCTGATGGATCATTAGCAGAGTGCAGTCTTATGGGTTCAGCATTTTGTTCCTAGTTTGGGAAGATATTTAGATAAAGTTATGTTAGTTGAAAAGCTTGATTTTTGTTTATTAAGTGCATCTTCATTGTGCCTGGATGGGTATGACATTAAACTAAATAGTAGTGGATGTACTGTATGGAAAGAAAATAAGCTATGTGCAAAAGGTAAATTGAAAACAAAGTATATGTGATGAGTAACAAGGACAGTTCACCAAATGTGTCTTGTGTGAATAACAAGCCAATACATAGTGATTGTATTCATTACCTGCATAGAGTTTTTTGGTCATGAGAATTTTAATTCTCTGCAAAAGTGATCAAAAGCGACTGATTGCGCAGTAAAGCCATGCCAAAAATATTTGGATTGTGCTGTGTGTTCTAAAGCTAAAGTGAAGGCACATCCAATGGCTAAGAAAAGTTTAAACACAACCACTAGACCTTTTGAATTAATACATGCTGATTTAGCAGGGCCATTTCCTCTTTCATTTGGAAATGCAAGATTCATATATTGTGTTGGTGGATGATTTTTCACAGTTTATTTATTGTATCATTTGAAATCAAAATTTCAGGCTTTCAGTAAGTTCAAGAATGGGTAGCCATGATTGAGAGAAGGTTTTCTTTCAAAGTATCATGTTTAAGGACTGATCGTGGTGGTGTGAGTTTATGGGGACACAGTTTCAAGACTGGTTAAAAATAAAAGGAATTAGACATCAGAAAACAAATTCATATTCGCCTGCCGAAAAATGGGGTAGCAGAAAGAAAAGTAGGCGTTTGAAAACTATGAAGGACTGCATGTTAGAAGATGCAAAATGTCAATAGGTATTGGGCAGAAACAATTTCAACAGCTACACATATATTTTGAATAGGAGTTGAGTTCATAAAGTCAATAATACGCCATATTATTTGTTGCATAAGAAAAGTCCAGTTCTAAAATACCTTAGAATATTTGGCAGTTATGCAAATGTTCTGGTACCTAGACAAACCAGGACAAAAGGTCAGAAAAAATGGCAGAGACTACGTTTTCTTGGATATCAGGAAGATACCCAGGGGTATCGTTTTATTAAAGACAACAGTAAAATAGTCATTTCAAAGGAGTGCAAATTTTGAAAAGAATGCAGGCTGGGAACATATTCATCAGAATAGTGAAGTTTTTTCATTTAACAGAACATGCACCAACAGAGGTAAATGTAAAATCTGAGCCTGACAATAGCATTGAGGTACAAAATGGAGGTGTAGGAAAAGAGGAACCTGAGTTAGATTTACAGGACACTGATGCTGAAGAGCAGGTTGTAATTCCCAGAAGGTCACAAAGAACAACCAAAGGTATACCTCCTGATAGGTTTGTGGTTCAGGGTGTAATGACTTCTCAATCAGAAGTGGAACCTGAAACTTTCCAAGATTTAGCTAGCTGTAATCCTGAGGAGCAATGTAAATGGAAAAAGGCAATGGATGAAGAATTTAATTCTTTGTTAAATTTAGAAGTGTTTGATGTTGTAGATGTACCACAAGATAAACCAGTGATTGGGTGCAGGTGGGTTTTTAGAAAGGAAGACTTACCTGATGGGAGTTGTAAATACAAAGCTAGACTTGTAGCCCAAGGTTTTGCACAAAGGCAATTCGTAAAGTATGACAACACTTTTTGCGCCTACAGCCAAAGCTGAGTCTATGCGCATTATTGTTGCTTTAGCTGAGCAACAAGGATTTAAGTTGAAACATTTTGATTTTGAGACAGCATATCTCAACGCTAGCATTACTGAAGAAATATATATGAGGCAGGCACCTGGATATGAAATTCAACCAGGAAAGGTTTATAGACTTCGAAAGGCATTATATGGGCTGAAACAGTCCGCAAGACGGTGGAACCAGTGCATACATGATGTGTTGGTAAATTGGGTTTTAAGCAAAGTGTAGCAGATGCATGTGTTTATACACTAGGTAAAGGTGAAGATAGAATAATTGTTTTGATTTATGTTGATGATCTTTGTATCGCCGCTCAAACTGATTCTAAAATACAAACTGTGTATACGTATTTGGCAAAGCATTTTAGATTAAAAAGATTTGGGATGTTTAAAACATTATTTAGGCATCGAAGTAGTCAGCCATGAAGGGGAAGTGTTCCTAAATCAAACAAGAAAGATTTCAGATCTTATTGCTAAAGCAGGTTTGCAAAATGCCAATGCTGTGCAAACTCCTTTAACAGGAGATTTTCTAAGATTGGAAGACACGAAAGAATTGAAGGATGTAAAGTTATATCATTCTTTTGTTGTAGTCTTTTACATATTGCAAATTGACACGACCAGATATTGCATATGCAGTAGGTTTGCTTAGCAGAAAGGTATCAAAACCAACAGTGAGTGACTGGTTAGCACTGAAAAGGTTAATCAGATATTTAAAGGGTACTATTAATTATTGTTTATGTTTCCCAAAAGAAGCTGATAAAGAACTGATAATGTATGCAGACAGTTCATTCGCCGAAAGAAAAGACAGAAAATCTGTAAGCGGATATATAATACAGTATGGGAAGTCTCCAATCTGTTGGAGATCAAGAAAACAAACTACGGTTGCAGTTTCTACTTTGAGGCCGAATTTTCTGCGTTATCTGAAGCCGCAAATGAGTTAATTTGGATTAAACAATTATTACATGATTTAAGTTTTGAATGTAAACTGCATATTACTGTATATGATGATTCACAAACTTGTATAGCTATGGCCGAAAGTGAAAGCTTGAAGAATAAAACAAAATACATAGCAGTAAAGTATCAAAATGTAAAAAGCTTGATTCAGGAAGGATTTATTAAAATTGTTTATTGTAGGTCTGAAGAGAATTTGGCAGATATCTTTACAAAGCCATTAACAGCAGCAAAACATTGTGAAGTAATACGAAAGTTGGGTTTAGTAGAGTTAAAATAGAATCACTTAGAAAAAAGTGAAGGGGCATGTTGCTACTATGAGTTTATGTTATACTTTTTCCTAAGTTTTGTTAAGGATTAGGGCTGTTTCTACTGCAGCTGACTTCACTAATTAATGAGATAATTGAAAGTTTGTGTATAAAGTTGCTGTGTGCTTGCATTCTCGAGCGTGATGGAACGTTGAAGATTGTGTTCTGTGCTCCACGTGTGACTCGGTATGAGTCGAAATTTGCTTTCAGTTTGTTGCCGGAGGAGAAGAGAAAGATTATGGAAGAAGAAACAAGGTCACTCTATGGACTGTGTAAGAGAGACTGAATTTTGTTTTTTGCTTTCTTATCTCTGAATGAAGAAACTGTTTATGTTGCTGAGAAAGCCATTCATCTGTTTTGTATTTTTCTTATGCTGTATGCTGTCAATACACTTTGGACGTTTGTACTTCTACTTAAAGCTATAGTCTCATGTGTTTTTTCTTTATGAGTTATGCAATCACACTGGGAGTCATAGGGGCTAGAGTTTTTCTCTATAAGGCTACTCATGCTAAATCTGACAAGAGTTGTGTTTTTTTGGGGATCCCTGTGAATTGCGCCCCCCCCCTTGGCTTGGGCCCCTAGGCCATGGCCTAGGGTGGCCTTATGGGTAATCCGGGCCTGCCGCTTATGCGTCTGCTGTGTTTGCAGCAGGCACAGAGGCGGAGTTACCAGCTGGAGCGGAGGCAGAGTTTCCAGCATGCGGAGCTTCCACGCTTGCTGGAAACTCCGCCTCCACGTCGGCTGGTAACTCCTCCTCTACCTTCTATCTTTGATTTTTCAGTGATTGGTTTGGGGAGGGGGCAAAATAATTGCTACCATCCAGTATGAGACCTCCTATGCTCTTAAGACATAAAGACGATCTGTTTTCATGTTTCGGACTGGTTTCGTTTCAGACTGGTCGAAAAATGTGTCTAAAAGTCCTCCTTTGAAAAGCAAGTATTTGTAATACATAAAAGCTGTAGTTTCACATTCATCGGATCACTGCCTGCATATCATCACAAATACAGTACCAGTAATACATAATCCTGAAATGCATTACGCCCTCTTTTGTACACATACTGATGAAAAAGGGTTTTTATTTTGTCAATAAGCAAGAAATGCTTTGTATATTGACAACCCTGTCATTTTACAGATGCAAGGTACCATACTTTCAATACAACTGTTTGTTAATCCTCTGACTCCTATTGAATAAAATAATATTACTAGTATTACCTTCATAGGGATGCTGTATTTTAATCTTATCAAATTATTGTGCTTTTTGAAAAAGGATATATATATATATATATATATATATATATATCTCCCTATTTACAATCTTCTTCAGCACGATGCTCCAAAGGGCTATGGCAGATCTCGAAGAAGAAGACGGCATATATATACGCTATCGTACTGATGGCAGCTTGTTCAACTTAAGCCGTCTGTATTTTAGCCACAGTATTTAAGAAACAGTATTTTTGTATTGTTGCCCATTTAGAAGCAGCCCTGCAGTGCCTGACATCCTGCTTTGCAACAGCTGCACAGCTGTTTGGCCTGGAAGTCAGCCTGAAGAAAATGGAAGTTCTCTACCAGCCCGCACCACAGGAAGAACACCATCATCCCCACGTCAACATAGGCAAAACTGTGCTTAAGTCTGTTCAGCAGTTCACCTCCCTGGGAAGCATCATCTCTTCAGACGCCAAGATTGATAAAGAGATAGATCACAGGTTAGCAAAGGCATATAGTGCAGGGCTGTCCAACTTCTACTGGCCCAAGGGGCGGAATTCAGGTCACTGATGACCTGGGGGCCGCAGCGGGGGGGGGGGGGTCGCGGGCATGTGCGGCAGGGTGGGAGCGTCGAGGCCCCGATCCCCGGGCTCTTCTCCCCGGAGGGCGGTGCCTCTCTTCCTGCTTTTCTCCCTGGTCATGGAGAGAAGCAAGAAGGGAGGCGCAGAGCCTGGGGATCGGCGCCTCTCTTCCTGCTTTTCCACTTCTGACGCTGGCGTGACGCCTTGGGAGGGAGGGCGGAGCCATGGGGGACTCCCCATGGCTCCGCCCTCCCTCCCAAAGCATTACACCAGCGTCAGAAGCGGACAAAACCACGCACATGCGCACTTTTTAAAAAGAAAATTTGAATTTTTTTCAGGAACTTTTTTTATTTTTTAAATAATTTTTTCCCAGAGGAGAGGGGGGCCGCAGGCAAGGGGCTGGCGAGCCGTGTACGGCCCGCGGGCCGCCTGTTGAACAGGCCTGATATAGTGCATTCAGAAGCCTTCACAAAAGAGTCTGGAGTAACAAACACCTCAGACAAAGCAGCAAAATCAGTGTGTAGACCTATCTGTCTATTCTCCTATATGAGTCTGAAACATGGGTCACCTATCGCCACATCTACGACTCCTCGAATGTTTTCATCAGTGTTCGTCACTGACTATGTCACTGTCTTCACACAATCCTTAATATACACTGGACTGACTATGTATCGAACATTGCTGTTCTTGAGCAAGCAGGGATCACCAGCATTGAGGCCATGCTATTGAGAACACAGCTGCGCTGGGCAGGCCACGTCTCTAGGATGGAGGACCACCGCCTCCCAAGGATACTACTCTACGGTGAACCCGCCACGAGTCAGCGCAAGAGAGGCGCCCCAAAGAAGAGATATAAGGACTCCCTGAAACAACATCTCAGGCTCGGCCAGATTGATCACCAACAATGGTCCACCCTGGCTTCACATCGCGAGGCATGGAGATGCACTATCCACAATGCTGTGGCCTCTTTCGAGAAGTCACGCCGAATGAGTCTCGAAGAGAAATGACAACACAGAAAGAACCGCAACATGGAAACAATATCACCTAAGGAGACTTTCTGCTGTGCTTTCTGCAACCGGACTTGCCTATCTCGGATTGGCCTTTTTAGTCATCAGCGTGCTTGTAGAAAGCGGGGGATGAGTCCTTCCTAAGAATTTTCATTTGCGAAGAAATGCCAGGGAGAGAAAGAGAGAAAGGTAAACAGTGGCCTCAAAGCACAATTAACCAAAAATGGAAAGCAATACCAGAAATAAAAATGAGCAACAATATTTTTTTTTGCAATTCTGTGTCATTCTAACTCAACAGCAGTCACTAACAGGAGCACTGATATTCTGAATTATCTTGAGGGCTCCACATTAGCTCAATGGCTTGTGGGCCATATAATTCAATGAATTTGCTACAGTGATCTCTGATGGCCATCGCTGGTGAATGGACAAGGCAGCAAATGCCCAGTCTTCACCGGGTTCAAATGGGAAAAAATCCCACAAATGCATAAAAGAACAACACATCCATTAAAGCCATCAGAAATGCACATTATCCCCAAGTATGACGATCCTTCTGGACTCAGCTCCATTAGCAACTGTGCACAGAGAGCTCCAATTAGATTGTTTGGAAGGAAGACAATGGCTTAATCTTCAGCTGGGGATTTAATATCATCATCATCATCACTATACGTCCTTGAATAGCCTGGGTATGGACCTACCTTTAGTTTCTGCACTTCAGATATCATGCCTTTAAACTACTTCAAGTATCACTTCTTCCTTGAACCATTTCAAACTAGTTTGGAGTTGAGACTACTATGGTCTCCTTAGTGCAGTGTTTCTCAACCAGTGTGCAGTGGCATATTAGTGTGCCGTGAGCAATCATCAGGTGTGCCGTGGGAAATTGGAACCTCCAATACCCTTTCTTCCCCCTCCTGCCCACAGTGCTCTCTGGGTGTAGCTGAACTACAACTTCCAAACACAAGGTCAATTCCCAAGCAAACCCTTTCAGTACTTTCTGTTGGTAATGAGAGTTCAATATGCCAAATTTGGTTCAATTCCATTGTTGCAAGAGTTCAGGATGCACTTTGATTGTGTGTTAACTATAAATCCCAGAAACTGTAACTCCCAAATGTCAAGGTCTATTTTCCCCAAACTCCATCTGCATTCATATTTGGGCATATTGAGTATTCATGCCAAGTTTGGTCGTGATCCAACATTGTTTGAGTCCACAGTGCTCTCTGGATATAGGCGAACTGCAACTCCAAAACTCAAGGTCAATGCCCACCAAACTCTTATAGCATTTTCTCTTGGTTATGGGAGTTCTGTGTGGGAAGTTTGTGCCATTCCTGCCAGGATATCTATGTTGTGTTCATCGAAACAGGCCCAGGTTTCACACTGAGTGTATAAATACATTTAAAAACATATAAACTATATGTATGACTGTGTTAGAGTGTCATTTTGTGTCATTTTGGTTGGTGATGTGCCCCAGGATTTTGCAAATGTAAAAAGTGTGCCGCGGCTCAAAAAAGGTTGGGAAACACTGCTTTAAACTACTCCACGTATCAGTTCTTCCTTGAACCATTTCAAATTAGCTTGGGGTTGAGACTACTATGGTCTCCTTAGTGAACGATCTCTATCTTAATACTAGCTGTGTGTGTGTGTGTGTGTGTGTGCATGTGTACACAGGCCTGGATTACCCATAGGGCCAACCTAGGCCAGGGCTGTCCAACTGGTGGCCCAAGGGCCGTATACGGCCCCCAGCCCCTTCCCTGCAGCCCCCTAAGCTTTTTAATAAAAAAAAATATATAATATTTTTTAAAATTACCCACTTCTGGGTTCCGGAGCAAGTATCGCGAGACTACGGAAGCCACACGGGATTTTGCTCTCAACGCGAGATCACGCCTGCGTTGAGAGAAATCCCGTGTGGCTTCCGTAGTCTTGCGATACTCCTGTTGCCGAAATCTTGGCTACTTAATCCCTGCGGCCCACGCAGACGCGATTTGGACCTTCTCGGCTGCTGCCTCGGTCGGTCGTCGCCTGTGGTCTGGCTATTCTTGGATCCTGCACATTTGGGAAGGTAGGCTAACCGCTATGTTATTATTATGTAATTGTGTATGGATGCCCCTTATGTATTCCCTCCCTGCATTTCCCCTTAGTAAAATATTATATTTGATTGTATGGATGCCCCTTATGAATTGTAAGTAAATTGGAGCCGGGGGAGGGGCGGGGGCGGGGCGGGGGTGGAGCCGGGGAGGGGTGGGGGCGGAGCTGGGGCGGAGGTGGAGCCGGGGGCGGGGGCAGACCCTTCGGCCCCCCAGGTAATCAGTGACCGGAATTCAGGCCCCTGGGCAGGTAGAAGTTGGACAGCCCTGACCTAGGCCATGGCCTAGGGGCGCAAGCTGAGGGGGGCACACAATCCCGGACTAAAAAAAAGTGATAAAATAATTAAAAATCGTGCTTTGATTGGCTCCTGCCGCCTCGTACCCAAAAGGAGGCGGAGCCAAGGCCGGGCTCCACGGAGGCAACGCTTATGCTTGCCGCATCAGCCTCTGCCCATCCATCTACGCAGCTGCTTCTCAGCCAGTGCTTCTGTGCCTGAGGGGAGGGGAGGGGGTGCCTGGACTGGCCTGGCCTGGCTTGGAGCGGCTTCCTTCGCAGGCTGCTGAGGGAAGAAGAGGCCCCGGGAAAGAAGGGCGGCGTGCGGCGTGGAGGCCAGGAGGGGAGCCTGAGGCGGAGGAAGGCCCCGACTCTCTGCAGCCGCTGGGCCATGAGCCACACATGGGGGCCCCTCTGAAGCCGCTGCCCAGGAGGAAGAGCATGCTCTGGACCCAGCCCGGCTTTCTCCGTCCCTTTGAGCCTCGGCTCTGCGGCACTCGCTTGCCCTCCTCTGCCTCCTTCCCAAGGGGTAACGAACTCGCTCCCTGCCACACAAAGGGGCCCGTTCCCTTCTCTTCAGTGACAGCGCACGCACACCTTTCCCCTCAGCCCCGTTGGCACAAGATGGGAAGGTTGCGGCAGTGTGAGGTGGGGGGGGGGAGAGGTGGGGGATGTGGTAGAGGTTGGCTTAAGGGGAACGTAATTCCAAAGTGTGGCGTAGGGCGCAAAAAGCTGTTAATCCGGGCCTGTGTGTGCAGAGCCGGATCTTGCACTCCGCAAAGTAAGCATTTGCTTACCACTTGCCAATATTCAGGGGCGCATTTTACGTTGTCCCCATTGCCCCACACCAAGAGGCCGAAAAGGACATTCAAGTGCCACCTCAGAGTTGGTTGAGGTAGGCAGGATTTCCCTGGGTACTGGTTGTGGGGGGTCGGGAGCAGGTTAGGGTTTTGCCCTCCCTTCTGCTCGAGATCCCCGTGTACAACAGGTGGGCCACTGTATGATACAGAATCGGGACTAGATGGGTTGAGGTCCGATTCAGCATGGCTCTTCTTATGTTCTTATGTTCTTAAGGAGGAGCGCTGTGGATGCGGTCAGAGGTGGAGCGCACCCGGCTGCAAAACGCTCCTCCCTCCCGGCCGCGCGGTGTGGGGCGATCAGCGGCTCCGGGCAACCAGGCCAGCCTTGCGGCAATACCGCACACGCTGAAGTTTCGTGCATGCGCCATTGCCGCAGGGCAAGCCCAGCCGCCCTGAGCCGCCAACCGCCCCACACCACGAGGCCTAAAAGGAGGAGCATTCCGCAGCCGGAGGCTCTCCGCCTCTAGCTGCCTCCAAAACGCTCCTCCCTTTCGGCCCCGTGTAGGGCGATCAGCGGCTCTGGGAAGCCGAGCCCGCCCTGCGGAAGTTTTGCGCATACGCCATCACCGCGGGACGAGCCCAGCTGCCCAGAGCTGCCAACCACCCCCCACCACGAGGCCGAAGAGGAGGAGCACCCCGCAACCGGCGGTGCCCCGCCTCCTGCTGCCCAGTGCTTCTCCCCCTCGCCCCCGCGTAGGGCGACCATCGACTCCAGGCAGCTGGGCGCACTCCGCCTCAACTAGCTGGCGTTGCACACTCGCACTCCGGCGCACACTCTCAACAAGGCTGGAGAGTGAGGGGCGCCAAAATAAGGTTCGCTTACCATTTTAAATTACCTTAGACCGGCCCTGTGTGTGTGTGTCCCTGTTGGTGCTTTTAGATCTCTCAGTGGCTTTTGATACTATCAACCATGGTATCCTTCTGAAACGCCTGAGTTTGGGAATCAGAGGCACTATGTCGCAATGACTCTGGTCATACCTCTCAAGAAGGTACCAGATGATGGTCATGTTTGGGGATACTTAGGGTCCTTCCACATAGCCCTCTCTCCCAGAATATCAAGGCGGAAAATCCCACTGTATTATATAGCCACTGTATTTTGGTGTGTGTGTTTTATAGTGGTGTATTCTGATATATGTATATTTTATTGTATGCAAATTTTGATATGTTTTGACTGTGTTGTACCCTACCCTGAGCCATCAGGGAAATTGGGGTTGACGAAGGGAGAGGGGATACCCAGGCATACACTTTGACCTTCCTCAGGATTAGCAACAAAATGGATTAGCAACAGGAACAAAAAGTAGTTGTTTTAGGGCCCTTCTACACAGCCTTAAAACCCAGACT
The DNA here is from genome assembly GCA_030556195.1 of Anolis apletophallus. Lineage (NCBI taxonomy): Eukaryota > Metazoa > Chordata > Lepidosauria > Squamata > Anolidae > Anolis > Anolis apletophallus. Next base: position 9,867,601 of record JARBWK010000012.1, read on the forward strand.
ATCAAGGCAGATAATCCTCAATATTTTATTTATTTATTTATTTACTAGCTGAGGACCCTGCGGTGCCCGGGTTATTTGAGGAAGGCATTGTGTGCCAAGGTTGGTTCCTATTAGATGTTTATGTGGCTTGCAGTGGTCTCAGGAACTTAGTGAAGGTACTGCGAGTCCCGGGGGCCTAGTCAGGAAAATCAAGGAAGCCTTTCTGTCAATTTTGGGGCTGGTTTGTGTTTTATAGGGGCTTTATTGTTGTTTGGGAAGTGAATGAGGTGAAGGTACTGCAAATCCCATCATTCGTGGCCCCTCCTGCCCTAAACCACACCAGGTAGTGAAGTGGGCCATTGGTCGCCTGTTTGCCAAGTTTGGTCCTGATCTGTCAGTGCTGTGGGCCTCAGTGGCTGACTGCCTGAGGCCTTTCCCTTTCTTTCTGAGTCACTTTAGAATGTTTAAATGCGGTTGGCCATTTGGAGGCAGTTATGCAAATTCCATTTCAGTGGCAACCAATCCCCACTGTCTGGTGCCGTAGAATGTTGGATTTCTGAGGCTGGCCAGTTAGAGCCCGTTATGCAAATAATCCCGCAATAGCAGCCAATCGAAACGCTGGCACATATTCCTCCAGTCGCTCGGTCGCACCACTGCAAACACTGACTTTTATTATATGTAATAGATTTACATCGTTTATATTCCGCCCATCTCACCCCGCAGGGGACTCAGGGCGGATCACAATGCACATATACAGACAAACATTCAATGCCATAGACATACAACATATATAGACAGACATTGAGGCAATTCAACATTCCAGCTTCTGGCCACCAGGGGAGCTGTCGCATTACTTCATTCTTTTTTTGTGTACTTCCTGGAGATTATATGGTCTCGTAAATCAGTTAAATTAACCTCCCCACAAAGTGGAACCTAAATTTCCTACTTGACAGATGCAACTGTCTTTCGGGTTGCAAAGGTCGACAACATACTACACAATTGGTCAAAAGCTCACCCCGACCCGGGCAGGCCTCGAACTCATGACCTTCTGGTCAGTAGAGATCTTAATGCAGCTGACTCCCAGCCAGCTGCTCCACATTCCCGGTGCTTTGAACTGGATTATCTGAGTCCACACTGCCATATGATCCAGTTCGATGTGCATTTTACACACCTTATTTCTACAGGATTGTCAGCTTTAATGGTCTGAAGGTAGCATCCTTTCAAAATAGTGTGAGCAAAACGCCCAAGGAATGATGAAAGCGCAACATGGCTACTGCTAAGCAGGCCTTGACTAAATGAGCCTTCTCAATTGAACCCGCAGGGAAACAGAACACAAAGAATGTGATCCTAAAAACATAGTCTGGCTTTTACTATTCAATCTGCACAGTGAATAGTATCAAGCATCATGTACTGGGCTGGTGGCAGCTTGGCAGTTTAAAATGAAAAGAGTCTCAATATTCTCTTCTCACAACCTCTGAGGATGCCTGCCATAGATGCAGGCGAAACGACAGGAGAGAATGCTTCTAGGACATGGCCATACAGCCCGAAAAAACTACAACAACCCAGTGATTCCGGCCAAGAAAACCTTGGACAATACATTCCCTTCTTGTGTTTGTTAAAGCAAATGCTTCCAGCCACTAGGAGGCATACCATTCCTATCGGTTTCGTGTGTGAAACATTACCTGATAATATATTACGAAGGCGGGTCAATAAGTCCGTGACTTTTTGAATTTCCCGCCTCTTAACTGAAGGGGCAACACTGCTCCTGTCAACAGGCACCTGTCAGTTGACTCCTGTCAAAATTTGAACAAGCTGCGTCATTTAGTTTGTGTTTGACAGCCATTGATAGCAGACTACCGCCTGATTTGAGGAGAAAATGGAAAAAAGTCAATTTTGTGTGCTCATTAAGCATTATTTTTGTGGGAAAAAAACCATCCCTCAAACCAAGGCTAAGCTTGTTAAATACTATGGGGACTCTGCACCATCAATTTCAATGGTAAAAATGTGGTTTACTGAATTTTGTTGTGGCCGTACAAGCACGGAAGATGCCGAACGTTCTGGACGCCCAGTTGAGGTCTCTACATCCGAAACAATTGAAAGAATTCACGATATGGTGTTGGCCAATCGGAGATTGAAAGTGCGAGAGATTGTGGAAGCCATAGGCATCTCACGTGGCTCAGTGGTTTCAATTTTAAATGATCACTTGGGTATGAGAAAGCTTTCCGCAAGATGGGTGCCGCGTTTGTTCACAATCGACCACAAATGCAATCGTGTGACAATTTCGCAGGAGTGTTTGTTGTTGTTCAACCGCAATATGGACGAGTTTTTGCGCCGTTTCGTAACCGTGGACGAAACGTGGATCCACCATAACACGCCAGAGACCAAACAGCAGTCAAAACTGGGTTTCTCGGGGTGAATCGGCGGCAAAGAAGGCCAAGGTGGGTTTGTCAGCCAATAAAGTCATGGCGACCGTTTTTTGGGATGCACGCGGTATAATCCACATTGACTACCTTCAAAAGGGTAAAACAATCAATGGCGAATATTATGCCAACTTATTGGGTCGATTTAATGAGGATTTGGGAAAAAACGACCGCATTTGGCCAAGAAAAAAGTTCTTTTGTACCAGGACAATGCAAGGATGCACATATGTGCAGTTGCCATGGCAACAATCTATGAATTGGGATACGAATTGCTCCCTCATCCACCCTATTCTCCAGATTTAGCCCCGAGAAACTATTTCTTGTTTCCAAAGCGGAAGAAATGTCTCGACGGAAAGAGATTTGACTTCAACAATGAAATCATCTCACAATTAAATACCTATTTTGATGACCTCGGCAAATCTTTTTTTTTTGGAAGGGATAAAAAGAATTGGAGAAACATTGTACAAAGTATCTAGAGCTCAAAGGAGTCGACGTTGAAAAATAAAATGATTTTTTTTATCCAACAACCTGTGTTTCATTCAAAAAGTCACGGACTTATTGACCCGCCCTCGTATTTTCAGCTAGTTTTAAAGCTGGTTTATGAAATCAAAAGTTCCCTATAGGTTTCTGCTATTTCATATTTTCAGTTGCAGCCCAGGCTCACCCTGAATCACGCAGCAAATCCCAACAATATCTTTGGCAAAGGGCAGCGTGCTGTTTCGGGGAAAGGGCACAATTATTATCTGTGACATCTATGGAACATGCCTATTGTCCCAATGCCCAACAGTATTTAAGCCAAATTGCAGTGTCTTTCCATTCACGCGGCACTGTCTCCCCCCTCCCACCGTTTCCCCTCCTACCTATTGTTAGATTCATATCTTATCTAAAGTGTTATATATATGGATAACAACTTCACAAAGAATACTCTAAATCAGAGACTTATTCAGAAATCTATGCCAGTGTTTCCCAACCTTTTTTGAGCCGCAGCACATTGTTTACATTTACAAAATCCTGGGGCACACCACCAACCAAAACGACACAAAATGACACTCTAACACAGTAATACATATAGTTAATACGTTTTTAAATGTATTTATACGCTCAGTGTGAAACCTGGGCCTGTTTCGATGAACACAACATAGATATCCTGGCAGGAATGGCAGAAAGACACAAACTTCCCACACAGAACTCCCATAACCAAGAGAAAATGCTATAAGAGTTTGGTGGGCATTGTCCTTGAGTTTTGGAGTTGTAGTTCACCTTTATCCAGAGAGCACTGTGGACTCAAACAATGTTGGATCAGGACCAAACTTGGCATGAATACTCAATATGCCCAAATGTGAACACAGATGGAGTTTGGGGAAAATAGACCTTGACATTTGGGAGTTACAGTTTCTGGGATTTATAGTTAACACAAAATCAAAGAGCATCCTGAACTCTTGCAACAATATAATTGAACCAAACTTGGCATACTGAACTCTCATTACCAACAGAAAGTACTGAAAGGGTTTGCTTGGGAATTGACCTTGAGTTTGAAAGTTGTAGCTCACCTGCACCCAGAGAGCACTGTGGACTCAATGTTATGTTATGTTGTTGTTTTCTATCCAGAATCACAATGTTGGAAGGAGGCTCACCACTTTAAGGTCCTTAAAACAGGCATGGGAAAACTTCGGCCCTCTGGGTGCTTTGGACTTCAACTCCCACCATTCCTAACAGCCTGAGGCCCTTTCCTGCTTAAGTGGATGGGGGGGGGGGAGGAAAAGGGCTGAAAGCTGGCATGGGCAAACTTGGACCTTCCAGGAGTTTTGGACTACAACTCCCACCCTTCCTAGCAGCCTCAGGCCCTTTTCCTTTCCCCCCCTCAATCATTGGTGGAGTTCAGAATGCTCTTTGATTGCGGGTGAACTATAACTCCCAGCTGTTGAGCAACACCTTTGTGTGTGTCTTTCTGCCACTCCTGCCAGGATATCTATGTTGTGTTCATCGAAACAGACCCAGGTTTCACACTGAGTGTATAAATACATTTCAAAACATATTAACTATATGTATGACTGTGTTAGAGTGTCATTTTGTGTCGTTTTGGTTGGTGGTGTGCCCCAGGATATTGTAAATGTTAAAAATGTGCCGCGGCTCAAAAAAGGTTGAAAAACACTGCTTTACACTGCTTTACTTCCCCCGCCGCCACCCCGCTCACGCGGGTGGGCGCCACTCCTTCCTTCAGTGAAGGGAGGAGGGGTGCTGGTGCGAGCACGGCGGCAGCAGGGGAAGCCGCGTGAGTCCCCCTAGGGGCGGGACTTCCGGCGGCGCCTTGTCCGTCATACCGGCAGTGGCTCCGCCCCTCCTCACTTCAGTGAAGGGAGGAGGCGGAACCGGCGTGACGGACAAGGCACCGCTGAAGTCCCGCCCCTGGCGACTCACGCGGCTTTCGCTGCCGCCGCCCTGCTCGCCCATACCCCAAATACGAGCGGGGTGGTGGCGGGGGAAGCCGTGTGAGTCGCCCTAGGGGCGGGACTTCCAGCGGCGCCTTCTCCCTCGTGCCGGTTCCGCCCCCTCCTTTCACTGAAGGGAGGAGGGGCGGAGCCGCTACCGGCGTGATGGACAAGGCGCCGTTGGAAGTCCCGCCCTTAGGGAGACTCACGCGGCTTCCCTCGCTGCCACCGCACTCGCACGGGCGGGCGCCACTCCTTCCTTCAGTGAAGGGAGGAGGGGCGCCGGTGTGAGCGGCAGCAGCGGGGAAGTCACGTGAGTCTCCCCAGGGGCGGGACTTCCGGCGGCGCCTGGTCCGTCACGCCGGCCCCGCCCCCTGCAATGCTCCCCCCCCCCGGGGGCAGCATTTAGACAGGGGGGGGCTTGGGCGGGACAGTCCGCTAATCCGGGCCTGATTGCAGATAGGAAAACTTAGAGAAGCAATGATGCTGGGGAAAATAGAAAGAAAAATGAAGAGGAGCCGACCAAGGGCAAGATGGATGGATGGTATCCTTGAAGTGACTCGCGTGACCTTGAAGGAGTTGGGGGTGGCAGCGGCTGACAGCGAGATCTGGCCAGGACTGAAAGAATAAACAATAACAACAACAACAACAACAACCAATTGCAGGCCTGTCCAATATATGCTCAGTGGAACAGATCTCAAGTTCAAGGACAATGATGTGCATATGATGAAAACCCTAAAAATAAACAGAGTCTCTAAGGCTCCAACTACAAGTTGAGCAGACTGCAGACGAAAGGACAAATGTGGAGAGGCTGCACAGGTCTTTTCCCATTGGTCATTTATCAGCACAGAATTATCCACACTAAGCTACTTTTTGACACGTAAACATCCACACCAGTGAATAAGCCGGATAGCAGGCTTCTGTAAAAGACCTGGGAGCCGAACACTCTAAAGAGGAGAACATTTTGAATGTATTCTCACTGGCATAATCAGGCCCGGATTACCCATAAGGCCAGCCTAGGCCATGGCCTCGGGCGGCAGGTTTTGGGGGGCAGCAGATTCGGTCCCCCAAAACATTTTTTTTAAAAAACCGCCCCCTCGCAGCGCTTCCCCCCCCTCTCCCGAGAGAGTCATCATACCTCGGGAGAGGGCGGGGGGCAGAACGCTGCGAGGGGGCAGGGAGGAGGAATGCAAAGGAAGGAGGCGGCGAGGAGGAGGAAGGGAAGCCCCATGCCTGCCAGCGGGCTTCCCTTCCTCCTCCTCCTCCTCCTGGCCGCCTCCTTCTTTTGCAAGGGGGCGGCCCAGGCGGTGAGGAGGAGGGCGGGACTTCCCTTCCTTTCGGTCACTGGAGGAGGTGGACGGAAGCCGCGCAGCACTACTCGTGGGGCTTCCGTCCGCTGCCTCCTCCTCCTCCCGCGACTGAAAGGGGAAGCTGCGAGGAGGAGGAAAGGAAGTCCCGCCCTCCTCCTCGTGCCCTCCTTTGGTCGTGGGAGGTGGAGGCGGCGGACGGAAGCCCCACGAGCAGTACCGCGCGGCTTCCGTTCCGTCCACCTCCTCCTCCTCCCGTGACCGAAATGAAGGCGCGAGGTGGACGGAAGCTGCGGGGCCGGTGCTGCGCGGCTTCCGTCCACCTCCTCGGGCCCTCCTTCCGGTCGCGGGAGGAGGAGGCGACAGAAGCCGCACGGCACCGGCCGCCTCCTCCTCCCCGCGAACGGAAGGAGGGCGCGGTGGCGACGGAAGCCACATGGCCGGGGCTGCTGCAACACATGTGCAGCAGCGCCCTGGGGGCGTGGCTTTCCGCGCCCTGGGGGCGTGGCTTTCCGTGCCCTGGGGCGTGGCTTTCCGCGCCCTGGGGGGGGGCGGTGCGGGGCATCTTGGCCTCGGGCGGCCAAAGAGGCTAATCCGGGCCTGGGCATAATTATGCATATAAATCACAGATTTCACTAGCATTTGACATTGGGTGATAACTTTCACAATCACAAATTTTGTATTAAACTTACTAGCCGTCCCCTGCCACACGTTGCTGTGGCCCAGTCTGGTGATCTGGAAAATAAAGTAATGAGAAAGTGTTGGTTTCTAATATATGTAATTTCTTTATGCTTGTGGGTAAACGATATTTCTTATTTATTTATTATTTCGATTTGTATACCGTCCTTTCCAAACTGGCTCAGGACGGTTTACAGCATATCGACTTCATCATAAAACACATCACAACCAACAAAACAACATAAAAGCAGACAATAAAAGCAGTTTAACAATATCCCATTATAACCAGGAGTGGTTATTCATACATTGAATGCTATGCCGGAACAGTGCTGTTTTACAAGCTTTCCGGAAGGCCGGTAGTTCATTGACTGCTCGGACTTCCGGTGGCAAGCTGTTCCACAATTGAGGTGCAGCCACAGAAAAAGCTCTGTGTCTAGTTGATGACAGGTGGATGGTTCGCAGGGAGGGAATCTGCCATAGATTGAGGTCTTCAGAACGGAGAGATCTCTGGGGAACATATGGGAGTAGACCAGGGGTGCTCAGAATGGGCATCACCGGGGTGATCTTTGGGCCTCATCCTGGTGATCTTCAGGCCCCTGACCAGGTTTTTTGCTGTTGGTCCTCTTCACGCGCCCCTGCACGCTGCAAAGAAGTCCTCCGTCATTGCTCCTCCCCGCTCCCTGCTCACGCGCCGCCTCCAAAAGCTCCAGCGTCCAAGAGGCAGAATGGGCCCCCTCTTTTGGATTCCTCCTCCTCCCTCCGTCCTTCTCCAGCCACTCAGAGTCGTAGGAGACCAAAGGGGGCGGGCCTGGATGACGCGATGCATGGCTGGCCCCGCGCGCATGCGCAGAAGCGCCCATTCTGCCTCTTGGACTTCTCGTGAGCTCTTGGAGGCGGCACGCATGCTGGCGGCATGGAAATAGGAGCAATGACGGAGGAGGAGGAGAAGGACGCTTTGGGGTCATTTCCTTACCGCATCTCAAAGGTCGGTCTTTTTACTTTGGGGTGGGTGCTTGATTGTTCTGTGGCATGTCTCTTTATTTTTAATGTTTAAAAATGGCCTTTTAGCTCCAAAGCCTCTCTGCTTGCTTTGTTCCTTGAGAAATATATGTTGGGGACTATGGAAATGTGGGAGAAATGGGGTGGTTGGATGTATTTTTGCATGCCCCTTTGTTTACCTTGCTGAGTATTAAATGGCCTTGCAGTTCAAAAGCCTCTCTTCTTACTTTCTGGCTGATAATATGTGTGGTAATATGGCAGTGTGGGAGAAATGGGGTGGTTGGATGTATTTCTGCATGCCCCTTTGTTTACCTTGCTGAGTATTAAATGGCCTTGCAGTTCAAAAGCCTCTCTTCTTACTTTCTGGCTGATAATATGTGTGGTAATATGGCAGTGTGGGAGAAATGGGGTGGTTGGATGTATTTCTGCATGCCCCTTTGTTTACCTTGCTGAGTATTAAATGGCCTTGCAGTTCAAAAGCCTCTCTTCTTACTTTCTGGCTGATAATATGTGTGGTAATATGGCAGTGTGGGAGAAATGGGGTGGTTGGATGTATTTTTATGCTCTGTTTTATATTGTTATTAAATTGAAATGTTGATGTTTTATAACATCTCCCTTGCCCTGTGCAACGCCCCATGGGAGGGGCCGGCAGCGGGCACCAGGAAGCGCGAGGAGGGGCCTTCGAAGGCTCCTCCTCGCTCTGTAATGCCCCGCAGGAGCGGCGGCGCCCGGTGGGCGGGAATTCACCCCACTTACAAGATGGCGCCCTAGGCAGCGGCCTAGTTGGCCTATATCTGTGACCACCCCTGGTGACCAGCACAGTCTCTGTCCCATGCCCAATACGGAAGCCGGACTGGTAGGGATCTAATCTGGCCGTGTCATTTAGGAACTGCTGCAGCTGGTCCGCTACTGCCCTCTCCATCACCTTGCCCAGGAAAGGTAAATTCGACACTGGGCGGTAACTGGAGGGAACTGTACGATCTAATTCCGGTTTTTTCAGTAGCGGACTCACCATCGCCTCTTTCAGCCCCCCTGGGAACACTCCTTGCTCAAGGGAGCGGTTAACTATCTCCAGCAGGGGGCTGCGTAACCCCTCCCAGCAAGATTTAACTAGCCAGGAGGGGCACGGGTCAAGGGAGCAGGTGGTTGGTCTAGCTGCAGTCATGATCCTATCGACAGTTTTCCTTTGTCGGTTTTGATGTGGCGATTGTCTGGTTTGCCTACTCTGGAACATGCAACATATAACTGTCCTTCTTTAGGGATCCCTTTCAAATCTATGATACTGTAACTGTCATATACATGTGTGTATGTGTGTGTGTGTGTGTGTAAATCATGTGTATCTATCTATATCTATGGCTGGATGGCTCTTTGTCAGGAGAGCATTGCTTATGTTTTCATGCCCTGGTGAAGAGAGTTGGACTGGGTGGCCTTAAGGCAACATTTCTCAACCTGGGGGTCGGGACCCGGGGGGGGGGGGTCACGAGGGGGTGTTAGAAGGGTTGCCAAAGACCACCAGAAAACACAGGGGGTTCTTTGTGGGACGCTTGTCCCAATTCTATCATTGGTCGGGTTCAAAATGCTCTTTGATGGTAGGTGAACTATAAATCCCAGCAACTACAACTCCCAAATGTCAAGGTCTGTTTTTCCCCACACTCCATCTGTGTTCACATTTGGGCATATTGAATATCCATGCCAAGTTTGGTCCTGATCCAACATTGTTGGAGCAGGCCTAGATCAGGCCCTTTTGGCGCCCTAGGCCAAAGGCTCTGAGTATGCCCCTGCCTCCGCCCTGCACCACCCCCGGCTCTGCCCCACCCCCGGCTCCGCCCCCGCGCGAGAAGCAGGGAAACATAGGCTGGGGGGGGGGCGCGAGCCGAGGGAGGTACGTAGGAGTGCATGCGAGAGAGGCAGGGAAACACAAACACACACAGACACTGGGGCGCGTGAGCCGGACAAGGGAGGCAGGGAAACAGACTGGGCATGCAAGGAGGTGGGGGCGGAGCCTGGGGTGGGGTGGAGCTGGAGGTGGGGCGGACCTGGGGGTGGGGCAGAGCCAAGGGCGAGGCAGAGCCGAGGAGAGCAGAGCTAAGGGGGGGGGGCGGCCATGGATGGCGCTTACGCCGCGGTGCGCATGCGCCCTTTTCTCTGAATTTATTTTGGATTTTTTTTTTGAATTTTTAAAAAACTTTTTTTGGGGGGTCCGGACCTGCTGCCCTCCAAAAGGTGCCACCCTGGGCCATGGCCTAGAGTGGCCTTATGGGTAATCCGGGCCTGTGTTGGAGTCTACGGTGCTCTCTGGGTGTAGGTGAACTACAACTCCAAAACCCAAGGTCAATGCCCACCAAACTCTTATAGCATTTTCTCTTGGTTATGGGAAGTTCTGTGTGGGAAGTTTGTGTCTTTCTGCCATTCCTGCCAGGATATCTATGTTGTGTTCATCGAAACAGGCCCAGGTTTCACACTGAGTGTATACATACATTTAAAAACATATTAACTATATGTATTACTGTGTTAGAGTGTCATTTTGGTTGGTGGTGTGCAACAGGTCCTGTCCTCCTGCGCCCGGGGCAGTGTTTCCCAACCAGTGTGCCGGGGCACACTAGTGTGCCGTGAGCGATCATCAGGTGTGCCGTGGGAAATTGGAACCTCCAGGAGGGGAGGGGGGAGAGTCGAATGTGTTGAAGTATAAAAACCCCAAGAAACCTACCTCGATAAAGGCACAAAATTACAAACACCCCCCTCCCCACCCGTTGTCTATTTCGTCTCTCCCGCTCCATGCATTGGGAAGGCCGCCTCCCTTTCCCCAAGTAGAGACCTCCTCTTGCCTCCCTCCCCACGGGCCTAATTCCGGATGTTTTAGTCCAGCACCAGCCCCGCCCCTCCCTCCTCCCTCTCCTCCTTGGTGTGCGCGAAACCGCTCTTGGCGTCCCTCGGGCTCCCTGCCTGCCACCGCCACCTTCCTTCCTGCCTGCTTTGCCAGCCCCAAGATGCCCGGGCCGCCCCGCAGACCCCCGAGGAGCTGCGCAGGTGGTGAGTGAGGCTTCTGCTCCCCACAACCCCAATTCAAGCCTGGCCGGGGGGGAGGGGGCAACCTAAGTGAGAGGGAGACTGCTGGTCTTTCGAGGCCTCCCCTCCAGAAACTGTAACTCCCAAATGTCAAGGTCTATTTTCCCCAAACTCCATCTGTGTTCACATTCGGGCATATTGAGTATTCATGCCAAGTTTGGTCCTGATCAAACATTGTTTGAGTTCACAGTGCTCTCTGGATATAGGTGAACTACAACTCCAAAACTCAAGGTCAATGCCCACCAAACTCTTATAGCATTTTCTCTTGGTTCTGGGAGTTCTGTGTGGGAAGTTTGTGTCTTTCTGCCATTCCTGCCAGGATATCTATGTTGAGTTCATCGAAACAGGCCCAGGTTTCACACTGAGTGTATAAATACATTTAAAAACATATCAACTATATGTATTACTGTGTTAGAGTGTCATTTTGGTCGGTGGTGTGCAACAGGTGCTCTCCTCCTGCGACCAGGGTGGCCTGCTCTGAAGAAGCCCCGCCCCCTCTCCTTCCCTCCTGGTCACTCCCTCCCTCGCGCATGCGCCGTGCGCGGAGGGGCTCGCGCGGGAGGCTGACCACAACCAACAACAAGTATGAATAGGGAAGGAGGAGGGCGAGCGCGAGCCAGAGAGAGAGAGAGAGCGAGGCCCCGCCCCCTTTCGCCTCGCGCCGCCCTCCTTCCCCGAAGCCAGGGGCTGCGCGCGGGGACGAGAGGAGGAAGCGGCTCACTCGCGGCATGAGCTGAGCGGAGCCGGAGCGGGCCAGGCTTCGTCCCGATGTCCCGCCCGGCCGGCGCGGAGTACACGCTGCGAAGCCTGATGGGCGAGCGGAAGGGGGAGCGCAGCCTGCTGGCGGCGGCCGGGCCGGCGGCGGGCTCGCTCTCCAGCCTGGGCTCGTCGTCGTCGGGGGCGGCGGGGGCGACGGCCGGGGCGTCGGAGCTGGAGCTGGAGCGTGCGGCGCGGAGGCAGTTCCAGTCGGGCGAGACGCCGGGCTTGGTGTACGCGGCGGCGGCCTTCTCGGCGCTGGGCGGCTTCCTCTTCGGCTACGACACCGGCGTGGTGTCCGGGGCGCTGCTCCTGCTCAAGCGCGAGCTCGGCCTGGGCGCCGCCTGGCAGGAGCTGCTGGTCTCCGGCTCCGTCGCCGCCGCCGCCCTGGCCGCCTTCCTCGGCGGAGCCCTCAACGGGTGGCTCGGGCGGCGCGCCGTCCTCCTGGCCAGCCTCGCCTTCGCCGCCGGCGCCGCCCTCCTCGCCGCCGCCCCCGGGAAGCACACCCTCCTCGCGGGCAGGCTCGTCGTCGGGGTCGGCATCGGTGAGTGCCCCGCCCTCCTTGCCACGCACCACCCGAGCACTCCCGGCAGGTGGCCAGCCAGCCTCTCCCCCAGGAAGCCCTCCCTGACCTTTAGCAAGCACCCCGAGTCATGGATTCTTGGAAGTAGACCCCAGGGTCAGTCACAGAGGGAAGCCCAGTCAAAGCTCTCCCGGCAGATGGCCACCCAGCCTCTCCCTCAGGAAGCCCTCTCTGGCCTTTAGCAAGCATCCCGAGTCATGGATTCTTGGAAGTAGACCCCAGGGTCAGTCACAGAGGGAAGCCCAGTCAAAGCTCTCCCGGCAGATGGCCACCCAGCCTCTCCCTCAGGAAGCCCTCCCTGACCTTTAGCAAGCACCCCGAGTCATAGATTCTTGGAAGTAGACCCCAGGGTCAGTCACAGAGGGAAGCCCAGTCAAAGCACTCCCGGCAGATGGCCACCCAGCCTCTGTTCTCAAGCCATAGGTTATTGGAAGGAGTTGGAAGTAGACCCCAGGGTCAGTCACAGAGGGAAGCACTGTCAAAGCTCTCCCGGCAGATGGCCACCCAGCCTCTCCCTCAGGAAGCCCTTTCTTCCTGACCTTTTGCAAGCACCTCAAGTCGCAGGTTCAGTCACAGAGGGGAGCAAGCATCCCGAGTCATAGTCAAAGCACTCACAGAGGGAAGCCCGGCAGATGGCCACCCAGCCTCCCAAGAAGGCTGCTCCCACCCCCCCACCCCCACCCACACTGTCATAGTTCTTACAGTCAGGAAGTTCTTCCTAATGTTTTGATAGGATCTTCCAGTTGGAAGGAAGCCTGAGGGCCACCCAGTCCAACCCCTTGTCATACACAATCAAAGCTCTCCCGGCAGATGGCCACCCAGCCTCTCCCTCAGGAAGCCCTTCCTTCCTGACCTTTTGCAAGCACCTCAAGTCGCAGGTTCAGTCACAGAGGGGAGCACAGTCAAAGCACTCCCGGCAGGTGGTCATCTAGCCTCTCTCTCAGGAAGTCCTTCCTTACCTTTTGCAAGCACCTCAAGTCATAGATTCTTGGAAGAAGACCCTAGGGTCAGTCACAGAAGGAAGCACAGTCAAAGCTCTCCCGGCAGATGGCCACCCACCCTCTGTCTCCAAGCCTCCACACTCAGGTAGTCCTTCCTGACCTTTAGCAAGCATCTCAAGTCATAGATTCTTGGAAGGAGTTGGAAGTAGACCCCAGGGTCACAGAGGGAAACACAGTCAAAGCTCTCCCGGTAGATGGCCACCCAGCCTCCCGAGAAGGCGACCCCCCCCCCCCCCCGGTCGTACTCCTTACAGTCAGGAAGTTCTTCCCAATGTTTTGGTAGGATCTTCCAGTTGGAAGGAAGCCTGAAGGCCACCCAGTCCAACCCCTTGTCATACACAATCAAAGCTCTCCCGGCAGATGGCCACCCAGCCTCTCCCTCAGGAAGCCCTTCCTTCCTGACCTTTTGCAAGCACCTCAAGTCGTAGGGCCAGTCACAGAGGGAAGCACAGTCAATGCACTCCCGGCAGATGGCCACCCAGCCTCCTGAGAAGGCGACTCCCCCATTCTGTCATAGTCCTGACAGTCAGGAAGTTCTTCCCAATGTTTTGATAGAATCTTACACTTGGAAGGAAGCCTTAGGGCCACCCAACCCCTTGTCATGCTCAACCAAAGCACTCCCGGGAGATGGCCACCCAGCCTCTCCGTCAGGAAGCCCTTCCTTCCTGACCGTTTGATCTTCCAGTTGGAAGGAAGCCTGAGGGCCACCCAGTCCAACCTCTTGTCATGCACAATCAAAGCTCTCCCAGCAGATGGCCACCCAGCCTCTCTCTCAGGAAGCCCTTCCTGACCTTTTGCAAGCACCTCAAGTCGTAGGGTCAGTCACAGAGGGAAGCACAGTCAAAGCTCTCACAGCAGATGGCCACCCAGCCTCCCGAGAAGGCGACTCCCCCCACTCTGTCATAGTCCTGACAGTCAGGAAGTTCTTCCCAATGTTTTGATAGGATCTTGCACTTGGAAGGAAGCGTTAGGGCCACCCAGTCCAACCCCTTGTCATGCACAATCAAAGCTCTCCCAGCAGATGGCCACCCAGCCTCTCTCTCAGGAAGCCCTTCCTTCCTGACCTTTTGCAAGCACCTCAAGTCGCAGGGTCAGTCACAGGGGGAAGCACAGGCAAAGCTCTCCTGGCAGATGGCCACCCAGCCTCTCCCTCAGGAAGCCCTTCCTTCCTGACCTTTTGCAAGCACCTCAAGTCACAGGTTCAGTCACAGAGGGGAGCACAGTCAAAGCACTCCCGGCAGGTGGTCATCTAGCCTCTCTCTCAGGAAGCCCTTCCTTACCTTTTGCAAGCACCTCAAGTCATAGATTCTTGGAAGAAGACCCTAGGGTCAGTCACAGAGGGAAGCACAGCCAAAGCTCTCCCGGCAGATGGCCACCCAGCCTCTGTCTCCAAGCCTCCACACTCAGGTAGTCCTTCCTGACCTTTAGCAAGCATCTCAAGCATCTTGGAAGGAGTTGGAAGTAGACCCCAGGGTCACAGAGGGAAACACAGTCAAAGCTCTCCCGGTAGATGGCCACCCAGCCTCTCTCTCAGGAAGCCCTTCCTGACCTTTTTGCAAGCACCTCAAGTCGTAGGGTCAGTCACAGAGGGAAGCACAGTCAAAGCACTCCCGGCAGATGACCACCCAGCCTCCCAAGAAGGCTGCTCCCCCCCCCCCACACACACACTGTCATAGTTCTTACAGTCAGGAAGTTATTCCTAATGTTTTGATAGGATCTTCCAGTTGGAAGGAAGCCTGAGGGCTACCCAGTCCAACCCCTTGTCATACACAGTCAAAGCTCTCCCAGCAGATGGCCACCCAGCCTCCCGAGAAGGTGACTGCGCACTCAGGAAGTCCTTCCTGACCTTTTGCAAGCATCTCAAGTCGTAGATCCTTGGAAGGAGACCCCAGGGTCAGTCACAAAGGGAAACACACTCAAAGCGCTCCCGGAAGATGGCCACCCAGCCTCCCGAGAAGGCGACTCCCCCACACTGTCATAGTCCTTAGAGTCAGGAAGTTCTTCTTAATGTTTTGATAGGGTCTTGCAGTTGGAAGGAAGCCTGAGGGCCACCTAATCCAACCCCTTGTTATGCACAATCAAAGCACTCCCAACAGATGGCCACCCAGCCTCTGTCTCAAAGCCGCATCCACACTCAGGAAGTCCTTCCTGACATTTAGCAAGCATCTCAAGTCTAGATTATTGGAAGAAGGCCCCAGGGTCAGTCACAGAGGGAAGCCCAGTCAAAGAACTCCCGGCAGATGGCCACCCAGCCTCTGTTCTCAAGTCATAGATTCTTGGAAGGAGTTGGAAGAAGACCCCAGGGTCACAGATGGCCACCCAGCCTCTGCCTCCAAGCCAACTCCACACTTAGGAAGTCCTTCCTGACCTTTTGCAAGAATCCCAAGTTATACATTCTTGGAAGGAGTTGGAAGAAGACCCCAGGGTCAGTCACAGAGGGAAACACAGTCAAACCACTCCCGGCAGATGGCCACCCAGCCTCCCAAGAAGGCGACTCCGCCACACTGTCATAGTCCTTACAGTCAGGAAGTTCTTCCCAATGTTTTGATAGGATCTTGCACTTGGAAGGAAGCCTTAGGGCCACCCAGCCCAACCCCTTGTCATGCACAATCAAAGCACTCCCAGCAGGTGGCCATCCAGCCGCTCTCTCAGGAAGCCCTTCCTGACCTTTTGCAAGCACCTCAAGTCGTAGGGTCAGTCACAGAGGGAAGCACAGTCAAAGCACTCCCAGCAGATGGCCACCCCGCCTTCCGAGAAGGCGACCCCCCCCCTGTCATAGTCCTGACAGTCAGGAAGTTCTTCCCAATGTTTTGATAGAATCTGACACTTGGAAGGAAGCCTGATGGGACACCCAATCCAACTCCTTGTCATACACAATCAAAGCACTCCTGGCAGATGGCCACCCAGCCTCCCGAGAAGGCAACTCCCCCACTCTCTCATAGTCCTGACAGTCAGGAAGTTCTTCCCAATGTTTTGATAGGATCTTGCACTTGGAAGGAAGCCTTAGGGCCACCCAGCCCAACCCCTTCTCATGCACAATCGATGCACTCCCGGCAGATGGCCACCCAGCCTCTCTCTCAGGAAGTCCTTCCTGACCTTTTGCAAGCACCTCAAGTCGTAGGGTCAGTCACAGAGGGAAGCACAGTCAAAGCACTCCCGGCAGGTGGCCACCCAGCCTCCTGAGAAGGCGATTCCCCCCACACTGTCATAGTTCTTACAGTCAGGAAGTTCTTCCTAATGTTTTGATAGGATCTTCCAGTTGGAAGGAAGCCTGAGGGCCACCCAGTCCAACCCCTTGTCATACACAGTCAAAGCTCTCCCGGCAGATGGCCACCCAGCCTCCCGAGAAGCCGACTGCACACACAGGAAGTCCTTCCTGACCTTTAGCAACAATCCCAAGTTATACATTCTTGGAAGGAGTTGGAAAAAGACCGCAAGGACAATCACAGAGGGAAACACAGTCAAAGCACTCCTGGCAGATAGCCACCAAGCCTCTGTCTCCAAGCCTCCACACACAGGAAGTCCTTCCTGACCTTTTGCAAGCATCTCAGGTCATAGATTCTTGGAAGGAGTCGGAAGAAGACCCCAGGGTCAAAGAGTCAAAGCACTCCAGGCAGATGGCCACCCAGCCTCCCGAGAAGGCGACTCCGCCACACTGTCATACTCCTTACAGTCAGGAAGTTCTTCCTAATGTTTTGATAGGGTCTTGCAGTTGGAAGGAAGCCTGAGGGCCACCCAATCCAACCCCTTGTCATGCACAATCAAAGCACTCCCAACAGATGGCCACCCAGCCTCTACACTCAGTTAGTCCTTCCTGACCTTTTGCAAGCATCACAAGTCATAGATTCTTGGAAGGAGTTGGAAGAAGACCCCAGGGTGACAGAGGGAAACACAGTCAAACCACTCCCGGCAGATGGACACCCAGCCTCTGTTTCAAAGGGGACTCCCCCACACTGTCCCGAAATGAGAACCATGAGCAAACCTGGTTCTCATTTCATTTCCTTTATATGTATTAATAACAGCATTTATATTGTGTATTACTTGCATTGCTATACTGGTTATCTGAGAGGCGAAGGTCTCAGTCCACCCGTTGCATATATATTTTGTATAGATTTACATGTATTCCATTCTATCGTACTGTATGTGCTAATACAGCATTGCATATTTCTATGACTTGTTGCTTTATACCTGTAGAGCAGGGGTGCTCACACTTTTTCAGCATTGGAGCTACTGATTAAAAAACCAAGTCCCAAAGATCACCTGCCCAGAAATGTAAAACATATAACTATTTTCTTATTTATTTATTTATATTTATTATTCATTTTTATGTACCGCTCCTTCCAGCAGGCTCTGGGCAGTTTACATAAAATGAAGTTCAACATTTCAATTTAATAAGAACAATATAAAACAGCATTAAAATACATCCAACCACCCCATTTCTCCCACACTGCCATATTACCACACATATTATCAGCCAGAAAGTAAGAAGAGAGGCTTTTGAACTGCAAGGCCATTTAATACTCAGCAAGGTAAACAAAGGGACATGCAAAAATACATCCAACCACCCCATTTCTCCCACATTTCCATATTCCCCAACATATATTTCTCAAGGGACAAAGCAAGCAGAGAGGCTTTGGAGCTAAAAGGCCATTTTTAAACATTAAAAATAAACAAAGAGACATGCCACAGAACAATCAAGCACCCACCCCAAAGTAAAAAGACCGACCTTTGAGATGCGGTAAGGAAATGACCCCAAAGCGTCCTTCTCCTCTTCCTCTAACATTGCTCCTATTTCCATGCCGCCAGCATGCGTGCCGCTCCAAGAGCTCACGAGAAGTCCGAGAGGCAGAATGGGTGCTTCTGCGCATGCTTGCGGGGCCAGCCATGCATCGCGTCATCCAGGCCCACCCCTTTGGTCTCCTACGACTCTGAGTGGCTGGAGAAGGACGGAGGAGGAATCCAAAAGAGGGGGCCCATTCTGCCTCTTGGACTCTGGAGCTTTTGGAGGGCGCGCGAGCAGGACGGGGAGGAGCAACGACGGAGGACTTCTTTGCAGTGTGCAGGGGCGCGTGAAGAGGACCAACTGCAAAAAACCCTGGTCAGGGGCCTCAAGATCACCAGGATGAGGCCCAAAGATCACCCTGGTGATCCCGATCACCATTCTGAGCACCCCTGCTGTAGAGAATATATTGACTATTTTTCGACCTTGTTGTCGTTGCGAACTTGTTTACCTTGATAGGTTCATCACAGCCTTAAGCCAGGATAATTATACGAACTTTACAGAAAGAGCATTCAACATGTTACTAAGTTTTTAAATTATTGAAGGAACAGCTGAAAAACAGCATCCTATTGCCATGGATGAAATATACCATTTGACACCATTCTTGTTACTCACTCAAGCAGGTATGGTTTGAGTTACTAAGATTGTAACTCATTGCTTCCATGAAGAACTTCGTTCTTAAGTCATTTTTTAAAAAAAGGTCCCTGTAGCCCTGAAGGTACACTAACCCAGGGCTGTCCAACTTCTACCGGCCCAGGGGCCTGAATTCCGGTCACTGATGACCTGGGGGGCCGTAGGGTCCTCCCCCGTTTGGCCCCCGCCCGGCCCGACCCCTCCTCTCCCCAGCTCCGCCCCGCCCCATGCATACAGTCAAATATAATCTTTTACAGAGATAAAATCAGGGATAAGATATTAAATTATTTTAATTTAACTAAATATATTTAATTCCATCCTCCCCTCCCCTTATTTTTATTTAATATTAAATATATTTAATTCCATCCTCCCCTTATTTTATTTAATATTAAATATATTTAATTACATCCTCCCCTCTCCCCTTATTTTTATTTAATATTAAATATATTTAATCCATCCTCCTCCCCTTAATGTATCCCATCTCCCTTATTTCATCTTTAAATATATTTAATTTTATATTTAATACATGAAGGGAGATGGGGGAGGGAATGAGGAGCCCCTGAGGAGCCCCCTGCTTCGCCTACCTTTTCCAAACGCACAGGATCCAGGAGTACCCGGACGACGAGAGGCGACGACCGACTGAGTCGAAGAAGGTCCTAATCACGTCTGTGGGCTTCAGCGATCCAGTAGTAGAGTAGCCGAAGAGTATCGCGAGAATACGCAGTCCACACGGGATTTCGCTGTCAACACCAGCGTGATCACGCGTTGACAATGAAATCCCGTGTGGATTGCGTATTCTCACGATACTTGCTCCAAACCCGGAAGTAGGTATTTTTTTAAATTTTTTATTATTTATTTTATTTTTTAAATTTTTATTTTTTATTAAAATGCTTAGGAAGCCCGGAGAGAAGGGGCTGGGGTTACTAAGATTGTAACTCATTGGCCCATGAAGGGTTCTTAAGTCAGTTGGACTGCCCTGCACTAACCTTTTCAAGCCAGTGTAAACGTCCGGCTAACAAGGAAGTGTAAACAAAGCACAACTGGCAACCCGGATGGCCAAATATTTCTGATCTGCTAAAAGTGGACAAGACAGTTTGACAGCACAAAAGTACACAAAACTGTCCCAAATCTGACAAGTAGGATTCCTGACTGTGCAAAGGGAAAAAAATATCTCCTGGTTTTACCTGAGAAGAAGTATCAATGGGTTTTCCCCTCTTTTTAAACATTTAAGGCAGTGTTGTCCCAACCTTTTTTGAGCCGCGGCACACTTTTTACATTTGCAAAATCCTGGGGCACACCACCAACCAAAATCACACAAAATGACACTCTAACACAGTAATACATATAGTTAATATGTTTTTAAATGTATTTATACACTCAGTGTGAAACCTGGGCCTGTTTCGATGAACACAACAGAGATATCCTGGCACGAATGGCAGAAAGACACAAACTTCCCACACAGAACTCCCATAAGCAAGAGAAAATACTATAAGAGTTTGGTGGGGATTGACTTTGGGTTTTGGAGTTGTAGTTCACCTAAATCCAGAAAGCACTGTGGACTCAAATAATGTTGGATCAGGACCAAACTTGGCATGAATACTCAATATGCCCAAATGTGAACACAGATGGAGTTTGGGGAAAATAGACTTTGACATTTGGGGGTTACAGTTTCTGGAGGGGGGGGGGGCTCGAAAGACTAGCAGTCTCCCTCTCACTTAGGTTACCCCCTCGCTCCCCACAAGGCATGAATTGGGGTCGTGGGGAGCAGGAGCCTCACTCACCACCTGTGCAGCTCTTCGGGGGTCAGCGGGGCAGCCCGGGTGGGCATCTCGGAGCTGGTGAAGCAGGCAGGAAAGAAGGTGGCGGCGGGGGGCAGGGAGCCGGGGGAGGCTGAGAGCGGTTTTGCGCGCACCGGGGAGGAAAGAGGGGCGGGGCCGGTGCTGGACTGAACCACCTGGCATTAGGCCCGGGCGGGGGGAGGCAAGAGGAGGTCTCTACTCGGGGAAAGGGAGGTGGGCCTTCCCAATGCATGGAGAGGGAAAGACCAAGTAGACAACGGGTGGGGAGGGGGGTGTTTGTAATGTTGTGCCTTTATCAAGGTAGGTTTCTTATGGTTTTTATACTTCAACACACCAGACCCTCCCCGCTCCCCCCTTGAGTTTCGAATTTCTCAAAGCACACCTGATGATCGCTCACGGCACACTAGTGTGCCCCAGCACACTGGTTGGGAAACACTGATTTAAGGGATCCTGAAACATTCCACTGTTTGAACCCAATGTTTATTGTTAATCTTTTCCATTGTTTGTGAATATTTGCTCACTTTCCTTGTAACTTGCTAGTGTTAAGTGCATAAATGCATTTCCTAAATGTTGTCAACATTCCACCGGGAATGTGGCGCAGCTGGCTGGGAGTCAGCTGCATAAGATCTCTACTGACCAGGAGGTCATGGGTTTGAAGCCTGCTCGGGTCGGGGTGAGCTCTCGACCAATTTGTGTAGCTTGTTGTCGACTTTTGCAACCCGAAAGACAGTTGCATCTGTCCAGAGATTACCTAACTATGGTGATCCAAGCCACGGTCACCTCAAGATTAGAGTACTGTAATGCCCTTTACATTGGCCTATCCTTGTCTTTGATCCGGAAGTTTAAGCTCATCCAGAATGCCGCTGTTCGTCTCCCTGCTGGAGTGCCAGTGAGGAGTCTCATAACTCCCATCCTACAACAGCTCCATTGGCTTCCGGTTGAGCACCGGATCACTTTCAAGGTGATGGTGCTAACTTTCAAGGCCTCACATGGCTTGGGGCCGGTGTATCTGAGGGACCGTCTCACCCCTTATCAACCCCAGAGATCGCTCCGCTCTGAAGATTCAAATCTCCTTGAAGTGCCTAGTTTTAAAACCATCTGCCTAGCATCTACTCATCGTAGAGCCTTCTTGGTGGCAGCACCAAGTATTTGAAATACTTTGCCAGCCGAAGTGCGTGCCCTTCAAGATTTGTCCTCTTTTCGCAGGGCTTGCAAAACCCATCTCTTCAAGCTTGACTGCTGATCTCTGTAATTCTGCCTAGTTAGACTAGTTTTAAGCTTAGTTCAGGGCTGTCCAACTGGCGGCCCCGGGGCCGGATCCGGCCCCGTAGCCTGTTGGACACCGCCCCACCTATGCCCTCAGCCGCCATTTTTAAAATTTTTTTTAAAAAAATCGATTTTTTTTAAAAGGCGGCTGGGGGGGAGGGGGAGGCGGGGCAGGGAGGAGGAAGAGAGCTAGCTCCTCCTTTTCGGCGCCCCCCTCCCTACCTAGGGCGGGGGGAGCCGAAAAGGGCAGAAGGCGGCGCCAAGAGCAGCGCGTCACAGGCCTGGCGTGACGCGCTGCTCTTGGCACCGCCTCCTCCTTTTCGGCGGCTCCCCGGCCTAGGAAGGGAGGGGGCCGAAAGGGGGAGGAGTAGGCGGTGCCTTGGGCAGCGCGTCACGCCAGGCCTGTGACGCGCTGCTGTTGGTGCCGCCTTCTGCCCTTCGGTGGCTCCCCCGGCCTAGGAAGGGAGGGGGGGGGCGCCGAAAAGGAGGAGTAGGCGGTGCCAAGGGGCAGCGCGTCACGCCAGGCCTGTGACGCGCTGCCGTTGGCGCCGCCTTCTGCCCTTTTTCGGCAGCTCCCCCGGCCTAGGAAGGGGGGGCGCCGAAAGAAGGAGTAGGCGGTGCCAAGGGCAACGCATCACGCCAGGCCTGTGACGCGCTGCCATTGGCGCCGCCTACTCCTCCTTTTTCGGCGGCTTTAGGAGGGGGCGGGGCCTGGGCTGGGGGCGGGGCCTGGGGCAGGGCCGAGCGGCTCCGCAGGTCATCAGTGACCTCTTATCCGGCCCTGGACCCGCCAGAAGTTGGACAGCACTGGCTTAGTTTATATTAGGTGTGTTTTATTCTGTTTTATGCTGTTTTTGTGAGCCGCTCCGAGCACTCAGGGAGTGGCGGCATACAAGAATGAATAATAAATAAATGTATCTGTATACCTTAATAAAGCTGAATGTTTGTATGTGTCCGGAGGGCGGAAGGGCGGAAGGACATGTGGCAGCTTTCGGATTGGCTCCCACTGTGGGGCTATTTGCATAAACAACTCCCATTGGCCAGCCAACGCGAACATTCCGAGACTCAAAAGTGCCAGAGGGAAGTAAGGAAAAGGCCTGAGCCAGTCAGGCATGGTGGGAGTTTAGGTCCAATACACTTTTCAGCCCCCAACAATGAGACAACAAAACCAAACTTGGCACACAGAACCCCCAAGACCCACTTTACGCCTTGGTGCAGTTTGAGGGAGGATGGACCATGGATTGGCCAGCATCCCAACATCCCAAATCTCAAAGGTGCCAGACAGAGTTCTTTACAAAAAGGCTTCCTTCAGCTGATTTTAAAAACTAGGCCTCAGCCTGAATTGACAGTAAGGCTCCCTCAACTTGATTCTCCTGACTAGGCCTCGGCCGGACCTGAACCAAACTTGGCACACATAACCCCCATGATGCCCTTTACGTCCTGGTGCAGTTTGGGAAAGATGGACCACGGATTATGGGATTTGTAGTACTTCCAAGCGCTTTGTTTCCCAAAGACCATTGTGGCCCCTAACAAAAACCGATAAATATCAAACTTGGCACACAGAGCCCCCTGACCCTCTCTACATCCTGCTGCAGTTTGGAGGAGGGCAGACCATGGATGATGGGACTTGCAGTACCTTCCCTCACTTTCCAAGACTGCTGCAAACCTAATCCAATCACTGATCAACACCAAACCTGGCACACAGAGCCCTGGGACATGACCCACTCAACATCCAATGACCTGCAGTTCTGTGCAGTTTGAGAGGGCAGACCATGGATGATGGGACTTGCAGTACCTTCACTCACTTTCCAAGACTGCTGCAAACCTAACAATCACTGACAACCAAACCTCATCCATTCACTCTAATCCTGCTACAGTTTCAAACCAGACCATGGATGATGGGACTTGCAGTACCTTCCCTCCTTTCCAAGATGCAAACCCCAATCATACATCCCCCCATACTGCACATTTGGAGGAGGGCAGACCATGGATTGGGACCACACTTTGATGCTGGACCTTCCAATCAGTCAACACCAAACCTTCAGTCAACATCCTTCATGAGATGGACCCGGATGATGGGACTGTAACTCCCAATACTGATGGATCAAGACCAAACTTGGCACACAGGACCCCCCCCCCCCCAATGACCCACTGTACATCCTGCTGCACTTCTCAAATGACCTGGGCACCACCGGGTCCCCAAGCTAGTAAATAAATAAAGTAGGAAATTTAGGTACCACTTTGTGGGGAGGCTAATTTAACTGATTTATGAGGCCATAAAAATCTCCAGGAAGTATGCAAAATAACGAAGGAATGCGACAGCTCCCCCTGGTGGCCAGAAGCTGGAATGTTGAATTGCCTCAGAGAGTCTGTCTATATATGTTGTGTGTCTATGGCATTGAATGTTTGCCTGTATATGTACATTGTAATCCACCCTGAGTCCCCTGTGGGGTGAGAAGGTCGGAATATAAATGATGTAAATAAATAAATCCCATGTACTTTTCCCACCTATAATGTACATGAGCTAACAAAATATTTAATAAAAAGAAAAATTTAAAAACAGGAAATGCTTAAGAGAACAGCTGATTAAAGGGACGACTGAATAGAACAAACTCAAGTAGTTGGAAGCAGAGTTCAAAATACACCGTAGAGTTAATGCAGTTGGGCTCTACCTGACGTGGCTCAATGCTACGGAATCCTGGAAGTTGTAGTTTGGTGAGAACCTTGTAAAACTACAACTCTCAGGAATCCATAGCACTAAGCCATAGGTGATGAAGGTTTAAGTGCTATTCTGAGGAGGTGTAGTTTTTAAATGTAGGTCTATGTGTATTTTAATATTTTTATGCTCTGTGACATAAAATATATTTATGTATTCACCTGTCCTAACGCAGTCTTTCTCAACCAGTGTGCCGTGGCACACTAGTGTGCCGTGACGGACCTTCTGCTGTGCCGCGAGAAAAGCTCTCTGCCCCCTTCCTTTCCCCCTCCTCCTGCCAAACTCCTGCTGCTTGGGGGGGGGGGGAGGAGGAAGGGCCGGGTGGCGGGGCATCGACTCCTTCGGCCATTTCCCCAGCCAGCCTCCAATCCGCCATGACTCCCGCCATGACTCTCGCCCCTTGCTCACTGAAGCCGCATGGAGGAGCCCCGTCCACTGAAGCCCATCCACCGCTCATGCTCCTTCTCTGTGGGACAGCTGAAGCTGGGGGGAGGGGGCAGGGCATGGCGCGGCCTGGCTCTGCCTCCTCCCCGGCCGGCACTCCCAGCAGCTGCTCCAGCCTTGAGGGACAGTGCCAAGCCAGCATTGTGCTGGCTCTGGCACCGCTGACTTGGCACTGCCCCCTCAAGGTTGGAGCAGCTGCTGGGAGAGGTGAAGCCAGGGGGAGGGGGCGGGGCATGGCACGGCCTGGCTCCTCCCCGGCTTTGGCACTCCCAGCAGCTGCTCCCAGCAGGCCACCACCCCCCAGCCGTTCTTTACTGTGTTAGAGTGTCATTTTGTGTCATTTTGGTTGGTGGTGTGCCTCCGGATTTTTTTAATGTTAAAAGTGTGCCGCGGCTCAAAAAAGGTTGGGAAACACTGGCCTAACGCATCTCCCCTTATGAACCATTGCGGAGATTAAGATCCTCTAGGGAGGCCCTGCTCTCTGTCCCGCCATTGTCACAGGTGCGATTGGTTGGGATGAGAGACAGGGCCTTCTTGGTGATTGCCCCACGGCTATGGAACTCCCTTCCTGGTGGGATCAGATCGGCCCCCACTCTCCTGTCCTTCAGAAAGGATGGTAAAAACTTGGCTGTGGGACCAAGCGTTCGGGACAGGGCAATAAAGCATCAATAGGAAAGATTACCAGGCCTATTGGATTAGACGCAGATGATCAAGACGGTTTTAAATGGTGTATTTCAGGGCTGTCCAACTTCTACCGGCCCAGGGGCCTGAATTCCAGTCACTGATGACCTGGGGGGCCGTAGGGTCTGCCCCGCTCCCTCCCTGCCCTGGCTCCGCCCCCTCCCCACCCCCAGCTCCGCCCTCTCCCCCGGCACCCTCTCCCCTTATTTTTATATAATATTAAATATAAATATATTTAATTCCATCCTCCACTCTCCACTTATTTTAATTTAATATTAAATATATTTAATTCCATCCTCCCCTCTCCCCTTATTTTAATTTAATATTAAATATATTTAATTCCATCCTCCCCTCCCCCTTCTTTTAATTTAATATTAAATATATTTAATTCCATCCTCCCCTCTCCCCTTATTTTTATTTAATATTAAACATATTTAATTCCATCCTCCCCTCCCCCCTTATTTTTATTTAATATTAAACATATTTAATTCCATCCTCCCTCTCCCCCTTATTTTTATTTAATATTAAACATATTTAATTCCATCCTCCCCTCCCCCTTATTTTTATTTAATATTAAACATATTTAATTCCATCCTCCCCTCCCCCTTATTTTTATTTAATATTAAACATATTTAATTCCATCCTCCCCTCCCCCTTATTTTTATTTAATATTAAACATATTTAATTCCATCCTCCCCTCTCCCCTTATTTTTATTTAATATTAAACATATTTAATTCCATCCTCCCCTCCCCCTTATTTTTATTTAATATTAAACATATTTAATTCCATCCTCCCCTCTCCCCTTATTTTAATTTAATATTAAATATATTTAATTCCATCCTCCCCTCTCCCCTTATTTTAATTTAATATTAAAAATATTTAATTCCATCCTCCCTCTCCCCTTATTTTTAATTTAATATTAAATATATTTAATTCCATCCTCCCCTCTCCCCTTATTTTTATTTAATATTAAACATATTTAATTCCATCCTCCCCTCTCCCCTTATTTTTATTTAATATTAAATATATTTAATTCCATCCTCCCCTCCCCCTTATTTTTATTTAATATTAAATATATTTAATTCCATCCTCCCCTCTCCCTTATTTTTATTTAATATTAAACATATTTAATTCCATCCTCCCCTCTCCCTTATATTTTATTTAATATTAAATATATTTAATTCCATCCTCCCCTCTCCCCTTATTTTTATTTAATATTAAACATATTTAATTCCATCCTCCCTCTCCCTTATTTTTATTTAATATTAAATATATTTAATTCCATCCTCCCATCTTCCCTTATTTTTATTTAATATTAAATATATTTAATTCCATCCTCCCCTCTCCCCTTATTTTTATTTAATATTAAATATATTTAATTCCATCCTCCCCTCCCCTTATTTTAATTTAATATTAAACATATTTAATTCCATCCTCCCCTCCCCTTATTTTTATTTAATATTAAACATATTTAATTCCATCCTCCCCTCCCCTTATTTTTATTTAATATTAAATATATTTAATTCCATCCTCCCCTCTCCCCTTATTTTTATTTAATATTAAATATATTTAATTCCATCATCCCTTCTCCCAGAATTTTTATTTAATATTAATTATATTTAATTATATTTTAATTTAATATTAAATATATTTAATTCCCCTCCTCCCTTATTTTTATTTAATATTAAATATATTTAATTCCATCCTTATTTTTAATTTAATATTAAATATATTTAATTCCATCCTCCCCTCCCCCTCTCCCTTTTTTTATTTAATATTAAATATATTTAATTCCATCCTCCCCTCTCCCTTATTTTTTTTAATTTATATATTTAAATATATTTAATTCATCATCCCTCCCATATTTAATTCCATCCTTCCTTATTTTTATTTAATATTAAATATATTTAATTCCATCCTCCCATCTCCCCTTATTGTTATTTAATATTAAATATATTTAATTCCATCCTCCCCCCCATCCTCCCCTCCCCTTATTTTTATTTAATATTTTTAATTTCCTCCCATCTCCTTATTTTTATTTAAAATATATTTAATTCCTTATTTTTATTTAATATTAAATATATTTAATCCTCCTCCCCTCCCCTTATTTTTATTTAATATTAAACATATTTAATTCCATCCTCCCCTCCCCCTTATTTTTATTTAATATTAAATATATTTAATTCCATCCTCCCCTCTCCCCTTATTTTTATTTAATATTAAACATATTTAATTCCATCCTCCCCTCTCCCCTTATTTTTATTTAATATTAAACATATTTAATTCCATCCTCCCTCTCCCCTTATTTTTATTTAATATTAAATATATTTAATTCCATCCTCCCCTCTCCCCTTATTTTTATTTAATATTAAATATATTTAATTCCATCCTTCCCTCTCCCCTTATTTTTATTTAATATTAAACATATTTAATTCCATCCTCCCCTCTCCCCTTATTTTTATTTAATATTAAATATATTTAATTCCATCCTCCCATCTCCCCTTATTTTTATTTAATATTAAACATATTTAATTCCATCCTCCCCTCTCCCCTTATTTTTATTTAATATTAAATATATTTAATTCCATCCTCCCCTCTCCCCTTATTTTTATTTAATATTAAATATATTTAATTCCATCCTTCCCTCTCCCCTTATTTTTATTTAATATTAAACATATTTAATTCCATCCTTCCCTCTCCCCTTATTTTTATTTAATATTAAATATATTTAATTCCATCCTCCCCTCTCCCCTTATTTTTATTTAATATTAAATATATTTAATTCCATCCTTCCCTCTCCCCTTATTTTTATTTAATATTAAATATATTTAATTCCATCCTCCCCTCTCCCCTTATTTTTATTTAATATTAAACATATTTAATTCCATCCTCCCCTCTCCCCTTATTTTTATTTAATATTAAATATATTTAATTCCATCCTCCCCTCTCCCCTTATTTTTATTTAATATTAAATATATTTAATTCCATCCTCCCTCTCCCCTTATTTTTATTTAATATTAAATATATTTAATTCCATCCTCCCTCTCCCCTTATTTTTATTTAATATTAAACATATTTAATTCCATCCTCCCTCTCCCTTATTTTTATTTAATATTAAATATATTTAATTCCATCCTCCCCTCTCCCCTTATTTTTATTTAATATTAAATATATTTAATTCCATCCTTCCCTCTCCCCTTATTTTTATTTAATATTAAATATATTTAATTCCATCCTCCCCTCTCCCCTTATTTTTATTTAATATTAAATATATTTAATTCCATCCTCCCCTCTCCCCTTATTTTTATTTAATATTAAATATATTTAATTCCATCCTCCCCTCTCCCCTTATTTTAATGTATCCCATCTCTCCTTATTTCATCTTTAAATATATTTAATTTTATATTTAATACATGAGGGGGAGATGGGGGGGAGGGAATGAGGAGCCCCCTGAGGAGCCCCCTGCTTCGGCCTACCTTTTCCAAGCGCGCAGGATCCAGGAGTACCCGGACGGCGAGAGAGGCGACGACCGACTGAGTTGAAGAAGGTCCTAATCGCGTCTGTGGGCCTCAGCGATCCAGTAGTAGAGTAGCCAAAGAGTATCGCGAGAATACACAATCCACACGGGATTTTGCTGTCAACGCCGGCGTGATCTCGTGTTGACAGCGAAATCCTGTGTGGATTGTGTTCTCGCGATACTTGCTCCGAACCCTGAACTATCTATTTTTATTAATAATATATTATTTAATTTATTTTTCAATCCCTTTTGGTGTGGAAGAGGGAGAGAGCCATTCAGGAAGAGAGCCACCTGGGGGTTCTGTGTGGGAAGTTTGGCCCAGTTCTATCATTGGTGGGGTTCGGAATGCTCTTTGATTGTAGGGGAACTATAAATCCCAGCAACTACAACTCCCAAATGGCAAGGTCTATTTCCCCTGAACTCCATCTGTGTTCATATTTGGGCATATTGAGTATGCATTTCAAGTGTGGTCCAGATCCATCATTATTTCAGTCCACAGAGCTCTCAGGGTGTAGGTGAACTACAACTTCCAAACTCAAGGTCAGTTCCCAAGCAAACCCTTTCAGTACTTTCTGCTGGTAATGAGAGTTCAATATGCCAAGTTTGGTTCAATTCCTTTGTTGCAAGAGTTCAGGATGCTCTTTGTTTGTGTGTTAACTATAAATCCCAGAAACTGTAACTCCCAAATGTCAAGGTCTATTTTCCCCATCATTATTTCAGTCCACAGTGCTCTCAGGGTGTAGGTGAACTACAACTTCCAAACTCAAGGTCAATTCCCAAACAAACCCTTTCAGTACTTTATGCTGGTAATGAGAGTTCAATATGCCAAGTTTGGTTCAATCCCATTGTTGCAAGAGTTCAGGTTGCTTTTTGTTTGTGTGTTAACTATAAATCCCAGAAACTGTAAGTCCCAAATGTCAAGGTCTATTTCCCCCCAAACTCCATCTGTGTTCACATTTGGGCATATTGAGTATTCATGCCAAGTTTGGTCCTGAACCAACAGTGCTCTCTGGATATAGGTGAACTACAACTCCAAAACTCAAGGTCAATGCCCACCAAACTCTTATAGTATTTTCTCTTGATGATGGGAGTTCTGTGTGGGAAGTTTGTGTCTTTCTGCCATTCCTGCCAGGACATCTATGTTGTGTTCATCGAAACAGGCCCAGGTTTCACACTGAGTGTATAAATACATTTAAAAACATATTAACAATATGTATTACTGTGTTAGAGTGTCATTTTGTGTCATTTTGGTTGGTGGCGTGCCCCAGGATTTTGTAAATGTAAAAAATGTGCCGCGGCTCAAAAAAGGTTGGGAAACACTGACATAGTTTATCCAGTAAGTGACTGTGTGGTCTCTTACATTTTGAAAGTTAATATAAAGAGAAAAATCAGTGTAATGTTAAGTACATCAATATAAGTAACTCTGATATCAGCAGCAGTATTAATCAATCAAAATTGGGTTTTGGATTGACCCCTGTTTCATTGCCACTATATTCTAGCAGTAGTGTTTCTTCCCCGTTTCATTTGTCTGCTATGGCAGATGTGATGCATGAATCAAAAGTGGAATAGATTTAAAGAGCCCTTTGCATAGGAGCAATCCATCAGAAATAGGATTGCTTCAGCATGAATAGTGACTTTTAACCTGTCCATTTTACAAACATATGAGAAGATTTAATATATCTATGTATATAAATAAAAGTCAGTGTTTGCGGGCGGTGGGTGGGTGGTGCGACCGAGCGAATATGTGCCAGCGTTTCGATTGGCTGCAACTGTGGGATTATTTGCATAAATGGCTGTGACTGGCCAGCCTCCCAACATTCCAACACAGCACAGAGAGGAAAGGGAAGGGCCCGAGGCAGGCATAAATGGCTGGAGTTGAAGTTTTTTCTGTTGGAAATTGAATGTTCAGTACCTTCACTCAATACACTTCTAAGGTGACTCAGAGGGAAAGCAAAAGGCCTCAGGCACTCAGCCACTGCGGCCCACAGCAATGACGGATCAGGACCAAACATAGCAAATAGGGGCCCACAGGCCCACTCCGCAACCTGGTGTGATTTAGGGCAGGATGGGCCACGAATGATGGGATTTGCAGTACCTTCACCTCATTCACTTCCCAAACAACACTGCAGCCCCTATACATCACAGACCAGACTCAAACTTGGCACACAGAGTACCCATGGCCCACTCTACATCCTGGTGCAGTTTTGAGTGGGACAGACCACGGATGATGCGATTTGAAGTACCTTCACTCATTTTCTGAGACCGCTGCAAAACTCATCCTGAGACTTCCAGTACCTTCCCTCACTTCCAGACACCACTGCAACCCTCATCCAGAGAATGATTGTGACAACCCCTTGTTTACCGGCCTCAGACTGGACAATCTTTCGCAATCCAAACTGCAATCCAAATGCAAGGGGGCCTCGAAGTTACCTCAGCAACTTCTGTCTTATGGCAGAGTAGACTATCTCCCCCACTAACCATTGAATTGCAGAGACTTTAAATTTCTCAGTAACCACTTGACCACACTGCCACCATTTGTCTGTCTGACCACTGACCTTGAGGGCCACCACCAATAAAAGAACTAACAGAGGTGTTTTTCTTTTAAGATGTAAATAATTTATTATGACACAAATGGGTACAAATCTTGATTGGTTTTATACTTCCTCAGAGGCACAAACTTATTCTGTTACACAAAACACAATGGGGATATACTATAGGGTTTCCACTAACCCTCTATAAACCCCTGGACTCTTCCGTCTTTAACTAGGGTCTCTACACCCATAAAACTGGACTGCTCTCTTGCAGACCTTAAGACCAACTAAAGACTGAACTGTTCTCTTACAGTCCTTAAGACCAACTAAAACAAAACAATCTCCTCCCCCCTCTCATGGCAGTTGGCTTCCAACCGCTCTTCACCAACTGTAAAATTCATACCTTGAACATTCTAAAGGCTCTGGCCCTGGTTGCTATGGCGACAGCTCTTCAGAGCTTCTGCCAAGCCTCCCCTTCTGTTTCACCCACAGCAACAATTCATAGAATATTCCTTTGAACTACATAAAACAACATACATTTAACATATGTTATACAACATTTACACACAAATAACCGACATCATTACAATGATCAAGACAAAATGTGACACACACAGCCCCCATGACCCACTCAACATCCTGGTGCTGTTTGGAGGGGGACGCACCATGGCCCCCTCGCAGGAACCTTCACTAAGTTCCTGAAACCACTGCAAGCCACATAAACATCTAATAGGAACCAACCTTGGCACACAATGCCTTCCTCAAATAACCCGGGCACCGCCGGGTCCTCAGCTAGTATATGATAGATGAGAATAGATTTAAATACAGTAGTTCCATTTGAAATAGTAAGTTAACCTTTTCATTGGAAGATTGGCCATCAGAGGGAGCTAAGGAGCTTTAGTGTCTTGAAGCCCATAAATAGGCAGTATGAACTGATCAGTACAATAAACTTAAATTAGAAAGAGCAACCTGGATAACTATAGAGCAGTGACGAAAACCATCTATGCTGTTCTGTGTTGTTAAAGAATGGGATGTAAAATATAATATATTGTAATTTGTTCTAGCTTCTGGTTTCTTTGTGTTTTTTTTCTTGATTTTTTAAAAAAAATTTGAAACTTTATTTCTTGCTTTGTAAAATTAGAAAATGAATTCTTAATATCCTTAGAAAATAGTGGTGCATGCCACATGACACTTGAGAAACTGCCATGCTTTCTTTCAGTAAAGACATAGTGAACTGGCACATTTTGCCTTATATTTGCTGTTATTTATCTGAAAAAGAGAATGTCAATAGCTTTTATTCAAAATTTATATTGTAACTAGCTATACCCGGCCACGCGTTGCTGTGGTGTTGGGAGACACCTGCCCATAGACACCTCCAAGGCCATTTGGCCTGCTTGCCTGCACAACTCACCTCTATTTGTAAGCCAAAGAGCCGACGCTGCCCATAGACACCTCCAAGGCCAGTCGTAAGCCAAAGAGCCAGCGCTGCCCATAGACACCTCCACGGCCATTCGGCCTGCTTGGCTGAACAGCTCACCTCTATTTGTAAGCCAAAGAGCCAGACACCTCCAAGGCCATTCGTAAGCCAAAGAGCCGGCGCTGCCCATAGACACCTCCACGGCCATTTGGCCTGCTTGCCTGCACAGCTCACCTCTATTTGTAAGCCAAAGAGCCGACGCGGCCCATAGACACCTCCAAGGCCAGTCGTAAGCCAAAGAGCCGGCGCTGGCCACAGACACCTCCACGGCCATTTGTCCTGCTTGCCTGCATAGCTCACCTCTATTTGTAAGCCAAAGAGCCAGACACCTCCAAGGCCATTCGTAAGCCAAAGAGCCGGTGCTGCCCATAGACACCTCCACGGCCATTTGGCCTGCTTGCCTGCACAGCTCACCTCTATTTGTAAGCCAAAGAGCCAGACACCTCCAAGGCCATTAGTAAGCCAAAGAGCCGGCGCTGCCCATAGACACCTCCACGGCCATTTGGCCTGCTTGCCTGCACAGCTCACCTCTGTTTGTAAGCCAAAGAGCTGACGCTGCCCATAGACACCTCCAAGGCCAGTCGTAAGCCAAAGAGCCAGCTCTGCCCATAGACACCTCCGCGGCCATTCGGCCTGCTTGGCCTGAACAGCTCACCTCTGTTGTAAGCCAAAGAGCCAGACACCTCCAAGGCCATTCGTAAGCCGAAGAGCCGGTGCTGCCCATAGACACCTCCACGGCCATTTGGCCTGCTTGCCTGCACAGCTCGCCTCTATTTGTAAGCCAAAGAGCCGGCGCTGCCCATAGACACCTCAGCATAGCAATAGTAGTAGTAGTGGAATCCTAAGGTAGGAAGAGACCTCCAAGGGCCATCTAGTCCAGACCCTTCTGGCAAATGGGAGACACACAATCTAACCACTCCTGACAGATGGCCATTCAGCCTCAGCATTCAGCCTTTGCTTCCATCCTTCCTTCTGGCTCTCTTTCCTTCCCTCCCTCTTTCTCTCCTTTCCCTCCTTGTTCTCCCTCTGTCCTTCCAGTTTTTTTCTCTGGCTCTCTTTATTCCCCCCTCTCTCTGGAGGAGGAGGGGCCGAGGAGGGACGTTGCTGCACGCTGGCGAGGCTGCCTCAGCAGCAGCAGCAGCAGCCAGCGCTATTTTGGCTCTAGAGGAAGTTTGGCGCGAGGCTAGCCCCTTTGTGGGGCTGGCATTGGCGTGTGCCGCTTATTGGAGCCTGATGAGTGCTGGCTGGGTGGTAGGAGCTGTGCTGCACGTGCGTGGCTTCTGATTGGAGGTTGGAGGAGGTGAAGTGCCTCGCGGAAGGTATTGTTGTTTTCATTTGGGAGGGGGAGAATAGGAGCTGTTTCACGTGCCTGAGCCATGGGCGGTTTTTTTTCCTGGCACAGGGGTTTCTGGGACTTGTAGTCCCAAAGGTTTCTTTAGGATTTTTGGCCGTTGGCTAGAATTTTTGGGGTTTTTTTAGTGGCAAACTTACCTTGTAGGGTTGTGAGTGTATGTGGCCTGGCTTTGTGTGTCTGCGTTGTGTGGTTTTGCTGCCTATAAGCTTATAACCACGGATGTTACATTTTTATATATATAGGTTATGTTGTCTGTGAGTCTTTTGAATAGTCGCACAATTAAGACGGGAGAAGGGAGACACCACATACTCAATGGCACACATACAGAAACCTCTTGGTAAGAAAGGGGGTGACGTGGAGGCTTAAATCTCTAGAAGAAGTTCGGGAACTGGACAGCGGGATCCCATGGCTCCAATATTTTCAGGTGAAAGAGTATTTCAAAATAGATAAAAAGACTGGCTTTAATGACACGGTCACAACATGGGAAAAAGTGATGTCCCTAGAAAAGGGACAAATTGGGATATTATATAACCAATTGCTGGAATGGAGTACTGAAGCTGACCTAGTGAAGGACAATATGATTAAATGGGCGCAGGATTTGGGGCACCCAATTCCCTTGAAGGAATGGGAAAAACTCTGGAAAAGGAGAATCAAGTATGCTGGACTAACACTAGTGACGGAAAACTGGTATAAAATGTTTTTTAGGTGGCATCTAACTCCACTAAAACTTGCAAAGATCTACAAAAATTTGAATAACAAATGCTGGAGATGTCAAGACCAGGTTGGAAATTGTAACAAGATAAAAAAAAATTGGAAAAGTGTCCACGACCATTCACAGAAGATGCTAAATCTCAGTTTACAATTCAAACCAAAAATTTACCTCCTGAATATTATGGACGATACTATTGAAAGGAACAAAGATAAACTTTTCTTTTACATCTCTGCAGCTGCACGACTAGTAGTTGCTAAGAATTGGAAAAGCAACTCCCCCCCAAAAATTGACGAATGGTTATTAAAGATAAAAGAATTAATGAACCTAGATGTTCTCAAAGATATAATTAATGACCAACCTCAGGACAACAGGACGGACTGGAAACATATCTTTGTACTTGAAGGAAGTGAAAATAAAATAAAGGAGAAGTGACTTATTGGTTAGTTAGATACAAAGTAGCTTAAAACACTACAGGTGATACACTGCAGGAAAAAGGGAAGATTTAAGGATACAAGAAGACCTATACCCGCGGACTGGACTGGAAGACTGTCTTCGTCTATTCATTTTCATGCTCTACAACTATACTTACCTATTCCTCTCTTTAATTCTCTACTTACTTTCTACTCTTCCCTGCTCTTTCTCTCCCTTCCCTGCTTAACTATTCTCCCTACCCACCCCTTCCCTTCTCCCCATTCTTTTCCTTAACCTGTCTATACCTTTTCTCTTTTTCCGTTGCAATGCTTTTATATGTACATTGAAAAATGCAATAAATTTTTTTTAAAAAAAGACGACAAAGGTTACTACTCCACATACTAACCCTACACTTATCTGTGTTCGTGATTTGTATTATTATTATTATTATTAAACTTTATTTATACCCCGCCACCATCTCCCAGAAGGGACTCGGGGCGGCTTACATGAGGCCAAGCCCAACGGCACAGCAATAAAAACAACACAGCAAAAATAAACAATACAATCAAGAAAACACATATAAACAGTAAATACACAAAGTTTAAAACCATAGTGGCCAGGCCAGCTGTCATATATTAAAATTTTAAAATAAATAAACACTGGTCGTGGATGGGAATAAGATGTATCTAGCAGAAGGGTTTTTGGATAATGTCGGGAGATCAACCCAACAAGTCGTTAAAGTGCATCTTAGGACATTTTCAGGGGATTGGTCAAAGCAGGACATTGTTCACTTTATTCAGAGAAGGCACATTGGAATAGCCACGTTTTCAGGCTCCTCCTAAAAACTGGCAATGAGGGGGCTTGTCTAATGTCCTTGGGAAGCGAGTTCCAGAGTAGCACATGAAAGCAAGTCAAGCGAATACAAATGAGTATAAGATACCCGTGTGGGCGTGGTTGGCTATATGCTAATAATCTACTTATACAATAAAGTAAATACTATTGGTCCCCCACGCTGCTGGGTCTGGCCCCACTCAGCGCGAATGACACCGAAGGCTGCATAAAGGGGCAATACCCCGTGGTACAGTAATCCGAAGGAATAGGCAATACTGGCCGTGGCCTTGCAACACAAGATGACCCAATGTCAATAACAAGGTATAATACTATATCTGCTGCAAACCTGCAAACCTGGAGGTAAATACCCGCTAGGTACCCCAAATCCCAATACCGTCCTGTCGTCACTCAGAATGCAGTCCACTGATGAGTCGGCCCGGCTGGGGGCGCGGCAAGGCTGAGGGAAAGCCGCGCCGTCACTAAGCCAACCGAGAGACAGGCTTACCCTCAGCCTTGCCGCGCCCCCAGCCGGGCCGACTCATCGGTGGACTGCATTCTGAGTGACGACAGGACGGTATTGGGATTTGGGGTACCTAGCGGGTATTTACCTTTCAGAACTTGATGGGGTCATCGGTTTAACTTAGCGGCGTTTGATCCAGTCGATTATGTGCGATTGAGTCAACCCCCCCTCTTATTTAGCATCTATATGCGACCACTTGCCCAGCTGGTGCGTAGTTTTGGGCTGGTGTGCCATCAGTACGCTGATGACACCCAGCTTATCTTGAAGATGGAGGGCAGCCTCGAATCCGTACCCGATAATTTCCATCGTTGCCTTGAGGCCGTCACTGGATGGCTGCGAGCCAGTAGGTTGAAGGTGAATCCGGCAAAGACGGAGATCCTGTGGCTGGGTCCTCCGGGCTGTAGGGATGTTCAGCTTCCAACCCTGGACGGCGTGACATTATGTCCGTCGCCCTCTGTTAAGAGCTTAGGAGTAACCTTGGACCCCCTGTTGTCGATGGAGGCCCACGTCTCCAGCGTCAGCAGGGTAGCATTTTTCCATCTTCGCCAGGCGAGGAAGCTGGCCCCCTATTTGTCCCGGCGCGACTTAGCCACAGTGATCCAAGCCACGGTCATCTCGAGGCTGGACTACTGTAATGCTCTTTACATTGGCCTTCCTCTGTCGGTAATCCGGAGACTCAAGCTGGTGCAGAACGCTGCAGCGCGACTCCTGGCAGGGGTCCCGATTGGCCACCACATCACGCCAATCCTGCACGAACTGCACTGGCTCCCAATTGAATGCCGGATTGCCTTCAAAGTGTTAGTCCTGACTTTTAAGGCCTTACATGGTCTGGGGCCAGTGTACCTGCGGGACCGCCTTGTCCCATATCATCCCACCAGATCACTGCGCTCCGAAGAGCTAAACCTCCTGGTCATCCCAAATGTGAGGACCTACCATCTGTCCGCAACCCGCCGCCGGGCTTTCTCTGTTGCAGCCCCAACCCTGTGGAACGCACTGCCCGCCGGCATCCGTGCCACCCAGGGCCTCCACCCGTTCAGGAGAGCAGTTAAGACATTGCTGTTCCAACAAGCCTTCGGAGTTAGCTAAACTTTAGCTCGCACCGCCTAGCTGTCAGCCCACTGCGACTCCATTTGTTGCTTCAACTGTTCTAATTGTAATTCCATCTTAATGGTATTACTGTGAGTTATTATGAGTTATCTGACAATTGTATTTTACGAACTGTTGTAAGTCGCCCCGAGCCGTTGGGGGGGGGGGCACAGACACATGTGAAATAATAAATAAATAAATAAATAAACTCCAGGTTTGCAGCAGTTATAGTATTATACCTTGTTATTGACATTGGGTCATCTTGTGTTGCATGGCCACGGCCAGTATTGCCTATTTCTTCGGATTACTGTACCACGGGGTATTGCCCCTTTATGCAGCCTTCGGTGTCATTCGCGCTGAGTGGGGCCAGACCCAGCAGCGTGGGGGACCAATAGTATTTACTTTATTGTATAAGTAGATTATTAGCATATAGCCAACCACGCCCACACGGGTATCTTATACTCATTTGTATTCGCTTGACTTGCTTTCATGTGCTACTCTTGTCCACACAAGAATAACCCTCCTTTGTGTGTTCTAAGCGAGTTCCAGAGTCAGGGGGCCACCACAGAGAAGGCCCTGTGTCTCGTCTCCACCAGTCACACCTGCGAAGGGGGCGGGAGCAAGAGCAGGGCCTCTCCAGATGATTGGAGAGATCGCTTAGGTTCGTAGATGGAAATGCAGTCACACAGGTAGGCAGGTCCCAAACCGTTCAGGGCTTTGTAGGTAAGAACCTTCACCTTGAATTGGGACCGGAAGATGGAACGGCAGCCAATGGAGCTCCTTAAACAGGGGGGGTTGACCGCTCCCTGTAGGATGCTCCAGTTAGTAATCTGGCTGCCGCCAGTTGGCTTGAAAGGGGTGAACCAAAATGAGCTCCCTTTAATTTGTAGACAAGACTTTTTGATAGACAAGTTGGTCTTACCTGTTTCTGGACGAATGCTGCCACCCACCAATCTGTATTATATCAGTGAAAGTAGTTTTGTTTATTTTTTTCCTGAAAATGGAATAGCTCATTGACTGTCATAAATGTCTTCAAATCAAGAGCCTGTAGAAGATTGCTTCTAACTGGGTATTTAGGCTTTAAAATATGCTGCATAAAATGATGGTACATAGTACTATTTAAATTTTTTAGTAGTGTGAGTACAGTGGATGCCATATCCGTCTATCATAGCCTACATACTGACAAGTGAGAAGGAATGTTAGAACTTTGCCCTTAGGTGGGTTGCATGCCTTCTGATCTACCCTTCCAGTTGTCATTACATGTAGGTATGTTCCCCAATCCCTGTTACGTAATTGCCTCTTGCCAGTGCTTTTATTTGTAGAACTGCTGCAGGTAGTTTGAATATTTTGAAACTTGTGGATGCTGTTGTGCCTTTGAGGCCTTTTATTCCCCCCCCCCCCTAAAGTCACAGAAAACATGTTGCAAACACATAATTATATCTATACTAGCTGAGGACCCGGCATTGCCCGGGTTATTTGAGGAAGGCATTGTGTGCCAAGGTTGGTTCCTATTAGATGTTTATGTGGCTTGCAGTGGTCTCAAGAACTTAGTGAAGGTACTATGAGTCCCGTGGGCCTAGTCAGGAAAATCAAGTTGAGGGAGCCTAACAATATCCCATGTGCTGAGGTCTAGTCAGGAAAATCAAGTTAAGGATGCCTTGTTGTCAATTTTGGGCCTGGTCTGTGATGTATAGGGGCTACAGTGTTGTTTTGGAAGTGAATGAGGTGAAGGTACTTCATATCCCATAATTCGTGGGCCATCCTGCCCTAAACCACACCAGGTTGTGAAGTGGGCCATTGGGCCCCTGTTTGCCAATTTTTGTCCTGATCTGTCACTGCTGTGGGCCGCAGTGTATGACTGACTGAGGCTTTTCCTTTTTCCTCTGAGTCACCTTAGAATGTTGGAATGTGGATGGCCATTTGGAAGTCCGTTATGCAAATACGATTTCAGTGGCAGCCAATCCCCTCTGTCTGGGGCCGTTTGGGTATGGTATGTGATTTTTAGGGGCTACAGTGTTGTTTGGGAAGTGTATGAGTTGAATGTACTGCAAATCCCATCATTCGTGGCCCATCCTGCCCTAAACCACACCAGGTTGTGAAGTGGGCCATTGTTCCCCTGTTTGCCAAGTTTGGTCGTGATCCGTCATTGCTGTGGGCCGCAGTCGGTGACTGCCTGAGGCATTTCCTTTTCCCTCTGAGTCACCTTGGAATGGTGGAATGTGGTTGGCCTATCGGAGTACGTTATGCAAATACCATTTCAGTGGCAACCAATCCCCTCTGTCTGGGGCCGCAGAATGTTGGAGTTCTGTGGCTGGCCAGTCGGAGCCCTTTATGCAAATAATCCCACAGTGGCAGCCAATCAAAACGCTTGCACATATTCCTCCCTCCGCTTGGTCACTCGGCCGCACCATTGCCCGCAAACACTGACTTTTATATGTCATAGATAGATCTATATAAATGCTCTGTCCGTAATGAGTATCTTAAAAACAAAGAAACCACTGAAGGAAATCACACGAAATTTGGCCACACAATGTCAAACAGTCCAAGGTGTGACCAACACTCTGAAAAATTTAAGAAAGCACAGACAATCACTTACAAATCCCAAAACAGTTGGGAGACTACATTTCCCAGCTTGCCCCGCACCCAAGGTGGTCGGCGCATGTGCGGTGGTGCCTGGCTTGCTCCTGCTAGTGCATAACTGCCGCCGCTATCTGAAAAAAGAGGGAGGGAAGAAGAAACGGAGAAAAAGATAATAAAGGAGGAAGAGGAGGCTTGGAAGTGAGGGAGGAGGAAGATGAGGAGGGAGAAGAAACCGGAGGAAGCCGGGGAGGGAATGGAAGCACCCCCCGGCTCCGGCCCCACCCCCTACTCCAACGTCGTCCCCGCCTCCTTCCCCTGGCTGCATTCCCCGTCTTTCCCTTTTGCGTTCATTCCTTCTTTCCCTTTGGCAAGAGAGGGGGATGTGGTGGAGAGGGAAGGAATGAAACAGGGAAAGGGGGAAGGAAGGAAAGAGAGAAGGAGGGAGGGAAAGAAGGAAGGAAGGAAGGAAGGAAAGAGGTACCGAAGGAAGGAAGAAGAGAAAGTAGAAAGGAAAGGGAAGGAAGAAGAAAGGAAAGTAGAAGGAAAGGAAAGGAAAGAAGGAAAGAGTTCACCAAAAGAAGAAAGGAATGGGAGAAAAAGGAATAAAAAAGTGCCTTTAAAACAACCCAACCAAGAAAAACAGGAAAAACAGGGAGGGAAGACAGAAGACAGAAGAAGTGGAAAAAGGGGGAAGGAATGAAGGAAGGAAAGAGAAGGAAGGATGAAACCAAAGAGTGAAAGAAGAAATAAAAGAAAGTCACTCTTTCACCAGAGTAGAGAAGGAAGAAAGGAGATGAAAGGGGAAGAAAAAAACGGGGGAAGGAATAGGTGCCAAGGTACTCCCCAGAAACCTTCTTTCATAATAGTCCAGATATCTACAGACTCTACTCTGACAGGACTTTTAAAATTCTTACTATAGGCCACAGCAATGCATGGCAGGGCACAGCTAGTTTGGACATACAATTTTGGCCTTAAGTAGGAAAGCTTTGTGAAGGTAAATACTGATTTAGGGTGCTGCTTCTGATATTTGGGGTGGGATGGATTCATTCACGTATGGTACGACCATCACTATGAGGAAATTACAGTTCTTGTATATGAGGTTGGGGCCTGAGCATATGGGTGAAAAACATCTAAACATCATAGGCTAAAGATCATTTGTACCTGAAACAGAAAGCCTAAGCCGTTCTCATTCCTGCAATTTTGACAAGAAATTGTCAACTTGGAATCTAGTAATGTTGTTGGGATTTTTTTTAACCATCACATTAAGGAGATAGATCACAGATTAGCAAAGGCATACAATGCATTCGGAAGGCTTCACAAAAGAGTCTGGAGTAACAAACACCTGAGGCGAAGCACCAAAATCAGTGTGTACAGAGCTATCATACTGTCTATTCCCCTTTATGGGTCTGAAACATGGGTCACCTATCGCCAACACCTACGACTCCTCGAACGCTTTCATCAGCGCTGTCTTTGCACAATCCTAAATATACACTGGACTGACTATGTGTGGCCAGATACTACTCTATGGTGAACTCGCCACGGGTCAGCGCAAGAGAGGCGTCCCCAAAAAGAGATATAAGGACTCCCTGAAACAACATCTCAGGCTCTGCCAGATTGATCACCAACAATAGGATGTAGGGTGCATCTTGGGGGGGGGGGTGTCTGTGTGCCAAGTTTGGTCTTGTTCTGTCATTGTTGGGGGCCTAGTCAGGAAAATCAAGTTGAGGAAGCCTAACAATATCCCATGAGCTGAGGCCTAGTCAGGAAAATCAAGTTAAGGAAGCCTTGTTGTCAATTTTGGGCCTGGTCTGTGATTTATAGGGGCTGCAGTGTTGTTTGGGAA
Organism: Anolis apletophallus; assembly: GCA_030556195.1. Taxonomy (NCBI): domain Eukaryota; kingdom Metazoa; phylum Chordata; class Lepidosauria; order Squamata; family Anolidae; genus Anolis; species Anolis apletophallus. The sequence continues at coordinate 9,910,001 of JARBWK010000012.1, forward strand.
GTGAATGATGTGACGGTACTGCAAATCCCATCATTTGTGGTCCATTCTTCCCTAAACCACACCAGGTTGTGAAGTGGGCCATTGGTCCCCTGTTTGCCAAGTTTGGTCCTGATCCGTCATTGCTGTGGGCCGCAGTGGCTGACTGCCTGAGGCCTTTCGTTTTCCCTCGGAGTCACCTTAGAAGTGTATTGGGTGAAGGTACTGAACACTCCATTTCCAACAGAAAAAACTGTCAACTGGCTAACTTCAACTCCAGCCATTTATGCCTGCCTCAAGCCCTTCCCTTTCCTCTCTGTGCTGTGTTGGAATGTTGGGAGGCTGCCCAGTCACAGCCGTTTATGCAAATAATCCCACAGTTGCAGCCAATCGAAACGCTGGCACATATTCACTCGGTCGCACTACCCACCCACCGCCCGCAAACACTGACTTTTATTATATACATAGATATTTTTGATATTGAATATTGCCTTTGTGTGGTACTTGTGCATACTAGCCAAGTAAGCAACTGGCTTGCTGGTTTGTTTGCTTGCTTGCTTATTTGTGTGGTAGCTTTACTTAATCTCAATTTGTCTTTTAGAAAGCCCTTTAGTATCAAGTTATTAATATCGGTTCACTTCTGCTGCTGCTGCTGAATATGGGAAGGTGAACTTGCTATTTACATGCATTAGGCATTTCTCTGGGGATACTTGGCTCTTCAGAAGTGCATAGATTTTGATGCTGAAATAATGTCAGTATCATGATGGTTTCCATTATTTTAGCTTCTGTTCAAGTTTGCTTGAGAAGTGCGCTGAATTACAGTTAGCTTCATTGGAAAGGTATTTCTGAAAAAGGTTGTTCCTTTGACTTGTCTTTCTCCTTGAGTGTTATTTGTATTGTAACCCTGTGGTTCCTCTCTCCCATCGTGGTGTGGAATAAATGATTAATGCATCCTGTCAAAGCAAAACGGTTTGACAACTGAGTGCGAAGTGACATGTGTCTTTCACAAGCTGCATTGTGAGGTTGTATCATTTATCCTTGAAATGGTTGGTTACCCAGACAACGAACACTATTGCTTCTTTTCCCAGGGTGAACTGTGATGTGAGTCCAAAGAAGTAGGATACATAACGCTCCTGATTTTTTCCATCATTTTTAAAAGATCAGGAGCAAGTTCTTTACCTCTGTAATGGTGATAATCAACATGGTTTCCCTTTACCTAGGTAAAAATTATTTTACAGACTAACTTGGAGACCTGGCGGTGCCCGGGTTATTTGAGAAAGGCATTGTGTGCCAAGGTTAGTCTTTATCAGTTGGTTATGTGGCTTGCGGTGGTCTCTGGAAGTTAGTGAGGGTACTTCAAGTCCCATAATCCAGTGTTTCTCAACCAGTGTGCCGTGGCACACTAGTGTGCCGTGAGCGATCATCAGGTGTGCCGCAAGAAAAGCTCTCTGCCCCCCTTCCTTCCCCCCTCTTCCTGCCGAACTCCTGCTGCTTGGGAGAGGAGGAGGAAGGGCCGAGTGGTGGTGAAGAAAAAGAAGGGGCCGGGGCGCCGCCTCCTTCGGCCGTTTCCCCAGCCAGCCTCCAATCCGCCATGACTCCCGCCATGACTCTCACCCCTCACTCGCTGAAGCCGCGCGGAGGAGGAGCCTCGCCTACTGAGGCCCGTCCACCGCTCATGCTTCTCCTCTGTGGGAGAACTGAAGCCGGGGGAGGGGGCGGGGCATGGCATGGCCTGGCTCCGCCCCCTCCCCCCAGCTTCAGCGCTCCCACAGCTTTGCCAGCCTTGAGGGGGCAGTGCCAAGCCAGCATTGTGCTGGCTCTGCCACCGCTGGCTTGGCACTGCCCCCTCAAGGCTGGCAAAGCTGTGGGAGAACTGAAGCCGCGTGCAGGGGGCGGGGTATGGCACGCCTGGCTCCTCCCCTCCCGGCGGCACTCCCAGCAGCTGCTCCCAGCAGGTAACCATCCCCCAGCCGTTCTTTACTGTGTTAGAGTGTCATTTTGGTTGGTGGTGTGCCCCAGGATTTTTTTAATGTTAAAAGTGTGCCGCGGCTCAAAAAAGGTTGGGAAACACTGCCATAATCCATGGTCCATCCTCCTCCAAATTGCACCAGGATGTAAAGTGGGCCATGGGGGCTGTGTGTGTGCCAAGTTTTGTCTTGATCAGTCATTGGATGAGGGCCGCTGCAGTCTCGGGAAATGAGTGAAGGTACCTCATGAGTGAAGGTACCTAGCCAAAATATATAACCTTTCTCTAAGATCAGGCACTGTACCCGAGGACTGGAGGGAGGCAAATGTAACTCCGATCTTCAAGAAAGGATCCAGGGGTGATCCAGGAAATTATAGGTCAGTTAGTCTAACCTCAGTTCCAGGCAAAGTGATGGAAACCATTATTAAAGAAAAAATTACTAAGCACATAGAAGAACGCGCATTGCTGAAGGAAAATCAACATGGTTTCTGCAAAGGCAAATCATGTCTTACTAACTTGTTAGAATTCTTTGAGGGTGTAAATAAACACATAGATAAAGGGAACCCAGTCGATATTGTTTACCTTGACTTTCAAAAGGCTTTTGACAAAGTCCCTCACCAAAGGCTCCCAAATAAGCTCTTCAGCCATGGAATCAGAGGACAGGTCTTGTCCTGGATTGGGACCTGGCTAAACTGTAGGAAACAAAAGGGTGGTAATAAACGGACATTTCTCTGGGTGGAAAGAGGTGAGAAGTGGCGTACCCCAAGGTTCAGTTTTGGGTCCGTTACTTTTTAATTTATTCATTAATGACCTGGATGTAGGAGTGAATTCTGAGGTAGCAAAGTTTGCAGATGACACTAAATTGTTCAGGGTAGTTAAAAATGAAACTGACTGTAAAGAGCTCCAGAAAGATCTCTCGAAATTGAGTGAATGGGCAACAAAGTGGCAAATGCATTTTAACCTAAACAAGTGTAAAGTCATGCACATCGGGGCAAAGAACCCCAACTACACCTACCAATTGATGGGGTCAAAGCTTTCCGAGACAAACCAGGAAAGGGATCTTGGGGTCTTGGTGGACAGCTCAATGAAGATGTCAACCCAGTGCGCTGCAGCAGTGAAAAAAGCAAATTCTATGCTTGGCATGATCAGGAAGGGAATCGAAAATAGGTCGGCAAATGTTGTATTGCCTCTCTACAAATCTATGGTGAGGCCACATCTGGAGTACTGTGTACAATTCTGGTCACCACACCTCAAGAAGGATATAACGGAACTGGAAAAGGTAGAAAGAAGGGCAACAAAAATGATCCAAGGGATGGAGCAGCTCCCTTATGAAACCAGGTTGCAACGCCTTGGTCTTTTCAGCCTTGAAAGACGGCGTTTAAGAGGTGACTTGATCGAAGTGTATAAAATCATGCATGGGATAGAAAAGGTGAATAAAGAAAAATATTTTCTCTGTCACACAACACTAGGACTAGAGGGCACTCCTAAAGCCCCAAGGTAGGAAAGTTAGGACTAATAAAGGGAAATATTTCTTCACCCAGAGGGTCATTGGGTTGTGGAACTCACTTCCAGAGGAGATTGTGACAGCGGTCAGCCTGGACAGCTTCAAGGCAGGATTAGACAGATTCATGGATACCAAGGGAATCAGTAGTTACTGAAATGGACATCCAAGTGCCACCTCTGTGTTGATGGAGGCAGGCAGGATTTCCTCGGGTACTGGTTGTGGGGGGTCGGGAGCAGGTGAGGGTTTTGCCCTCCTTTCTGCTAGAGATCCCCGTGTACAACTAGTGGGCCACTGTGTGACACAGAATGCTGGACTAGATGGGCTGAGGCCCGATTCAGCATGGCTCTTCTTATGTTCTTATGTTAAGTCCCATCATCCGTGGTCCACCCTACTCCGAACTGCACCAGGATGTAAACTGGGTCATGGGGGCTTTGTGTGCAAAGTGTGGTCTTCCTCAATCACTGGATGAGGGTTGCAGCGGACTTGGGAAGTGAATGGAGGTACTGGAAATCCCATCATGCATGGTCCGCCCTCCTCTAAACTGCAGTTGGATGGAGTGTGGGTACATGTGGGCATTGTGTGCCAAGTTTGGTGTTTATCGGTCTTGGTTCTGGGCCGCAGTGGTCTGTGGGGAATGAAGGGTTTGAAAGTACTACAAATCCCATAATCCATGGAGGTATGTCAAGTCCCATCATCCATGGTCCACCCTCTTCCAAACTGCAGTACAATGTAGCGTGGGTCATAGGGGCTCTGTGTGTCAAGGTAGGTTACTGTCAATTCAGGCCATACACAATGTCCCATGAGCTGAGGCCTACTCGGGATAATCAAGTTAATGAAGCCTTACTGTCAATTTTGGGCCTGGTCTGTGATTTATAGGGGCTACAATGTTGTTTGGGAAGTGAATCAGGTGAAGGTACTGCAAATCCCATTGTTCGTGGCCCATCCTGCCCTAAACCACACCAGGTCGTGAAGTGGGCCATTGGTCTCTTGTTTGCCAAGTGTGTTCCTGATCTGTCATTGCTGTGGGCCACAGTGACTGACTGCCTGAGGCCTTTCCTTTTCCCTCTGAGTCACTTTAGAATGTTGGAATGTGGTTGGCCAATCAGAGTCCTTTATGCAAATACCATTTCAGTGGCGACCAATCCCCTCTGTCTGGGGCCGTAGAATGTTGGAGTTCTGAGGCTGGCCAATCAGAGCCCTTTATGCAAATAATCCCACAGTTGCAGCTAATCGAAATGCTGGCACATATTCCTCCCGTCGCACCACCACACCACTGCCCGCGAACACTGACTTTTATTATATAGATAGATAGATAGATAGAGAGAGAGAGAGAGAGAGAGAGAGAGAGAGAGATGGAAACTCTATGTCTTTGGTATTACTCTCAATGGCTAATAAAATAAAATATTTAAAATAGTTGAATCAAAAAGCTTATAAAGGCAATGCAAATGCCATTGGCCTAAATCTAGAGGTGGATCTATTGAACTAATGGGAACTTGGTATGTCAGAACATTTGTAAGTTCAGATGTGAGTCTAGTATAGTTTGGATTAGCTGTTAAAGGCAATGAAATAGTAAAATATGAAACATTACGTTATCTCAGCAAATACAACCTTTGACATTTCACTGTGAAATCTCTTTACTTTGTGCCAAACATTGTTTAAAAATGAGATGTCTTTTCGAAGTTGAGGTGCCAGAGCTGAAGAGTTCCTCAATAGAAGTTGGATCTGGCCACGGTAGTCCATGCCTTAGTCACCTCCAGATTGGATTACTGTAATGCACTCCATGTGGGGCTGCCCTTGAAGACAGCCTGGAAGTTTCAGTTGGCCCAATGGGCGGCAGCCAAATTGCTAACTGGAGCGTCCTACAGGGAGCGGTCAACCCCCCTGTTGAAGGAGCTCCGTTGGCTGCCGTTCATCTTCCGGTCCCAATTCAAGGTGCAGGTCTTACCTACAAAGCCCTGAACGGTTTGGGACCTGCCTACCTGCGTGACTGCATTTCTGTCTACGAACCCAGGCTATCTCTTCAATCATCTGGAGAGGCCCTACTCTCGCTTACGCCACCTTCGCAGGCATGTTTGGTGGGGACGAGAGAGAGGGCCTTCTCTGTGGTGGTCCCCCAACTCTGGAACTCGCTCCCCAAGGACAAGCCCCCACATTGGCAGTTTTTAGGAGGAGCCTGAAAATATGGCTGTTCCAATGTGCCTTCCCTGAATAAAGTAAATAATGTCCCTGTCGTAACGCAGAGACCAAGTAGCCAAGCCCAAGAGTAAAAAGGGGGTAACAAAAGTTTATTTAGACAATAAATGGTAAGGGGACAAACAAAAAATCAGCCAACTCGGCTAAAAAAACCCTTAAAATCCCAGGAAAACCCAACAAAAACACTGTAGCTAGATGCAAAACAAACACAGGACGTCCGTCTGCGACGTCCGATATGAGAAGATCCAGAAGAGTAGTCACAAGAGTAGTGGGTCAAGGGCAGGAGAATGACGGATGAAAGGAGGAGACAGTCCAAGGATAATCAGGAGCTGAGTATACAGGAATAACATAAATCATAGTCCCCATAAAACATAGTGTCAGCCTCCCTCCATGTCATGCAATACCAAACTCTGTAGTAGGAACTCATGGTAGACTCAGCGGAGAAAAAGCCCCGCCACAGGAATACGCGGCAGCAACTAAACAGAAAAACAGACATTGAATCCCAATCCCCCCACCATTTCCCAAACATCAGCTAGAGCTGCCACAGCAGCTCACCCAAAGAACAAGGTGGAGAAGTAGCCCATAACTCACGAGTAGCTGGAACCAGGAACAAGACACACGATAGTAGGATCACGGGAATGCCAGACACAAGAATTAGATATCAACTCTTTGACCGCCGCAAATGCAGCCCCATAAACCCATTCTTTATATAGCCCCTTACACATCAGAGTCGTCTGAAGACCCTCCTTGGTCATGAGCAGGGCTGTCCAACTGGCGGCCCCGGGGCCGTACACGGCCCCCCAGCCTGTTGGACACGGCTCCCGCTATGCCCCCGGCCGCCATTTTTATTTTTTTTTAAAAAAAATTCTAATTTTTTATTTTAAAAAATGGCGGCCAGGGGGGGGGGGCGGGGCAGGGAAGAGAAAGTGAGCTGGCCCCTCCTCCTTTGCCCCTCCTCCTTCCCCTCCCCGCACTGCGGCTCGAGATCGGAGCCGCGGCGCGTCCGCGGGGGAGGAGGAGGGGCGAAGGAGGAGGAAGTTAGCTGGCTGCCTTCTTCCTCTGCCCCTCCTCCTTCCCCACCCCCGTGCCAGCGCTTGGGATCGGGGCAAGGGCACGGGCAGGGGGAAAGAGGAGGGACGAAGGAGAAGGCAGTCAGCTGACTGCCTCCTCCTTCATCCCTCTTTCCCCCCGCGCGTGCCAGCGCCCAGGATCCGGGCAAGGGCGCGGTGGGGGGAAAGAGGAGGAGGAGGAGGAGGAGAGTTCTTCCTCCTCCTCCTCCTCTTCCACCGGCGCCGCTGCTTGGTCATGAGCATCAGCTGCTTCATTACCTGCAGCTGCTATGCTCTGTGCATTTCTCCAATTCTGCCAGCGATCCTGGAAACTTAAAGTATCCCACTCTGCTTCTGAAGTTTCAGAAGGCCAATCTTGATCGCTATCAAATCCCAGGAAAGTGTCAGTACTAGACTCTTCATTACATACATCCCTTACTTCTTGAACCAATGTCCAGTCTAATGCGGCATCACTCTCTTCTGACTGCCTTTCTTCATTCCCAGAGAAACCTTCAAAGGTTTCTGAATCAGAAGGAGCTCTAAGCATCTGCCGGATCCTATTTCTCTGTTCCACACCTTCAAGACTGGAATCACTAGCAGCCCTCTTTATCCCAGCTGCAGAGTCTTGATTACACAGAGCCTCACCCCATTCCATACTATTGCTTGATGCTAATGACCCAGCGTCTTCCTTATCACTACTAGGAGTAGAAGCTGAAGACTCAATTACAACAGTCCTGCTGTGATCAATTTCTTGCAAAATGTCCTCATAAGCACTTTAATAACCTGTTGAGTCATCTGTCCCACATTATCCTTTAAAACCTTTCCTGTTACATACATTCTACCTCTGTTCGCAACCAGTGTTTATGTTTTTCCTACATCAGTATAAATTCTTTCAACCTTAGATTAACTTTGTGTGTGTGTGTGTGTGTGTGTGTGATTTGAACCCATTTCTAACTCATCCTGCACTGAAAAGCAACGTTTGCAATTCCTTTTCCCCATAACAACAATTCTCTTGAAATGAGCAAATTATGTGACTCAACATCCCTAAATTCCCAAATAACTTTGTTGTTCCAGAAGTATGAGATTGAGCTCTGGCCTCTGAAATAACTTGCAGCATTGCGTAACCCCATTAACACCTTTAGCTCAATGTTTCTTTTCTGATCCTCTTTAAACTTGAGAGGTAACCATGAGTACAAGGTTTTGCAATAGTCTAACCCCGAGGCTGTGAGAATCAACATGGTGTTAGTGTTTTTAGCTGTACTTGGAAATGTATAAAGTACTAGTTCAGAATGTGAGCCCTGTCACATCATGGAACATTTATTCTACACGCTACTTCTGCTGTGGGGGAGAATGATCTTCATTGTCAAGCTCTTTATTCAGAAATTATAACTAGTATTTAGAAACACTATTCTTGGCATAATTAAAATTTTATCTTAGTTTTAAATTTTCTTCACTTGTGTGCTTTCGTTCCTGATTGACTTAAGGAGTAATCATTAGGGACCAGAAAAGTTAAATGCAAGTATTTCATTCTTCCAAATGGAAAATGCCTAAGTACTGTATATAAAACTAGCTGTACCCGGCACGCGTTGCTGTGCCCTATTTAGGAGATGCGAGATGTAAGGGTTGGAAATGATGTTACTTACGGTCTTGGTGGGGTCATGTAGGCATGAATTGCACACTTTCTATGTGTGCTCCAAATGATGTCATCTGGAAGCATGAGTTGTATTGTCTTATATAGCGGAGGAAGTGTTTTGATTCTGGAGTGTGTCCACTCAGCAAAGTCTGTAGTGGTTGTGGAGGAGTGGCAAGTGGTGGTAGAGAGACTTTACCGGCTAGGCAGCACATTCCTGTTGTTTCTGCTGGGTATTTCAGGGCTTTGCAGTGTGTGCAGATGTGCGTTAGGGTGCCAATGTCGGCCTCTGGCACCATGCTGTAGTCTTCTGCAGCGTTGTATCTGAAGGCTAGGCGGTGGAATTGGTTGTGGTGTTTTGAAGTTTGTTTTCTGTGTTGCGACGTTGTGTTTCTGCGCTCCTTGCGTGCTGCTGTTGTGTTGCATTTCTGCGTCTTTGTTGTTCCTGGCTGCGCGCTTCTTCTTGTCGTGCAGTTCTTTGCATTTGGTTCTCAGCTGTGCGTCGTGCAGTGACCTGTTGTCTGTGTCTCTGTTGCGCAGTGTGTTTCTGTTCTGGCGTTTGTTCTGCCCTTTTTTGTTTGATGTATGTAGCGTTGTGAGTGTGTCGTCCGATGCTGTTATTTTTATAAGGCATGGCTTGTCTTTTGGGTCAGTTTATGTCTGTGTGGAAGGAAGGAATGGTTTTAGTTTGTGGTGTTTGTAGGTGTTGTGTGTACGGGGTCCTGTAAGGTTGGTGGGATGGATTGTGTGTTGTGTTGTGTGGGTAGGAATTTGCTGGAGAATTGCTCCCTCAGAGTTTGGTTTTGGCAGTTTAACCCTCAAACACCAACTGAAATCTCTCAGCATTCTATCCTAGCCTTGGATGGCTCTTGCCAGCGTTGCTATGGTTACAGCAGTTATGCAAATCCGCCCTTACTGGCAGCCAATCATGTTGTTCAGAATGTAGAGGCTGGGTGAGTCGTTGGCTGCCCCGGAGGATACTGGGAAATGTAGTTTAATTTTTACTCGTTGTTTTGGGGGCCTTTTAGGTTTGGGGGGGGAAGTTTCTTTGCTACAAACGTACCTTGCTTGAGGCCTATTTATTTATTTATTTATTATTCGATTTTATATTCTGCTCCTCCCAGCAGGCTCGGGGCGGATCACAAAATACAAGCATACAATAAACATGCGATAAAACAGTAAAAACATGCAATAAAACATACAGTAAAAACACAATACGTAGCCATGGTGGTACAGGTCTACAAAACCTTGACTGAAGCGAGACGGACCAAATTAAATTTGGATTTACCCGAACGCTAATCTGAAGAGGGTCGTCTTGCATTCCCTTCGAAAGGGGAGGAGTTCAGAGACCGCTCGAATGTGGTCGGGGAGCGAATTCCAGAGTACTGGGGCCGCTACAGAGAAGGCTCTCTGTCTTGTGCTGGACAAATGGCAGGAGCGGGACGATGGTACAACCAACAAATTTCGCTCTTCCGAGCGCAGTGATCTCGGGGGAACGTACGTGGTAAGGCGGTCCCTCAGGTACACAGGCCCTAGACCGTGCAAGGCCTTAAAGGTTAAAACCAGCACCTTGAAGGCAATCCGGTACTCGATGGGAAGCCAGTGCAGTTGCCGGAGGATGGGAGTAATGTGCTCCCTCACTGGTGCTCCCACCAGCAAGCGAGCCGCGGCATTCTGCACCAGCTTGAGTTTCCGGATTGTCGACAAGGGAAGGCCGACGTAGAGGGCGTTACAGTAATCCAGCCTCGAGATGACCGTCGCTTGGATCACCGTGGCCAGGTCATCCCTGGACAGGTAGGGGGCCAGTCGCCTAGCCTGTCGTAGGTGGAAGAATGACGTCTTGCTGACCATGGGGACCTGGGCCTCCATGGTCAGCAAGGAGTCCAACCTAACACCCAAGCTCTTAACCAAGGGTGACGGGCTAAGTTGCTCGCCATCCAGGGTAGGCAACCAGCACTCATCCAGCCCAGATCGACCAGGCCACAAGATCTCCGTCTTCGACGGGTTCACCTTCAGCCGGCTGGCACGCAGCCATCCAGTCACGGCTTCCAGGCATAGATGGAAACAATCGTCTACGGTATCCGGCCTTCCGTCCATTCTCAGCAGAAGCTGGGTGTCATCAGCGTACTGATAACACTCCAGACCAAAGTCGCGGGCCAGCTGGGCCAGGGGCGCATGTAAATGTTAAATAATAAGGGCGAGAGGATGGCCCCTGGGGGACCCGCAACAATGGGAGCCTCCCGGAGACCTCCAGTTGGTCTGTAATGGCGACAAGCACGGTCTCCGTCCCATGCCCAATACGGAAGCCGGACTGGAAGGGATCGAGTCCAGCTGTGTCTTCCAAGTACCGCTGCAGCTGATCCGCTGCTGCCCTCTCAATTACCTTGCCTAAAAGAGGCAAATTGGACACAGGCCGGTAATTGGAGGGAGCCGAAGGGTCTAGGTTCGGCTTCTTCAGCAGTGGTCTTACCATTGCCTCTTTCAAACCCCCTGGGAACACCCCTTGCTCAAGGGAGCTGTTGATAATCTTTCCCAGGGGGTCTCGTAGCCCCTCCTGTTGGCAAGTATTGTTTTTCTGCGTTGTATGGTTTCTTTGTTTGAGGTATACATCACATGACGTGAACCCATTTATATAATAGATGAGCTGAATTCTGACTCTGGATTTGAAGGCATCAAGTCAGTTTGATGAAAAAGGAAGAATATGGCAGGCTGATCAAATGGAGAAGTGTGTCTGGGCCAGCTTCACCATGTTGGATGTAGTACTGGACAAAACAAAAACTGTTTGCCAATAAGGTAGAAATGAAGATTCTGCTTTTCTTAAAAGAGGAAGCGTTGGTATAGGTCAGGGCTGTCCAACTTCTACGGGCCCAAGGGCCGAATTCCGTCACTGATCACCTGGGGGCCGAAGGGTCTGCCTCCGCCCCGGCTCCGCCTCCCAGCTCCGCCCCTCCCCGGCTCCAATTTACTTACAATTGACCTTGAGTTGTGGAGTTGTAGTTCACCTCCATCCAGAGAGCACTGTGGACTCAAATAATGATGGATCTGGACCAAACTTGGCATGAATACTCAATATACCCAAATGGGAACACTGGTGGATTTGGGGGAATGTTTCCTAATACCTTTGAGTTATTTGAGTCCACACTCAAATTGGGACACACCAAAAACCCCAAACACCTCAATGCCGTCGCAGGGCTTGATGGGGCCCCCTTTCCCAGAGGCGGGTGGAGGAGGCCCAAAGAGCTCCCTCCCTCCCTGAAGGGAAAACAAGCCACGGGGGCAGGCGCAAAGGAAGCCACGTTGCGCCCTGCACGCGGGGGAAGGCAGCACAACAAGGGGGAGGGGGCGCAGAGGAGGGAAGAAAGCGTCACCAAGGAAAACCGCCGCTGAGGGACCCCTCCCCCCTCACCCAACGTCCCACTGTTTTTAGATTGATTGATTCGAGCCAGGCCCTTCCTTACCCATACTGCGGGAGCCCCGCCACAGGGCCGAGCGCCAACGCCGCCGTCCCCAAAGAGCCCGCTGAGCCGAGGCCAAGCTCAGGCCGGGCGCGGCGGCTCTCCCAGCCGCGGGGCAGGAAGCGAGGGCCCTCCACAGGAAGAGGTCGGAGCCAGGAGGGGCTTTCCTGCCTCACTCCCCTCCCCTCCCTCTCTCTGAGGGAATGGGGGCTGGCCTGGAAGCAGCCGCGAGGGGGGAGGAGGCGCGCGCCCAGGCCGGCCAAAAATCCCGCGGGACCCGAGATTTTGGCAGCTATTGCGAGACTACGCAGCCACAGACGGGATTACGATCTCCCTCGAAATCCCGTCTGTGGCTGGCGAGTCTCACGATGCTTGCCTAAACCCGGAAATAGGGGTTTTTAAAAAAAAAAAAAAATTTATTTTTTATTTTTTATTTGTATTTTATTAAAACAAGTTAGGGGGCCGTAGGGAAGGGGCTCGGGGGCCGTGTACGGGCCCAGGGCCGCCTGTTGGACAGCCCTGGTATAGGTAAACTGTTTCTTGCTGTCTCCTTGCTTTTCAGTTTCTTTTGATATTATTTTATGCTAGCCGGGTGAAATTATATTTAGGTGTGTGCAATAACCTGCAGTCAATTCTTTCCATTAAAACATCTCTGTAAGGGAGGCTAGTCCGGGAGAGTTCTTTGCCCAGGGACACTCGCCGACTGTACATAGCCCTTCTTTGGGGCTAAATGAATACTCAAAATGAAGTTCCAAAAATAGCAACAACATATTGTGGTTGGGCTCTTGTGTGTAATTTAGAAAACAAAGCTAGATGATGGTATGTCAATCAGCAATCAATACTACAATATAACAGCCTTTTAAATCCCTTTATCTCTACTTTCAGTTGAAATTGAGCAGTGAAATGCATTGCAGCAGAGATATAGCAGATCAGAGTCTGCAAAGTGGCTTCTCATAGTGGAAAAAATTCAACCAGCTATTCAAACTTTTCAGATGAGAAAACCAGGCCCGGATTAACTCTTTTTGGCGCCCTAGGCCACACATTGGAAGCCACACCCCCAGGCCGATGCTGAGCATGCGCGTCAGAGGCCCTAGGGGCGGGGCTTCCCTCCGCATCTTCCTCCTTGCGCTGGGCGCCCCTCCTTCCTTGAGTGAAGGAAGGAGGGGTTGACACGAGCAAGAAAGAGATCCGTCCGGCGCGAGCGAGGAAGAGGCGGAGGGAAGCCGCGTCAGAGGCCCTACGGGCGGGGCTTCCCTCTGCGTCTTCCTCGCTTGCGCCGGCCCCTCCTTCCTTCACTCAAGGAAGGAGGGGCGTGTGCGAGCAAGGAAGAGGTGGAGGAAGCCCGCCTCTAGGCCTTGACACTTCCTCGCCGCTTCTCGCTCGCGCGCCCCTCCTTCCTTGAGTGAAGGAAGGAGGGGCCGGTGTGAGCAAGGAAGAGGCGGAGAGAAGCCGCGTCAGAGGCCCTAGAGGCCTATGGCGCTCCAGGTGCAGAAGCGCCCGAAGATTGACCTTTTTTAAAATAAAAATATTTGGGGGGGTCCGGATCTGCGCCCCCCCCCCCATGGCTGCGCCCTAGGCCGTGGCCTAGTGTGGCCTTATGAATAATCTGGGCCTGGAGAAAACACAAAATATGTCCTCCTGCCCCCCCCCCCCCTTTGTGGGGTGGCTTATTGATCCTTTTGTGAGCAAAATTCAAAATTAAGGCTATGATTTATAAAGGCCTAAGTGACTTAGGTCTGATAAAAGACTTGCAGTTTTTCCTTGAGTTACATCCTTCAAAGGATTCCTCTGCAAGTCTTGCCACTTCTCCGTTGTCTTAACACTTCTGCCCCAGCTTCTGCTAACCTAGCAGTTCAAAAACATGCAAATATGAGTAGATCAATAGGTACTGCTCCGGTGGAAAGGTAACGGCGCTCCATGTAATCATGCTGGCCACATGACCTTGGAGGTGTCTATGGAATGTGGCGCAGCTGGCTGGGAGTCAGCTGCATAAGATCTCTACTGACCAGAAGGTCATGAGTTCGAGGCCTGCCCGGGTCGGGGTGAGCTTTCGACCAATTGTGTAGCTCGTTGTCTGTCTATATATGTTGTATTATATACACAAACAATTACTGTAGAAAAGTAGCAGCTAAACCAAGAACGGGACAGTGCATATACTCAGTGTTCAAATGTATCAAAATAGACGTATTATTTTAGTTTCATAAGCTAAATAACCATCATACATATTTCGTGTAAGACATACAAACTTAGTAATAATCAAGGCAATATCATGGTATGGTACATGCCTTGATTATTACTAAGTTTGTATGACTTACACAAAATATGTATTATGGTTATTTAACCCAGTGTTTCCCAACCAGTGTGCCGTGGCACACTAGTGTGCCGTGAGCAATCATCAGGTGTGCCGTAGGAAATTGGAACCTCCAATACCCTTTCTTCCCCCTCCTGCCAAACACTTTTTCTTCTCCACTCGGGCTCCCTTCTTCCCAGCCTCGCTCTGCTTGCTTTGCCTTGCTTTGCTCACGCTGCCTCTTCTGCGGGAGGGGGGAGGGAGGAAGACGTGACCCGTGCGGGTGCTACTGCGCAGACTCACCCCACGTCTTCCTCCCCCCCCCTCCACAGTGCTCTCTGGATATAGGTGAACTACAACTCCAAAACTCAAGGTCAATGCCCACCAAACTCTTATAGTATTTTCTCTTGGTTATGGTAGTTCTGTGTGGGAAGTTTGATTCCATTCCATCTTTGATTGCGGGTGAACTATAACTCCCAGCTGTTGAGCAAGACCTTCGCGTGTGTCTTTCTGCCATTCCTGCCAGGATAGCTATGTTGTGTTCATTGAAACAGGCCCAGGTTTCACACTAGGTGTATAAATACATTTTAAAAACATATTAACTATATGTATTACTGTGTTAGAGTGTCATTTTGTGTCATTTTGGTTGGTGGTGTGCCCCAGGATTTTGCAAATGTAAAAAGTGTGCCGCGGCTCAAAAAAGGTTGAAAAACACGGAATTTGATAAAAAAGAAAAAAACTTATTTCTTCTCCTAATAACAGCAGCTAGGATGGTATATTCAAAATATTGGAAATCTGATAAGTGTCCGAATACTGAAGAATGGTTACTTAAAGTTATAGACAATATACAAATGGAGAGACTAACAGAAAGGATAAGAGAAAGTACGATAAAAGAAAGTAGCTATGAGGACAAATATGATCTGTTTACTAATTACTGTAATAAAGAACACAATATTACAATAGATTTAAAAGATTAATGGGCAGGTAAAGTAATAGTCTGATTATATGTGAGAAATATAGGGTAAGAGAGAAAAAAAACTCTGTTTATGCCACCTCTCCTTTTATTTTATCATAGGATATTGGGAAGTTATGAAGAATGGATGAATAACAAATATTGCGGTTAACAACAGGAAATCATATGCTTTGCCCTACACACTTTTGCTATATTCTGTGCACCCTTTTACTACTTTTCTACCCTTTCCCCCTCTATCCAAATCCCCTCCCCCCTACGTCTCTACTTTCCTATCCCTTTTCCCCCAGATCTTATAGCTACTTGTAGCTTGTATGTTATGTGTTGGTAGGAATGCCCTACCAAACTCTGTATGTTATGTTACTTCTTTTTAATGGAAACTAATAAAAACTATTTTTTAAAAAAATAATAATAAAAAAGAAAAACACTGGTCTATGGCATTGAATGTTTGCTTGTATACAGTATGTGCATTGTGATCCACCCTGAGTCCCCTGCGGGGTGAGAAGGGCGGAATATAAATAATGTAAATAAATAAATAAATAAATAAATATGGGCAACGCCTGCTCTTTGGCTTAGGCATGGAGATGAGCACCAACCCCCAGAGTCGGACACGACTGGACTTAATGCCAGGAGAAAACCTTTACCCATTATTATTATTATTATTACATGCAAGGCATGCAGAGTTCTATTTTTACAAGTAAGTTCATTCTGATCACAATCTTCATTCATTTTTTTCTCCTTCTTCTTCTTCTTCTAGGCATTGCTTCTATGACAGTTCCAGTATACATTGCGGAAGTTGCGCCACCCCATCTAAGAGGCAGATTAGTAACTATGAATACACTCTTCATCACAGGAGGACAGTTCTTTGCAAGTGTTATAGATGGAGCCTTCAGTTATCTTCCAAAAGATGGATGGAGGTTGGTTGTATGGTTTTCTTTTAAATTTAAAGTGAAATTGCAGTATTTCCTTTGAACCATTGTTTAAAAAGGATGAACGCTGCCAAGGGTGAAACAAATATACCTCTCAATATTGTATTTAAAAATGCAACCAGAAAACGGTTTCCTTGCACACTTGACATGAATTGGTTATTTTTTTACAGGCAGTCCCTGAGTTACAAACATCTAACTCAGGGGTGGGCAATTCTTTTTTCCAAGGGGCCACACGAGAGCCAAACAATATTATGGAGGGCCGCACCTGAAGGCTGAACTACATTCTACATCAGTCTTTCTCAACCAGTGTGCCGTTGCACGCTAGTGTGCCGTGACAGACCTCCTGCTGTGCCGCGAGAAAAGCTCTCTGCCCCCCTTCCTCCCCCCTCCTGCTGAACTCCTGCTGCTAGGGGGAGGAGGAAGGGCCGGGCAGTGGCGAAGAAAAAGAAGAAGGGACCGGGGCGCCGCCTCCTTCGGCCGTTTCCCCAGCCAGCCTCTAATCCGCCATGATTCCCACCATGACTCTCGCCCCTCGCTCGCTGAAGCCGCGTGAAGGAGCCCCACCCACTGAAGCCCGTCCACCGCTCATGCTCCTCCTCTGTAGGAGAGCTGAAGCTGGGGAGAGGGGATGGGGCATGGCACGACCTGTAGGAGAGCTGAAGCTGGGGGGAGGGGGCGGGGCTCTGCCCCCTCCCTCAGCTTCGGCACTCCCAGAAGCTGCTCCAGCCTTGAGGGGACAGTGCCAAGCCGAAGAAGCAAACCATACAATGCAAAGAAATGTCATGCAGTAAGGGCATGCAATGCAATCAGAGTGAGTGCACCTCTAAGTAGAGATAATAGTAAACAAGAGAAGCCTCACAGTTATATATAAAGCATTTATCAAAAGCACATGTGTGAATACAATTCAAATATAGCACAATTACATAGCTCAGAGCACATAGCATGTGGCATCAATGGGAATATAAACAAGTGAAAACTGTTCAACACATACAATATGAAGCCTAATCAATGGTAAGCATGAATGCACATCAGTTAAAGAGGCAGTGTGAGGTAATCGTTCAACACAAGGTAATCGTTCAGCACATAGTAATTGTTCAGCACATAGTAATCGTTCAGCACATAATGGTACATTTAGATAGAGCTACACATATGAATGTTCAGGGATGTGAGGAAAGGACGCAGCAATGTGCCTGGGGATGCAAGGCGGACAAGCCGCGGCTTCTCTGGCGTCAATAGCAAGGAACGTTCGTTGTTTAGAAAGAGGTGGGACACCGTCGTGTACTGACGTGTCCTGGGTCTACCTTTCGAGTTGGGGGTCCAACAATGCGAGGTAGGTACTCACTCGGGAACGGGAAGGTCCGTGGGGTTGAGCCGCGGGTCCCGGGATTCAATTGGCATGTAGCCGTAAAGTGAAAGTAAAGTCGCAAAGCTGCTGCAAACGAAAATCTCGTAGCATGAATGGCAGAAGGAAAGCCTTTGCCGGAATGGTGAAGCACACAGGGCAATGACGCTTCACACCATGGGTGGAAGCCTTGCCAACGGCTTAGAGTGACTTGGCACCATAGCGTTTTGCCGTTTCGCGGGTTTCGCTTCGTCAGGGCAATTACGAGGTGGTTACACAGAAGTCAAGCAGTGGAGCGTTCCTAAGATGAACAATGCGATAAAAAGCAACGGTCAGCACAACTAAATAGCAAGCTAAAAATAGGAACATGGGCCTTCCGTAAGGGTTACATACCAAACAAAATAATCATCAGGGCTTCACAAGTTGAAGATCCTTTCAGGCTGGAATCAGCACTTAAAATGGGAGGAAGAGAAAGATTTATAGGGTTTCAAAGAGTAGAGCAGGTGATTAGGTAAGAAGATGGGGGATTGATAATTGGTCGTTGAGCCCAGCTGGGGACTCGCTGGAGAGGAGCACAATCCACTTACATTCAGCTTGCAAGAGGGCCCTCTCCAGGTTGCCATGAGAATTAGTTTTGACCTTTTCTAATCCATATACACTGAAAGAGTCAGGAGAGTGTTTTTTCTCCAAAAATGGGTATACAGAGCTGAATCTTGGGAGTGGCAGCGGATTCTAGATTTATGCTCCAGAACTCTCGTCTTCAGCATTCGGGAAGATTCACCCACATAATGGTACCCACAAGAACATTCCAAGCAATATATTATTCCGGAGGTGGCACATGTGATCTCATCATACAGCTTGAGATTTCTAAGGGTCGTTTTGTTCTGGATGGTGGTGGATTTATTGATTTGATGGCAAATGCTGCACCTGGCACATGGTTTTGTTCCTGGGTTTGGGCCATTTGCAGGTTTCTTAGATTGGTAGGTAGATTTAATGAGCATGTCTTTTATGTTTTTCGTTCTTTTATAGGCTACAAGAGGGGCTCTTGTAAGCCTGATATGGAAGAGATCATGGGCCAGAATTTGTTGACAATACCCGGTTTGATTGGAATGTCTAGTTAGTGTCAAGGGCCAAATGACCCTATTGTTGGTTTTTTGGGGGGTCGTTTTTAGTAAGGTGTTCCTGGGTATATGGTCTGCTTTAGCTTTACATTTGTCTATCACAGATGCAGGGTAATGGCGGGCACGTGGGTGTTTTCGAGGCGTGATACCTCTTGGATGTAATCAGTATGAAAAGATGAGTTTCTCTTGACCCTTATGAATTGACTATAGGGAGATTTTGCTTCAAAGAAAATGCATGAAAACTCCGGTAGTCCAGCAGAGAGTTTCTATCTGTTTTTATGAAAGTTGCGAACTTTCAAATTTTTGTTGTTGTTGAATACTGTTAAATCTAGAAAATTAACTGATGTAGTGCTGGACTGTACCGTGAAGCGTGTGCTGGAGTGCCAGGAGTTGAGCCATTTGCTGAAATCAGCAATGTTGGTGTTGTGATGTAGGACGATCATTACGTCATCAATATAGCGCCAGTATCCGCGTATGGATCTGGACATGGGGCCTGATGTTAAGTTGGTGTGTTCAAGGTGATTCATGAATAGTATGGCTATGGTCGGAGCTACGGCGGTCCCCATGGACACTCCATGGCGTTGTAGGTAGTAATTGCCATCAAAAGAAAAATAATTATATTCAGTGACGCCGTCGTATAATTCTAAAATAAAATTCGTGGGAGGGTCATTAGGATCAGTGCGAGAATCCAAGATGTTGGCTATAATGTGTCTCACCTGGTCTGTTGGGATATTCGTGTAAAGGGACTCCACGTCTGCGGTGACGAGGAGGTCACCTGGTTGCATGGGAAAATTCTCAATGATGTTAATGAAATGAGTGGTGTCTTTGATAAAGGTGGGAGCTTTAGATGTATAGGGTTGGAGAATGTGGTCCAGGTATTTAGACAGGGGTTCTAATAGGCCTGAATTTGCAGAAATTATTGGTCTACCAGGGGGGGGGCGTCTTGATTTATGAATTTTTGGGAGTAAATATAGTACTGGTGTTCTGGGCGATGTGTTAAACAGATATTTGGCTAGTTTCAGAACACCAGTACTATATTTACTCCCAAAAATTCATAAATCAAGACGCCCTGGTAGACCAATACTTTCTGCAAATTCAGGCCTATTAGAGAACCCTGTCTATACCTGGACCACATTCTCCAACCCTACACATCTAAAGCTCCCACTTTATCAAAGACACCATTATTTCATTAACATCATTGAGAATTTTCCCATGCAACCAGGTGACTCGCCACCGCAGACGTTGAGTCCCCTTTACATGAATATCCCAACAGACCAGGCGCAGACACATTATAAAGCCAACATCTTGGATTTCTGCACTGATCCTAATGACCCTCCCACGAATTTTATTTCCAGAATTATAGCGCAGG
Source organism: Anolis apletophallus (assembly GCA_030556195.1). Taxonomy (NCBI): domain Eukaryota; kingdom Metazoa; phylum Chordata; class Lepidosauria; order Squamata; family Anolidae; genus Anolis; species Anolis apletophallus. The sequence continues at coordinate 9,929,795 of JARBWK010000012.1, forward strand.
CCACTGAATATAATTATTTTTCTTTTGATGGCAATTACTACCTACAACGCTCATGGAGTGTCCATGGGGACCGCCGTAGTCTCGACCATAGCCATCACTGTTCATGAATCACCTTGAACACACCAACTTAACATCCGGCCCCAGGTCCAGATCCATACGCGGATACTGGCACTATATTGATGACGTAATGGTCGTCCTACATCACAACACCAACATTGCTGATTTCAGCAAATGGCTCAACTCCTGGCACTCCAGCATACGCTTCATGGTACAGTCCAGCACTACATCAGTTAATTTTCTAGATTTAATATTCATGAACAACAATAAAATTTGAAAGTTCGCGAACTTTCATTAAAAACAGATAGAAATCTGCTTAACTACCGGAGTTTTCTACATTTTCTTTGAAGAAAATCTCCCCTATAGTCAATTATAAATCTAGAATCCGCTGCCACTCCCAAGATTCAGCTCTGTATACCCATTTTTTGGAGAAAAAACAACTGAAGCTTTCTCACTAATCTTGTTTCCACAACAAGTCAAATTTTTCAAAATGCAACTATCACAGGGACAGGAAATGATGTGAAATCTTCTGAACAGTGAAATCTTTTGCACAGACAGCAAAAGAAACACCACAGGGGTCTTAACTTTCCCCTATGCTCTCCAAAACTAAAATATGGATAAAGTTACATTTAAAACGTGCCTGTTCTGACCTACATACAAACTCAACTTAAGAACAGACCTTGTTTGTAACTTGGAGACTGCCAGAATTCACATTCTTGGAATCTTTTTTGTCTTTTGTTAACTGTGGTCCTCAATGTTTCCATTGACTGAATCTTTTCAGTTAACAATTGTTAGAGAAGTCCAACTAAAACGTACACATGGATTGAACCAAGTGTTATGCATCGCAGCATAAAAAGGTTTTAAGGGAATGCCTCCAGTATGCGTGGTTTCCTTCTCTGTGCACTTAAATCCAGTCCTTTGCTAGTTATTTGCAAGAATAGCTGTTCAAAAAACCAAAACTCCCTTTAAAAACAGTAATTTTGAATGGATGTTTATGTTCTTCCAAATTTCCTTTAATTTATTCTGAAGACAATGGGACTTGTGTTTAGGAATGCAAAGAAATTTCATTGAAATTGATGGTTTCAATGAAGATAGCCTTATCACATCTACTCAGACCTGTGGCAAGAAAATGCATTATTATGATGATGATGATGATGATGATTATTATTATTATGGCATGGGAGGCCCTATGGTGCTTTGCAGCCCCATGGTGTTTTGCAGCAGCTGCAGAGCTGTTTGGACTGGAAGTCAGCCTGAAGAAAACGGAAGTCCTCTACCAGCCCGCACCACAGGAAGAACACCATCACCCCCACGTCAGCATAGGCAAATCTGTGCTTAAATCCGTTCAGCAGTTCACCTACCTGGGAAGCATCATCTCTTCAGATGCCGAGATTGACAAAGAGATAGATCACAGATAATCAAAGTCATATAGTGCATTTGGAAGGCTTCACAAAAGAGTCTGGAGCAACAAGCACCTGAGGCAAAGCACAGAAATCAGTGTGTACAGAGCTATCGTACTGTCTATTCTCCTCTATGGGTCTGAAACATGGGTCACCTTTCGCCAACACCTACGACTCCTTAAACGCTTTCATCAGCGCTGTCTCCTCACAATCCTAAAAATACACTGGACCGACTATGTGACGAATATTGCTGTCCTTGAGCAAGCAGGCATCACCAGCATTGAGGCCATGATATTGAAAACACAGCTGTACTGGGCCGGGCACCTCTCTAGGATGGAGGACCACTGCCTCCCAAAGATACTACTCTATGGTGACCTTGCCACGGGTCAGCGCAAGAGAGGCGCCCCAAAAAAGAGATATAAGGACTCCCTGAAACAACATCTCAGGCTCGGCCAGATTGAACACCAAAAATGGTCCACCCTGGCCTCACATCGGGAGGCGTGGAGACGCCCTATCCACAATGCTGCGGCCTCTTTCGAGAAGACATGCCCAACGGGTCTCGAAGAGAAACGACAACGCAGAAAGAACCGCAACTTGGAAACAACATCACCCAAGCATACTTTTTGCTGTGCTTTCTGCAACCAAACTTGCCTATCTCAGATTGGCCGTTTTAGTCGTCAACTCGCTTGTAAAAAGCGTGGGATGAGTCCTTCCTAAGAACCTTCGTTCGCGAAGTAATGCCGAGAGATTATGGAGCCCCCGGTTGTATCAAATATGAGCAAGACTGGTGTGGCATCTCAAAAATAAAGCACATGTAAATACATTCATATATTTTAACTACAAACTCATTGTATTTAGTGTGTATAATTGAAATTTTTTTTGCACAGAACCATGATTCAGTCAGTAGACGAAATTGTCTAAACTCATTAAATTGCATGGTTAAGTGTGCAAGTTAGGGAAAATGCATAAACAAAAGTCTGAGCAAATTTAAAAATAGGGAAAGGGATTTTTATTATTATTTCTGCATGGAATATTAGAAGTAATATATTCAATAATAATATTATTATTAATAATAATCTTTATTTATAACCCGCCACCATCTCCGCAAAGGGGACTCGGGGCGGCTAACATGAGGCCAGGCCCAAAAGCAGTACAAAACAATAAAACACAAAATAGCAAGGGAAAAAATCATAACAAAATATATATAATGGTAAATAAATAAACAGTATTAACATCAACATGGTAAAATCAACACAACGGGCGGGCCAGATGTGTGGAATAAAATTTTAGAAGGTTAAAACCCTGGATGTGATAGGAGCTAAAAAAATGTATTTTTAAAAAAGCGGCCCAAGAAAGGAGGAGGAATGGGATTTAACCTTTATAAAGGGGGAGCTACTTTACCATGAGGGCAAATTATAGGTGGAAACAAACGATGAGTTAAATCAGGGGCGGGCAACCTACGGCCTGCGGGCTGGATGCGGCCCGGCAGGCAATTCCGTCCGGCCCGGGGAGAAGGGCGTCGGGGGCGGGGCCAAGAGGAAGGGGTGCCGCTGCCACCATCCCATTGTGGGCTCTGTGGTGCCTGTGTCAGCAGACAGGCCAGAGGAGCGGCAGCTTTGTAGTGCCTGCCATCCCTGGAGGCGATCCGGGCCTGCAGCGGGAGCATTTGGCGACTTACGGCGGCTGATCGCCCTGTCGACCCGGAAGACTTGATCATCTTCCGGGTCGCCAAGGCAATCAGCCGCCTCAGATTGCCGACTGCTCGCCCTGCAGGCCCGGGTCGCCTCCAGGGATGGTAGGCACTCCATAGCAGGGCGATCAGCTGGGGAACGGCTGGGGGTGAGAGTGGGCGGAGGCCTGTAGCCTCCGTCGCCTGCTGCTCTGCTCTTCTCTGCTGCGGCGGCGGCTGGGTCCGCTTTGCATCCTCTGGGCTGGGTCCATTGGGCCATTCCATCTTGGTTCGCACCTTGTCTCCTTGAATTTAATTTAATTTTAGTGGTTTTTATTATTATTTTATAATAATTTTATAATAATAATATAATTAATATTATAATATAATGTTATATTATATTATAATTTCAATATATTATAATGTCCATATATTTACTATAATATAATAATTATGATATTAATACTAATAATGACATGACAACTTACATGTCCGAACGCATCTCTTCTTATGAACCTTCAAGATGCTTAAGATCATCCGGAGAGGCCCTGCTCTCGGTCCCGCCTGCTTCGCAGGCGCGATTGGTGGGGGCGAGAGACAGAGCCTTTTCAGTGGTGGCTCCTCGGCTTTGGAACGCCCTTCCAAATGACATCAGATTAGCCCCCTCCCTCCTGACATTTCGCAGGAAGGTCAAGACCTGGCTATTTGACCGGGCATTTGCAAATGAAGTATGACGATCAAATAGAGACCTAAGGAACGAAGACGATGCAATTGGAAATCGACTTAATAATGAGACGCTGATATTGTGTTTTTAACGTTAAATGTTAAATTGTATATGTTGAAATTGTATTGATAATTGTTGATTTGTTTGCCTTGAGCAGTTCCTGCTATTTGTACACCGCATCGAGTCGCCTTCGGGCTGAGAGAGGCGGTCTAGAAGCAAAGTAAATAAATAAATAAATAAATAATATATGAATATTTCTTGATATATTAATATGTTAATATAAATGATGTGTATTATATAGTAAATATATTAAATAAATAAATAAATAAATAATGTAGATTAGAATGTAGTTCTGCCTTTAGGTGCAGCCCTCCATAATATTTTTTGGCTCTCGTGTGGCCCCTTAGAAAAAAATAATTGCCCACCCCTGGGTTAAATGGTCATTCTCCAAAAGCACATCGGAAGATCCAGGTTTTTAGCTCTTTCTTGGAGGCTGCTAGGGTAGGGGCTTGTCTAATCTCCCCAGGTAATGAGTTCCAGAGGTGAGGGGCCACAGCGGAGAAGGCCCTCTCCCCCGTACCCGCAAGTGGAGCCTGTGATAGGGGGAGGGGCGAAAGGATGGCCTCTTTGGAGGATCGAATAGAGCAGTGTTTCTCAACCAGTGTGCCGGGGCACACTAGTGTGCCGTGAGCGATCATCAGGTGTGCCGTGGGAAATTGGAACCTCCTGGAAGGGGGGGGAGAGTCTGATGTGTTGAAGTATAAAAACCCTAAGAAACCTACCTCAATAAAGGCACAAAATTACAAACACCCCCCCCCCTCCCCACCCGTTGTCTACTTGGTCTCTCCCTCTCCATGCATTGGGAAGACCCGCCTCCCTTTCCCCAAGTAGAGACCTCCTCTTGCCTCCTGGGGGTTCTCTGTGGGAAGTTTGGCCCAGTTCTATCATTGGTGGGGTTCGGAATGCTCTTTGATTGTAGGGGAACTACAAATCCCAGCAACTACAACTCCCAAATGTCAAGGTCTATTTCCCCTGAACTCCATCTGCGTTCCTATTTGGGCATATTGAGTAGTCATGCCGAGTTTGGTCCTGATCCAACATTGTTTGAGTCCACAGTGCTCTCTGGATATAGGTGAACTACAATTCCAAAACTCAAGGTCAATGCCCACCAAACTCTTATAGCATTTTCTCTTGGTTATGTGTTCTGTGTGGAAAGTTTGTGTCTTTCTGCCATTCTGCCATTCATCGAAACAGGCCCAGGTTTCACACTGAGTGTATAAATACATTTAAAAACATATTAACTATATGTATTACTGTGTTAGAGTGTCATTTTGTGTCATTTCGGTTGGTGGTGTGCCCCAGGATTTTGCAAATGTAAAAAGTGTGCCGTGGCTCAAAAAAGGTTGGGAAACACTGGAATAGAGGTTCAAGGTTTCTTGGGACTCACCAGTATCGCAGCGTTGGAAGAAAAAAAATATAGTCTCTCCATCGTCTTATTTAGAGAAACTGTGTGTATCAAAAAGTAGCTAACACCTGAAGCTTTGCTGTTGCCTGTGAAAAGAATTTTGCTAAATCTGCTTTAAAACCGACATTTTTCTTTTCTTTCCACCCTTGTCCAGGTATATGCTGGGTCTTTCAGCAATTCCAGCTGTAATACAGTTTTTTGGCTTCCTTTTTCTTCCTGAAAGTCCCCGCTGGCTTATTCAAAAAGGGCAGACTCAAAAAGCACGCCGAATCCTGTCTCGGATGCGGGGAAATCAAACAATTGATGAAGAATATGATAGTATCAAGAACAACATCGAGGAGGAAGAAAAAGAAGTTGGTGCAGGTAGTCTGGATTTCCGTTGCTTTATTTGCATATTTATTGTTAGTCGTTGTGCCATTGCAGCAGCCTTTTAATAGCATGCTTTATCATATACTAGCTTGGGGACCCGGCGGTGCCCGGGTTATTTGAGGAAGGCATTGTGTGCCAAGGTTGGTTCCTATTAGATGTTTATGTGGCTTGCAGTGGTCTCAGGAACTTAGTGAAGGTACTGCAAGTCCCATTGGCCATGGTCCATTCCCCTCCAAACAGCACCAGGATGTAGAGTGGGTCATGGGGGCTCTGTGTGTCACATTTGGTCTTGATCATTCTTTGGATGAGGGTTGCAGCGGTCTCGGAAGGTGAGTGAAAGTATTTCAAGTCCCATCATCTGTGGTCCATCCTCCTTGAAACAGCACCAGGGTGTAGAGTGGGTCAAGGGGGTTCTGTGTGCTAATTTTGGTCTTTATTGGTCATTGGGTGAGGGTCGCGTTGTGAAGTGGGCCATTGGGCCCCAGTGTGCCAAGTTTGGGCCTTATCCGTCACTGCTGTAGGCCGCAGTGTCTGACTGCCCGAGGGCTTTCCTTTTCTCTCTGCATCACCTTAGAATGTTGGAATGTGGATGGCCAATCGGAGTCCTTTATGCAAATACCATTTCAGTGGCAACCAATCCCCTCTGTCTGGGGCCGTAGAATGTTGGAATTCTGAGGCTGGCCAATCAGAGTCCTTTATGCAAATAATCCCATATTGACAACCTATCGAAACGCTGTCACACATTCCTTGGCACCTCCGCACCTCCCAGAAAAGGAACATCCCATTTCCAACGGAAAAAAACCTGTCATTTGGCTAACTCAAGCATTCAGTTGCATTCTGTTTTGCTGGCCAATCAGAGTCCTTTATGCAAATAGTGTCTCAGTGGCAACCAATTACTTCTGTCTGGTGCCTTAGAGCAGTGGTTCTCAACCTTCCTAATGCCACGACCCCTTTATACAGTTCCTCATGTTGTGGAGACCCCCAACCATAATATTTTCATTGCTACTTTGTAACTGTAATTTTGCTACTGTTATGAATTATAATGTAAATGTCTGATATGCAGGATGTATTGGCAGAAATAACCAATATGCCCAATTTGGCACAATTACCCGATACGCCAAATTTTGAATACTTGTGGGATTGGGAGGGGGGATAGATTTGGGAGTTGTAGTTGCTGGGATTTATAGTTCACCTACAACGAAAGAGCATTCTACCACCCACCAATAAAAGACTTGGGCCGAACGTCCCACACAGAACCAACTGATGGCCTTTGTTTTCTGATGGTCTTTGGCGACCCCTCTGACACCCCTTCGCGACCCCTCCAGGGGTCCCGACCCCCAGGTTGAGAAACACTGCCTTAGAGTGTTGGGAGTTCTGAGGCTGGCCAATCAGAGTCCTTCATGCAAATTATCTGGTGCCTTTGAATGTTGGAGTTCTGAGGCTGGCCAATCAGAGTCCTTTATGCAAATAATCTGGTGCCTTTGAATGTTGGAGTTCTGAGGCTGGCCTATCAGAGTCCTTTATGCAAATAATCTGGTGCCTTTGAATGTTGGAGTTCTGAGGCTGGCCAATCAGTGTCTTATGCAAATATCCCCACAGTGGCAACCAATCGAAACACTGGCACATATTCCTCCGCACCTCCCGCCCTCCGCACCGCCGCAAACACTGACTTTTATTATATACATAGAAAGATAGCTAGGTTTATACTGAAATCCCTTCTTCTGGTTATGTAATCTGAAAGGTGGTGCTAATAATAAAAAGAATGGGGAATCAGGAAATATAGTCTTTTTGGTTCATATTGTTCTCCAGGTACTTATTTTAAAGAACAGTACAGAATATACATGCACACACACACACATATATAATATGTGTTATGTACGTGTTTACTTACACATACTATATAGGTGCAAGGGTGTACATTCACACATGCAAGCACCTAATAGCAATATCAAAGAACATAAATTTGCCTTGAAGTGTTTGAACAAATAAAAGAGGGTCGTTCAGAGTTTACAGCTTTCTTTTTTAAATCCCTCCAGTCATAAAATGCAATAACTATTTACAGCTCAACTGTGCCTGGAGAGGTAGATCAATATCTTTTCCTAACAGATCAAGATGCGACTTTTCATCAGATGAAATGCACATGAAATATTCTGTAAAAAAAAAGTAAATTATAAGTAAACCTGCAAAGCCTGACTTGTATATAAGACTAGCTTGGGGACCCAGCGGTGCCCGGGTCATTTGAGAAGTGCAGCAGGATGTAGAGTGGGTCATGGGGGCTCTGTGTGCCAAGTTTGGTCTTGATCCATCATTATTGGGAGTTGCAGTGGTATCATGAAATTACTGAAGGTAGTGGAAGTCCCATCATCTCTGGTCCACCCTCCCCCAAAGTGTAGTAGGATGTAGATTGGGTCATGGGGGCTCTGTGTGCTAAGTTTGGTCTGTATTGGTGAATGGATGAGGGATGCATTGTTTTTCGGAAGTGAGTGAAGGTACTTCAAGTCCCATCATCCGTGGTCCGTCTCACACAGAACAGCACCAGGATGTAGAGTGGGTCACGAGGGCTCTGTGTGCCAGTTTTGGTGTTGATCAGTCATTGGATTAGGTTTGTAGCAGGCTTGGAAAGTGCGGGAGGGTACTGCAAGTCCCATCATCCATGTTCTGCCCCCCTCCAAAGTTCAGTAGGATGTAGAGTGGGTCACTGGGGCTCTGTGTGCCAAGTGTGGTCTTTCTCGGTGTTTGTTGGGGGCCACAGTTGTCTGTGGGAACAGAGGGGTGTGAAAGTACTACAAATCCCATCATCCATTGTCAGTCCTCCCCCGAACCTCACCAGGACGTGAAGGCAGTCATGGGGGTTATGTGTGCCAAGTGTGGTCTCGATCAGTAATTGGATGAGGGTTGCAGTGGACTTGGGAAGTGAGTAGAGGTACTTCAAGTCCCATCATCCATGGTCCACCCTCCTCCGATCTGCACCAGGATGTAGAGTGGGTCATGAGGGCTCTGTGTGGCAGGTTTCGTGTTGATCAGTCATAGGGTTAGGTTTGTAGCAGTCTTGGAAAATGAGGGAAGGTACTGCAAGTTCCATCATCCATGTTCTGCCCCCCTTCAAACTACAGTAGTATGTAGAGTGGGTCACTGGGGCTCTGTGTGCCAAGTGTGGTCTTTATCAGTGTTTGTTGGGGGCCACAGTGGTCTGTGGGAACAGAGGGGTGTGAAAGTACTACAAATCCCATCATCCATTGTCAGTCCTCCCCCAAACCTCACCAGGACGTGAAGGCAGTCATGGGGGTTATGCATGCCAAGTTTGGTCTCAATCAGTGATTGGATGAGGGTTGCAGCGGACTTGGGAAGTGAGTAGAGGTACTTCAAGTCCCATCATCCATGGTCCACCCTCCTCCAAACTGCACCAGGACGTAGAGTGGGTCATGGGGGCTGTGTGTGCTAAGTGTGGTCTGTATTGGTCCTTTTTGGTGGCCTCAGTGGTGGCCTACAAATCCCATAATCCGTGGGTCATGTTCCCCTAACCGCACCAGGACGTAAAGGGGATTAGGGGGGTTATGTGTACCAAGTTTGGTGCAGGTCCATCACCCGTGCTGGTCGCTGTGGCCTGTGAAAGTGGCTGCCACATATCCGCCCTCCTGCCCTTCCGCCCTCCGCACACATACATACATACAATCATTCCGCTTTATAAAGGTATACAGATACAGATTTCTGTGTTTTTGTCACTGTGCTGGAATCATGTTAGGTCTAAGTCTTGGACTGATGTGATACATGTTCTGGGGTTTGCCCAGCAGCTGTCTGAGTAAAATGATTAGACCCATTATGACAGAATATAACAAAAGGATTCTGTGACAAAAGCACCGAATGCTGAGAGAGAAGAGACGCTATTGTTGCTCACTTCACTCCATAGTTTTCCTCTCTGTAAGATTTCTGAAGCTGAGCAGAATTCTTGTCAAATGGTAATGGTATTTTCTCAAAACGAGTATTCTTCTTCCTGGCTTTTCTTCGCGAACGAAGATTCAGGAAGGACTCATCCCACGCTTTCTACAAGCGCATTGATGACTAAAAAGGCCAATCAGAGATAGGCAAGTCCAGTTGCAGAAAGCACAGCAGAAAGTCTCCTTGGGTGATGTTGTTTCCAAGTTGCAGTTCTTTCTGTGTTGTCGTTTCTCTTTGAGACTCGTTTGGCGTGACTTCTCGAAAGAGGCCGCAGCATTATGGAGACTGCGTGTCCATTCCTCCCGATGTGAGGCCAGGGTGGACCATTGTTGGTGATCAGTCTGGCCGAGCCTGAGATGCTGTTTCAGGGAGTCCTTATATCTCTTTTTTGGTGCGGCTCTCTTGCACTGACCCATGGCGAGTTCACCATAGAGTAGTATCTTTGGGAGGTGGTGGTCCTCCATCCTAGAGATGTGCCCTGCCCAGCTCAGCTGTGTACTCAGTAGTATGGCCTCAATGCTGGTGATCCCTGCTTGTTCAAGTACAGCAACATTCGTCACATAGTCAGTCCAGTGTATATTTAGGATTGAGCGAAGACAGCGCTGATGAAAGTGTTCAAGGAGTCATAGGTGTTGGCGATAGGTGACCCATGTTTCAGACCCATATAGGAGAATAGACAGCACGATAGCTCTGTACACACTGATTTTGATGCTTTGCCTCAGGTGTTTGTTATTCCAGACTCTTTTGTGAAGCCTTCCGAATGCACTCTATGCCTTTGCTAATCTATGATCTATCTCTTTATCAATCTTGGCATCTGAAGAGATGATGCTTCCCAGGTAGGTGAACTGCTGAACGGACGTAAGCACAGATTTGCCTATGCTGATGTGGGGATGATGGTGTTCTTCCTGTGGTGCATTGTGGATAGTGCGTCTCCATGCCTCCCGATGTGAAGCCAGAGTGGACCATTGTTGGTGATCAATCTGACCGAGCCTGAGATGTTGTTTCAGGGAGTCCTTATATCTCTTCTTTGGGCGCCTCTCTTGCACAGATTTGCCTATGTTAACGTGAGGATGATGGTGTTCTTCCTGTGGTGCGGGCTGGTAGAGAACTTCCGTTTTCGTCAGGCTGACTTCCAGCCCAAACAGCTCTGCAGCTGTTGCAAAGCAGGATGTTAGGCGCTGCAGGGCTGCTTCTGAATGGGCGACAAGGGCAGCATCGTCAGCAAAAAGCAGCTCACGGACTAGATAGTTTAGAGCAGTGTTTCTCAACCAGTGTGCCGGGGCACACTAGTGTGCCGTGAGCGATCATCAGGTGTGCCGTGGGAAATTGGTACCTTCAGGAGGGGAGGGGAGAGAGTCTAGTGTGTTGAAGTACAAAAACCCTAAGAGATCCTACCTCAATAAAGGCACAAAATTACAAACACCCCCCTCCCCACCCGTTGTCTACTTGGTCTCTCCCTTTCCATGCATTGGGAAGGCCCACCTCCCAAGTAGAGACCTCCTCTTGCCTCCTGGGGGTTCTGTGTGGGAAGTTTGGCCCAGTTCTATCATTGGTGGGGTTCAGAATGCCCTTTGATTGTAAGGGAACTATAAATCCCAGCAACTACAACTCCCAAATGTCAAGTTTTATGTGACCTGAACTCCATCTGCATTCATATTTGGGCATATTGAGTATTCGGGCCAAGTTTGGTCCTGATCCAACATTGTTTGAGTCCACAGTGCTCTCTGGATATAGGTGAACTACAACTCCAAAACCCAAGGTCAATGCCCACCAAACTCTTATAGCATTTTCTCTTGATTATGGGAGTTCTGTGTGGGAAGTTTGTGTCTTTCTGCCATTCCTGCCAGGATAGCTATGTTGAGTTCATCGAAGCAGGCCCAGGTTTCGCACTGAGTGTATAAATACATTTAAAAACATATTAACTATATGTATTACTGTGTTAAGAGTGTCATTTTGGTTGGTGGTGTGCCCCAGGATTTGGTAAATGTAAAAAATGTGCCACGGTTGAAAAAAGGTTGGGAAACACTGGTTTAGAGTCTTAGTGAGAGCCCTCAGACGGCTTAAGTTGAACAAACTACCATCAGTACGATAGCGTATATATATGCCGTCTTCTTCTTCTTCGAGATCTACTGTAGCCCTTTGGAGCATTATGCTGAAGAAGATTGTAAATAGGGCTGGTGCAAGAACACAACCTTCTTTCACTCCATTAGTTATTAGAAAGGCTCTGAGAGAGCATCACCATCTAGAGAAGGTAACTTTAATCAAACCTACGACCTGAGGACTTCGCTGTCACCGTCATAAGCTTTCTAGGCCCCGGCAGACGAGCCTTTGGTTCAAAGGGTGACGCCAGTTCTTTGCACGCTGCGCTCCACCAGAAAAACCCATTGCACAGGCTCGAAGGACACATCTAACGTCATCAACGCGCTTGTAAAAAGCATGAGATGAGTCCTTCCTAAGAATCTTCATTTGCGAAATAATGCCAGAGAATTTTCTTGCATTTAGGCAGCAGGGAAATTAGTATAATCTAACCAGTTTGGAGCTATGTAATATATTTCCTCTGTTTCTTATTCTTCCGGAGACCTCCTGATTTACTGAATAAAGCAGGGAGAGTACCGTCTCACCTCCTAACAAATTCAAAGCCCTTAAAAGTAGTAAGAGTTAATTTTGACATTGATCAGGAAATCCCATGAGTTTAACCACAATAAGAGAAAAATCTAATCAATTAGTTAACAAAATAGGCATTTTCAAACTCTGCAATAGGTGAGTTGATCATTGTTAGCTACGTATATGAAGAAGTCATTATTAAGATTGATTTCCTTTTGGTGAGGTTTTTTTTTTTCCTGCTGGACATTTGTTTGTTGTATTCAGATTTACTATATTATTTTCTTATTTATTTATTTATTATTTACTACATTTCTATACCGCCATTCTCAGCCCGAGGGCAACTCATGGCGGTTTACAAAGCGGCACAAATCGATGCCTGAACAATATAAAAACAGATAAAACATTTAAACATAGTTAACAATTTCAATCTATTATATAAAGGAGGTCTCGTCATGGAACAACCGTCCTAGGCAGAGAAACCTTACAAGGCAGAGACACCAAACTTGGCAACAAAAATAGGCCTCAGGCAAGGTAGGTTTTTAGCAAATAAACTCCCCCCCCCAAACCTAGAAGGCCCCCAAAACAACGATACAAAAAAACTACATTTCCCAGCGTCCTCCACGGCTGCCAACGAATCTCCCGGCCTCTACATTCTGAAAACATGATTGGCTGCCAATGAGGGAGTATTTGCATAACGCCTATTGGCCAGCCCACGTGAACATTGCGACCCATAATAAACTGGCAGAGGAGGATAAGGCAAAGGCCTGAGGCAGTCGCCAACACAAACACCCAATTCACTTCCCACAGAAAATTTAAACTCCTACAAATCACAGCCCACACCCAAAATTGACAGTAAGGCTTCATTAACTTGATTTCCCTGACTAGGCCTCACTTAATGGGATTCTGTTCATGCTCAATTGACAGTAAGGCTTCATTAACTTGATTTTCCCGACTAGGCCTCAGCTCATGGGACATTGTGTATGGCCTGAATTGACAGTAAGGCTTCATTAACTCGATTTTCCCGACTAGGCCTCAGCTCATGGGACATTGTGTATGGCCTGAATTGACAGTAACCTACCTTGGCACACAGAGCCCCTATGACCCACGCTACATTCTACTGCAGTTTGGAGGAGGGTGGGCCATGGATGATGGGATTTGTTGTACCTCCATGAATTATGGTATTTGTAGTACTTTCAAACCCTTAATTCCCCACAGACCACTGTGGCCCAGAACCAAGACCGATAAAGACCCAACTTGGCACACAGTGCCCCCATGACCCACACTCCATCCAACTGCAGTTTAGAGGAGGGCACACCATGGATGATGGGATTTCAAGTACCTCCACTCACTTCCAAAGTACCCCACCCACACAAGCATCAACCTGTACATCAACACAGCAGACGGAAAGACAAAAAAACATTGTACATCCACAAGCTCTGCAGAACGCCAGCAACACCACACACCGACAACTCCCCAGGACTTCAACATCCCACCAACCAGAACAACCCACAATGACACAGCCATGACCCCACCAAGACCATAACTAACATCAATTCCAACCCTTACATACTCAGACTTTCTCGCATCTCCTAAATAGGGCACAGCAACGCTAGTTACATATAAAAAAATATATGTAATCCTTCAGTATTCTAGTGTTCTTTAATAACTACTAGTAGAAAAAAATCTAGTTTAAGTCAAAGGATTATTAAACACAGGTCTAAATACGTCTAAATACGGCAGAAGTTATTACCATCTTCCTTTCCTATTTCGTTAGTCATTCATTTGGATTTTCAGCAAAGATAACACATTTCATGCCTTAGCAAAGGACAATCTTGTTCATTTTTCTCATCAGACTCTCTCTGATCTCAAACTGAGTCCATATTGCATGCAGAAATCTTATTAATCTGCAGCTATATTACATTCCCATTTTTTGGAAACTAGAAAAGTACATTTTTGTATAATGAGTAAAATTATTATTAGCTGGCAGTTTGCATAATATGCAGATTTGCTCAGATTTAAGGACTGGCAACTAGTTATTAGCAACCTAGCTGACCTCTTGCTTTGCTATGCCTATAAAAAAGCCAGATGAAACTGTCTTCTTGGCTTTTCTTCACGAACAAAGATTCAGGAAGGACTCATCCCACGCTTTCTACAAGCACGTTGATGACTAAAAAGGCCAATCCGAGATAGGCAAGTCCGGTTGCAGAAAGCACAGCAGAAAGTTTCCTTGGGTGATGTTGTTTCCAGGTTGCGGTTCTTTCTGCGTGGTCGTTTCGCTTCAAGACTCATTCGGCGTGACTTCTCGAAAGAGGCTGCAGCATTGTGGATAGTGTGTCTCCATGCCTCCCGATGTGAGGCCAGAGTGGACCATTGTTGGTGATCAATCTGACCGAGTCTAAGATGTTGTTTCAGGGAGTCATTATATCTCTTTTTTTGGGTGCCTCTCTTGCACAGATTTGCTTTTACTGACGTGGGGATGGTGGTGTTCTTCCTGTGGTGCGGGCTGGTACAGAACTTCCATTTTCTTCAGGCTGACTTCCAGCCCAAACAGCTCTGCAGCTGTTGCAAAGCAGGATGTGAGGCGCTGCAGGGCTGCTTCTGAATGGGCGACAAGGGTAGCATCGTCAGCAAAAAGCAGCTCACGCACTAGATAGTTTAGAGCAGGGGTGCCCACACTTTTTCAGCATGCGAGCTACTTATAATAAAACCAAGTCCGAAAGATCTACCGAGAAAGAAGCAGGGCGGAGCCGGGGGAGGGGCCTGGCTCCTGGCTCCACCCCCTCCTCCCCGGCTACAGCGCTAGCACAGCTTCCCCAGGGTAGAGGAGGGTATGTCAAGCCAGTAGTGGCTAGCTATGCCACTACTACTGGCTTGACATACCCTCCTCTACCCTGGGGAAGCTGTGCTAGCGCTGTAGCCGGGGAGGGGGCGTGGCCTGGCGGGGCCTAGCTCCTCCCCCTCCCCGCTTTGACTATAGCGCTAGCAAAAGCTTCCCCAGGGTAGAAGAGGATATGCCAAGTCAGTAATGGCTAGCTATGCCACTACTACTGGCTTGGCATACCCTCCTCTACCCTGGGGAAGCTGTGCTAGGCGCTGTAGCCGGGCGGAGGGGCCAAGGCCTGGTGGGGCCTGGCTCCGCCCCTCCCGCTTTGGCTGTAGGGCCAGCACAGCTTCCCAGGGTAGAGGAGGGTATGCCAAGCCAGTCGTGGCTACCCTGGGGAAGCTGTGCTAGCGCTATAGCCGGGGAGGGGGTGGGGCCTGGTGCGGAATGGCTCCGCCCCTTCAGAAGCGCCCCATCCAGCTGGGATCAACCTCCTAAGGTCCCGGGATCGACCAGTCGATCGCGATCGACTTCCTGAACACCCCTGGTTTAGAGTCTTAGTGCGAGCCCTCAGACGGCTTAAGCTGAACAAGTTACCGTCAGTACGATAGCTTATATACTGTAAATGCCGCCTTCTGATGAAAGATAAAACTGTATAATTTTTGTAAATATGTCAGTGTGTCAAGTAGGGTGACTGAATCTTTCAGTAACAGGAGAGCTATCCAAACCAAAGAATCCTAAGATATCAGAGCAAGGACTTTGAAGTTTTCCATGAACATATAGCACTTAGAGAGCAAACTGAGCTGGGAAAGAGGCAGCCTCATCATGCTTTTCCTCACAATTTATTTGAATGACAGTAACATTTTCTAAATTTGTATCCACATATAGATTTAGCATATGCTGTTTATATTGAACCATCGCCCATTTTGTGGATGATCATTTTTTGCTCACAGTCTTGGGCTGCATTGGATTCTTGTCTGAATAATTATTTCATCAAGGGGAGATCATGGTTTTACATACAGATCTTCCCAAATTATTTGTAGGCTAGCCTATTTATTGTATTTTAAAGTATTATGTATCCAGGCATTATCCCTTTTTAGCAGTCTTCATTGTAAATACGCAATAGGGGACACAATGACTAGAGATTACATTTCATCAGATGTAGGGTTTATTTTTAAAATGTGACTAAAATGAAATTATTGAATTATTGAATTTTTAATATTAACTGTATTTTAATGTATTTAATTCTAGGTGTATTTTAATGTATTTTAATTTTAACTGTTGTTTACTATGTATTGTGTGGCATCGAACTGTTGCCATCGGTTAGGCCGCACTGAGAGAAGTAGTGGGGTATAAACACTGGAAATAAATAAATAAATAAATAGGGGCTGTTATATGCATGCTTTGGAATACTATTTGCCTTTGATTTGATCTCAGTGTTAGTAATATTGCCGGGGCCGGGGTGAGGGGGGCAGCCCTTAGCTGGCTGTCCTCCGGAACCGGTCACAGCGAGGTTGTCTCAGGGGCCGCCCTCTTTTGTGGGGTGCCCAGGGGGCAATTCTCTCCCCTTTATTATTTAACATCTATGTCCAGCCACTTGCTCGGTTGGTACACAGCTTCAGGCTGGAGTGTCACCAATACGCGGATGACACCCAGCTCATTCTGGGGATGGAAGGCCGGCCCGACTCCGTACCCAATAATTTCCATCGTTGCCTTGAAGCCATCACTGGATGGCTGTGAGCCAGTAGGTTGAAGGTGAATCCGGCTAAGACGGAGATCCTGTGGCTGGGTCATTCGGGTATCGGAGAGATCCAGCTCCCAACCCTGGATGGGGTGATGCCTCGCCCATCTCCATCTGTAAAAAGTCTGGGAGTCACGCTTGACTCCCAACTGTCGCTGGAAAAGCACATCTCCATCGTCAGCGGAGTGGCCTTTCACCACCTCAGGCAGGCGAGGAAGCTGGCTCCCTACCTGTCCCGTCATGACCTAGCCACAGGGGTCCAAGCCACGGTCATCTCATGATTGGACTACTGTAATGCCCTTCCTTTGTCGGTGATCTGGAAGCTTAAGCTGGTGCAGAACGCTGCAGCTCGGCTGGTGGCAGGCCTTCCATCTCGCTGCCACATCACGCCTGTTCTGCGCGAACTGCACTGGCTTCCAATAGCGCACCGGATTACCTTCAAGGTGCTGGTTTTGACCTTTAAGGCCTTGAATGGTCTGGGGCCAGTGTACTTAAGGGACCGTCTCTCCCAATACAGTCCCCCACGACCACAGCGATCTGAGTCTCTGAACCTCCTTGTGGTACCCAGCTGCCAATCCATCCACTTGTCCTCTACGCGGAGGAGGGCTTTCAGTGCCATTGCGCCTACTTTATGGAACGCTCTTCCCTCCACAATCTGCGCACAGACCGATCTGTTAGCCTTCCGTAAGGCTTGTAAAACCCACCTGTTCATACAGGCGTTCGGTCTGTAGACAACTCTAGGCTGCTTACTTATAGTGTAGGCCATAAGAGCTACTTTTAATGTGTATTTACCTGTACAATTTTAATGTGTGGACATTGGTCCGTTGTTTTATTGTGTTTTTATAGTTTTAAGTAAATGTAAGTCGCCCCGAGCCTATCGGAGGGGGCAACTAACAAATCGAAATAATAAATAAATAAATAAATAATACCTTAGTTTTTTAAAAAAAAAATTGAACTAGCTTAGGTAGCCAGTAAGGTATTTTCTAATGCTAGTCATTGGAAATACTAAACACGTGTGCTGACTTAGTAAACAATATACACAAAAGGACATAGGCAATGTGCTATATAAAATATAATATATCAATCAAGGTGAGGGCTAAGAAGCCTACTACATATGTCATAGAATACAATAGTACATACATGCATAGTAAATATGAGCAGCGAGTCGTACACAAACAATACCAGCTACTAGAGAATATAAAGGAGCATGGGTGTGCGATGGGGAAGGGTTGAATTCAACAGCGATGCGGTGAGCTTCCTCACGAGTCAATAATGTCCCTTCATGGGTGAAATCCCACAGTCCGAATGGTGCTCTTCCCTCAAAACCACAACTAAGGGGAGGGGAGTGCACGACTGGGGAAGGAGGAGGTCGCTCTCGCTGTGAAAGATCCGGAATGGACGTCCCCGGCACAATGTGGTAATGCCGTTTTGCTAGGGCTTTGTCAAGCGGGTCCACAGGATGTAATTATGTGTGATGACACCCTTGATTGATATTGTACTCCTGTGACGCTGAGCATTTCGCGTTGTTAAATATTGCCGCTTGACAAAGCCCTAGCGAAACGGATCGGGCCCTGCAGCTCAACCGTTGCGGCCCTCCGCATCCATCCAACATGGGCTTGGCTGCCTAACCACCTGCAGTGAGATCGCGACACCCTGGCCCCTACGGGAGCACCTTATTGCCATTCACGGCATTACCACATTCTGCCGGGGACGTCCATTCCGGTTCTTTCACAGCGAGAGCGACCTCCTCCTTCCCCAGTCGTGCACTCCCTCCCCTTAGTTGTGGTTTTGAGGGAAGAGCATCATTCGGACTGTGGGATTTCACCCATGAAGGGACATTATTGACTCGTGAGGAAGCTCACTGCATCGCTGTTGAATTCAACCCTTCCCCATCGCACACCCATGCTCCTTTATATTCTCTAGTACAGGGGTGCTCACACTTTTTCAGCATGGGAGCTACTGATTAAAAAACCAAGCCCCAAAGATCACCTGCCCAGAAATGTAAAACGTATAACTATTTTCTTATTTATTTATTTATATTTGTTATTCATTTTTAATGTACCGCTCCTTCC
Source organism: Anolis apletophallus (assembly GCA_030556195.1). NCBI lineage: Eukaryota > Metazoa > Chordata > Lepidosauria > Squamata > Anolidae > Anolis > Anolis apletophallus. Next base: position 9,948,653 of record JARBWK010000012.1, read on the forward strand.
AGCAGGCTCGGGGCAGTTTACATAAAATGAAGTTATAAAACATCAACATTTCAATTTAATAACAATATAAAACAGAGCATAAAAATACATCCAACCACCCCATTTCTCCCACACTGCCATATTACCACACATATTATCAGCCAGAAAGTAAGAAGAGAGGCTTTTGAACTGCAAGGCCATTTAACACTCAGCAAGGTAAACAAGGGGCATGCAAAAATACATCCAACCACCCCATTTCTCCCACACTGCCATATTACCACACATATTATCAGCCAGAAAGTAGAGAAGAGGCTTTTGAACTGCAAGGCCATTTAATACTCAGCAAGGTAAACAAAGGGACATGCAAAAATACATCCAACCACCCCATTTCTCCCACACTGCCATATTACCACACATATTATCAGCCAGAAAGTAAGAAAGAGGCTTTTGAACTGCAAGGCCATTTAATACTCAGCAAGGTAAACAAGGGACATGCAAAAATACATCCAACCACCCCATTTCTCCCACATTTCCATATTCCCCAACATATATTTCTCAAGGAACAAAGCAAGCAGAGAGGCTTTGGAGCTAAAAGGCCATTTTAAACGTTAAAAATAAACAAAGAGACATGCCACAGAACAATCAAGCACCCACCCCAAAGTAAAAAGACCGACCTTTGAGATGCGGTAAGGAAATGACCCCAAAGCGTCCTTCTCCTCCTCCTCCGTCGTTGCTCCTATTTCCACGCCGCCAGCATGCGTGCTGCCTCCAAGAGCTCACAAGAAGTCCGAGAGGCAGAATGGCGCTTCTGCGCATGCGCGCGGGGCCAGCCATGCATCGCGTCATCCAGGCCCGCCCCCTTTGGTCTCCTACGACTCTGAGTGAGAAGGACGGAGGGAGGAGGAGGAATCCAAAAGAGGGGGCCCATTCTGCCTCTTGGACTCTGGAGCTTTTTGGAGGCGGCGCACGAGCAGGGAGCGGGGAGGAGCAATGACGGAGGACTTCTTTGCAGCGTGCAGGGGCGCGTGAAGAGGACCAACTGCAAAAAACCTGGTCAGGGGCCTCAAGATCACCAGGATGAGGCCCAAAGATCACCCTGGTGATCTCAATCACCATTCTGAGCACCCCTGCTCTAGTACCTGGTATTGTTTGTGTACGACTCGCTGCTCATATTTACTATGCATGTACTGTATGTACTATTGTATTCTATGACATATGTAGTAGGCTTCTTAGCCCTCACCTTGATTTATATATTTTATATAGCACATTGCCTATGTCCTTTTGTGTATATTAGTCATTGGAAATAGCCATTGTTTGGTTTTTGATTTTATAAATGGACCCATTAGCAAATGCATATGTATGCCAAGTTTGGTCCAGATCCATCATCTTGACCATGATGTAGGTCTCCAAATATGGGTGGACTACAACTTCCATCATCCTCCGTCAGTAGCTTTCCAATACCACCAGCATTTTAAGCTAGTCACCATGGATATATGTACCAAGTATAGTCCAAATCCATCATCAGTGGGATTCACACAGTTGGAATCCAATTACTACTCTCAGCTAGAGAAAGCCCATTCCATCAGCGAGAGTTACAGAAATGTGCCATTAGATACTGGTTTCTCTCAGTGTTAATGTTACAGGTGTTCTAAGTCCTCAAATTTTATGATTTCCGAAAGTGTCTTGGGACAAAGTATTATAATTTGAATAACATTTCAACTGCCTAGAATGCACCACAACTCATTTAATCATTACTTTCATTCATTTCCATTACTACCTTAATACCTTAGCTGTCAAGTGGGAGCACTACATTAAATGAGAGTTTGATGTCCATGTGTGTTTGTTTTTTTTAATGTAATTTAATTAATTTTTCATTTGTATGCCACTTTTCTCTCAGACTTGTGAGATGTATTGATCCATAAACTTGTGAATTTGTTGTTGTTTTTGTTATTTGTATACCACTTTTTCTCTTAACAAAGACTCAAAGTCAGTGTTTCTCAACCTTCCTAATGCTGCGACCCCTTAATACAGTTCCTCATTGTAAGGATTTCTCTTCACCGTTCAACTTTTCCTTTTAACGTGGCAGGGCAGGCTATCCCACCACTGCCACCAATTTGTAACGATGTGACATATGTCTGTCACCAATTATAAAGTGTAACACACTCAAGGTCACGAATAAAGTACACAATGAAACATATAACAATGAACCTCTATTCAGTCATTGGCAACAAAGCATCAAGTTGCAAAATATGCATAACTCAGAGATAACACATAGAACAACCCCCATATACACACAGTAAATGATATACAAGCAAATGCTGAGGTATGGAAAGAACCCAGGCGAATCAGCAATCGGGCGTCAGCGGGGAGCAGCATACACACCCGCTAGAGAAAATCCTCATGCACGCAAAACATAAAGTTCGCCAAAAGTCCTGGAGCATACCAATTGTAGAAAAGGGGGAGGTAGTGCGATGTGTAGCCAAGGTGAGACGCTCAGAGGGGCCGCAACGGTTGAAGAGGGTGTAGCACCCATGGGTCCGCCCGGGCCACGGGGAGGGTGATGCACCGGGGTCCCGTTGGCATTGGGACCCGCACAGGCTGAAAGGGACTCGGAGGATGAGTTGGAAGGCCCAGAGCAAGATTGGTCAGCCGTGCCTTTGCTCAGTCCACCGGCAGAGAGTTTAGCCTGGGACTTTGAATGGGAGCATTCTCCCGGGAAGGAGCGGACCAGGTGGAGATGGGAGGCAGTGAAGCAGATAGCGGAGATAGTTATGAATTCCCAAATGGCCGAGGTTCCCAGGAGCTGGCCGAGCAGCAGATGGAGGCTAGCGGATGGGAAACTTCGGGGGAGGCTGCTTCTCAGGAAGATAGCGATACTAGGCTGGAAGAGCGGGGCCGTTCTCATAACAGGCGCAGGGACATAGAGGAGGGCAGGAGGAGCTGGCATCTGTCCCTAGACCGTCACCGTTCGGAAAGTAGAGACTGGAGGCGCGGGCCCTAGATCGTCGGGGTCCCGGCCGAGGGATTAAGTACGGCCCCGTGGGAACTGATCCTCAGTTCTCCGGCCACGTCTATACTGAATAGGCGCGAAGCGGAGTGGGACCACAAGTCCATAGTGGTCATCAAGCCTTGCCTTGCCTTTGCCTTGTTTCCTGAGCCGCAGTGGTTTGCGGCACCTCGCCCTGGTCCTTGATTCGCATTGGATTGCGAAACCTTGTCCTGTTTCCTGATCCGCATTGGTTTGCGGAGCTTTGCCACGCTTCAAGCTTTTGCTACGTTACTTTGGACTATTTGCTTTATACTTTGAACACTTGCATATTATTGGACTATTTACCTTTTGAACTGTTTTATATACTCAATAAAGTAGTTAGCCTTTGCAACGTCTCCGTGTGTGTGTTAAAGGGGCAGTTCTAAGTCCGCGATTGTGACAGTTGGCCGGAGAACTCCTCGAACCCCTTTCGCACCACGGGACGTACCAGGAACCGCAGGCAGCGCACCCAGGCTCCCATCGTCCCCACTGTCGCCATGGCTAACCTGACTGATGCCCAGGTGCAAGAGATGCAACGAGAATTGGGTGAGCTGCGGACCCGGGCCGGACGGCACGGGGTGAGCCCACCCGGCCGCTTCAGTGGCAATCCGGCCCAGGTGGAGGTTTTTGTTTGCCAAGTGGAACTCTATTTTGAGCAACGCCCCAACGAGTTCGCCAACGATCGAGCCCAGGTGGTTTTTGTTTTCAATCTGCTGGACGGGTCTGCGGCAACGTGGGCCACCGCGTTGATCCGGGCGCAGTCCCCCCATACCAACACGCTGCGGGCTTTCCTGGATGCGATCCGGGCAACATGGGGGGCCCCGGTGAATGAGGAACTCGCTGAGAGGGATCTGGCCCGGCTGACGTGTAAGGATCTCTCCCTGTCCCAGTACATCTCCCGTTTTCGAGTTCTAGACGCAGTGGGGTCTGCCGTCGTTGCGGTATCACTACATTGCGGGACTGCCGTCGGAATTGCAACAGGAGATGATTAAACATCCTTGGCCCGTGGATCTGGAGGCTGCCATCACCTTGAGCCTTCGGATGGAAGCGGGACTGCAGACCAGGAGGCGGTGGGACAAGGGCGTGATGGAGAAACCAGTGGCGCGGAAGGAAGGGGCTGGACAGTTTCAACCCCGGCAATTGCCAGTGCCGGCCGGCCCGGATGACCCAGAGCCCATGCAGTTGGGTACAGTTCGGCCCAAAGTAGACCAAGCGGAGAAGGCACGGCGGCAGCGCCTCAACTTGTGCTGGTACTGCGGGGGGGCTGGACATTTTTCTAAGGAGTGCCCCCAGAAACCGCGTGGCAAGACCCCTCGGGCCTCTGCCGCCCTCGGAGGGGCCCAGAGGCCGAAGAAGCCATTCAGGCGACGGGGGAAGGGACCGGCCGGGTGTAAGAGGGTTCGCTCACTCGGCCGCCGTCGCTAACCTCCCCCCTGAACCCAAGACTGGACAATTGTTCCTTGTAATGGTCAGTTTGTGGTCGCCCGAGAAGGGGCCGATGATGGTCCATGCCATGATTGACTCGGGAGCGACCAACAACTTCATCGATGCGGACTATGCCAAGTCTGCCGGATTAAATTTTCTTGATCTCCAAGAGCCCAAGGGCGCCCAACCCATGGATGGGAGAGTCCTGAAAACAGGGGCTGTAACTCAGTATACGGCTCCTACCAGGATGTGGACTAGCTCCCATAAAGAGGACATTTCTTTCCTTGTGACCAAGCTCCCAGATTTCCCCATTGTCCTGGGCATTGTGTGGCTCGCGCTCCACGACCCCCAGATCTCCTGGGCCAAGAGGCAGCTAATTTTTTCTTCGGACCACTGCCAGGGCCACTGCATGACGGCCCGGGCGTGCCTGGCCCAAGAAGTGGAGAATGTGGCCACCCTGCCCAAGAAGTATGCCGGATTTTGGGATGTCTTCAGTGAGAAGGAGGCGGAACGCTTGCCTCCGCACCGGCCCTATGACTGTGCCATTGAACTGCAACCGGGGGCCCCGATCCCGCGGGGAAGGCTCTACCCTCTCTCGGAACCAGAGCAACAGGCTCTCCGAGATTTCCTGGATGAGAACCTGCGGAAGGGGTTCATTCGGCCCTCCCAATCCCCGGCTGGGGCTCCGATTCTTTTCGTCAAGAAGAAATCGGGGGAGTTGCGGCTGTGCAATGACTACAGGGAACTCAACAAGATCACGATCCGGAATCGCTATCCCCTGCCCTTGATCCCCGAGCTCTTTGAGCGGATGCGGGAGCTAAGGTGTTCACTAAACTGGACCTGAGGGGGCTTACAACCTTGTCCGGATTCGCCAGGGTGATGAATGGAAGACGGCCTTCCAGACCAAGTGGGGCAGTTTTGAATACCTGGTGATGGGATTCGGTTTGTGCAACGCCCTGCCTGTTTTCAACATTTCATGAAAGACCCCCTACGGGCATTGCCATGGATGACACCAAGGTCCAAGCCGTGGTTGACTGGGCACCCCCTGCTAGCAAAAAAGACATTCAAAGATTCCTGGGCTTTGCCAACTACTACAGAAAGTTCATTCCTGACTTTGCCAAGTGGGCTGATCCGATCACCCAGTGTTTGCGGGGAAAGGTGCCGTTCCGGTGGACTCCGGAGGCCGATGTGGGGTTTCGCAAGTTGAAGCAGCTGTTCACCACCCAGCCGCTTTTGCAGCTTTCAACCCCGCACCCCTTTCATCGTCCAGGCCGATGCTTCGGATGTGGCGGTGGGAGCGATCCTGCTACAGCCGCAGGGGACGGACTTGTTGCCCTGTGCCTACTATTCCCGGCAGCTGACGGCTCCGGAAAAGAACTACACCATTTGGGAGAAGGAACTTTTGGCCATCAAGGTGGCTTTCGAGGTCTGGAGACACCTGCTTGAAGGGGCCAAGTTTCCGGTGGAGGTTCACACCGACCACCGGAACTTGGAGCATCTGATGTCCCAGCGCAAATTGAACCAGAGGCAACAGAGATGGTCCCTGTTCTTTGAGCGATTCAATTTCCGCATTCACTATGTGACCCCAAGCAGACCAAGCAAGCTGATGCGCTGTCCCGAAAGCCGGAGTATGTTCGTGAGGGCGACGGGCCGTCCGAGGCCCGGTTGCTTAAAGCGGAGAACTTTGCGGCTGCTCGGGCGCTTCCTGTCAACCCTCCGGTGGCTCCGCCAGCCCCTGGCGACAAGAGACCCTTGAGCGTACGGGTCCAGGCTCGCCAGCGGACCGACCCGTGGGTGCAGGAGCAACTGACCAAGGGGCCTCCAGCCCCTTTCCAGGTAAAGAACGGGGTACTTTACCACCGGGACTCTGTCTATGTCTCCCCTGGGCCCGAGCGGGAGGACATTCTCAAGCTTTGCCACGATAGCCGGGCCGCAGGCCATTTTGGGCTTTTCAAGACTCTCCAACTGGTCCTACGGGACTTTTGGTGGCTTAAAGTGCGGAGGGATGTGGAGGACTATGTGGGCTCCTGCCCTGTGTGTCATCGGGCTAAGAACCAGGGGGGCAAGCCGGCTGGTTTGCTCCAGCCGCTTCCGACCCCCTCTGCCCCTTGGAAGATGATTTCGGCCGATTTCATCACTGACCTCCCCAAGTCCAAGGGCTTCACCACGATACTGGTCGTGGTGGACTGTTTCACCAAGATGGGTCACTTCATCCCCTGTGTGGGGGTGCCTACTGCCAAAGAGACTGCTGATATGTTTGTGCAACATGTGTTTCGGCTGCATGGACTTCCCCAGAGCCTGGTGACTGACCGGGGCACCCAATTCACTTCCCAGTTCTGGAAGGCCGTCCAGAAGCTGCTGGGGATTGATGTGCGGATGTCCACGGCTCACCACCCGCAGACCGATGGCCAGACCGAAAGGGTCAATGCCACCTTGGAGCAGTACCTGCGCTGCTATGTCAACTATCAGCAAAACAATTGGGCGTCCTTGTTGTCCCTGGCAGAGTTTGCTTACAACAACGCGACGCAGGAATCCATCAAAGAGACTCCTTTCTTTGCTAACTACGGACACCACCCTCGGTTCTACCCGCCGGTGGACCCGTCCGGAGATGTTTCCGAGGCTAAGGATTGGCTTCGAGAGCTCACTGCACTCCAAGACTTGCTACGTACTCAATTGGACCAGGCGAAAGCTGACTACAAGCGGATGGCTGATCGGCGGCGCCAGGAGGGCCCTGACATCCTTGTGGGGGATAAAGTTTGGCTGTCCACCAAGAATTTGCCCACGCAACGACCCAGCCGCAAGCTGGACGCGAGATTTTTGGGTCCCTACAAGGTTTTGGAGAAGGTGGGTCCTGTTTCCTTCAAACTACAACTCCCAGCGGACATGAAGCTCCACCCGGTGTTTCATCGTTCGTTGCTCCGCCCGGCGAAGGGGGTGCGGCCTGACGTGACGCAGCCGCCTCCTCCCCCTGTGATGCGGGAGGGCGGGGAGGAGGTCGAGGTGCAGGACATCTTGGATGCCCGCCTCCGTTACAGGAAGTTGGAGTACTTCATTGACTGGAAGGGTTTTGGCCCGGAAGAACGTGCTTGGGTCAAGGCTCGAGATGTTCACGCCCGGAGTTGGTGGCTCGCTTCCACCGCAACCACCCTGACAAGCCCAAGCCCGGGGCGGCCCAGGGGGCCCTGAGGGGGATAGTGTAGCACCCATGGGTCCGCCCGGGCCACGGGGAGGGGTGATGCACCGGGGTCCCGTTGGCATTGGGACCCGCACAGGCTGAAAGGGACTCGGAGGATGAGTTGGAAGGCCCAGAGCAAGATTGGTCAGCCGTGCCTTTGCTCAGTCCACCGGCAGAGAGTTTAGCCTGGGATTTGAATGGGAGCATTCTCCCGGGAAGGAGCGGACCAGGTGGAGATGGGAGGCAGCGAAGCAGATAGCGGAGATAGTTATGAATTCCCAAATGGCCGAGGTTCCCAGGAGCTGGCCGAGCAGCAGATGGAGGCTAGCGGATGGGAAACTTCGGGGGAGGCTGCTTCTCAGGAAGATAGCGATACTAGGCTGGAAGAGCGGGGCCGTTCTCATAACAGGCGCAGGGACATAGAGGAGGGCAGGAGGAGCTGGCATCTGTCCCTAGACCGTCACCGTTCGGAAAGTAGAGACTGAGGCGCCGGGCCCTAGATCGTCGGGGTCCCGGCCGAGGGATTAAAACGGCCCCGTGGGAACTGATCCTCAGTTCTCCGGCCACGTCTATACTGAATAGGCGCGGCGCGGAGTGGGACCACAAGTCCATAGTGGTCACCAAGCCTTGCCTTGCCTGGGCCTTGTTTCCTGAGCCGCAGTGGTTTGCGGCACCTCGCCCTGGTCCTTGATTCGCATTGGATTGCGAAACCTTGTCCTGTTTCCTGATCCGCATTGGTTTGCGGAGCTTTGCCACGCTTCAAGCTTTTGCTACGTTACTTTGGACTATTTGCTTTATACTTTGAACACTTGCATATTATTGGACTATTTACCTTTTGAACTGTTTTATATACTCAATAAAGTAGTTAGCCTTTGCAACGTCTCCGTGTGTGTGTTAAAGGGGCAGTTCCAAGTCGCGATTGTGACAATTGTTCGTCCTGTGCCCAAGCATTACGTTGCAAGGATATTGCTAGTTTGAAGTCACGCAAGTTATTTACTATTCGGGATTTCCTCAATTGCAACACGGAGAATACCATTTACGTTATCATTTGTGGGTGTGGCCAGTACTACGTGGGGATGTCGTCACGCCCCTTACGTACCCGCATTTCGGAACATCGTTCCAGGATACGTACATCGCAGGATAACACCATCCTATATCGCCACTTTTTGGCACAGGGCCATAACCCTGAATCCTTTAAATTCGCTGCTCTGGAAAGAGTCACTACCAGTGTACATGCCAATAACCATGATGCCCTTATTAGGCGTGAAACCTGGTGGATTCATAATCTTCAATCCGAGTATCCAGCCGGGCTCAACGAGCCCCTCCCCCTCATGGCTTTACTCACGTGAGTAGGGCCCAGGTGCGAGCATACTTAACACCTGCGAATCCCGTGGATCACACCCTTTGGGTCCGCAGGAGCAATGGTGCATTGGAAGTCCTCCAACCTAGGTTGGCTAGCCACCTCCTCCACGTTTTTACTGCAGAGATGGGTCTTGTCTTATGTTTGTTATTGTTGTTATTTAGAATGTGTCTCCTGTGACGCGGCATTTGCCCGGCGATAAACAGCCGCCTGACGAAGCGATACAGCGAAACGGATCGTGGCCCCGCACTTCAACCGTTGCGGCCCCTCCGAGCATCTCACCTTGGCTACACATCGCACTACCTCCCCTTTTCTACAATTGGTATGCTCCAGGACTTTTGGCGAACTTTATGTTTTGCGTGTATGAGGATTTTCTCTAGCGGGTGTGTATGCTGCTCCCCACTGACGCCTTATTGCTGATTCGCCTGGGTTCTTTCCATACCTCAGCATTTGCTTGTATATCATTTACTGTGTGTATATGGGGGTTGTTCTATGTGTTATCTCTGAGTTATGCATATTTTGCAACTTGATGCTTTGTTGCCAATGACTGAATAGAAGTTCATTGTTATATGCTTCATTGTGTACTTTATTCGTGACCTTGAGTGTGTTACAGTTTATACTCTGCATTCTCCATTGTGACCAATTATAAAGTAGCATCTGGCCACTCTACCGGCCGCTCGGACAGAGTGGACTCTTCAAATCTTACCACTGCTACAAATTATGAAGAAGTATATATTAACTTCCACCAATCATAAGGATGTACTATATAGTAAATATATTTTTCTGCCACTAAATGAGGTAACTAGTTGGTCATCAATTTGTAGGAAGGTGTTTGGATTACTTCCACTCTAATAATGTTGCAACCAGCCGTCCACCACTTTGTCCACTACTTTGTCTTTTAAAATGAGGCTTGACTTTTTCAAAATACTGGCAAGGAGAGGTTTATAGTTAAAGAACTGTAAATAGTTTATTTTGAGGACCAGTGCATTAGCTTGACGGTTTCAAAGTTACAATTCTTCTTAGAGGCACAATTCTTGGTTGTTACACTTTCTTTAAAGAAGTTACAAAGTTACTCAGTTCATTTCCTTTCAGTTAATATTATGAGATTATGCAGTTACACTTTCTTTCTTAAATGGTTCTTGTCAAATCAGTTTACACTCTATTCCACTAGTATCTCACTAGTCTCAAACACAGTATTCCCTACCCTGGTTTATGTCTCAGCATAAACTACAGGTTGGCTCTCCCAGCCAAACCTCTGGACTTAAAATAGACCTTGAACTGGTCTAAACACAACTGCTCTCTCTGAGCTTCTCAGCACCCACTTCCCTAGAGCTGGTCTGACAGTTAAACTGTCAAAATTCAAACTTCTCCAGAATTCTATTCTTGGCTGTGGCAGAAAACTGTTGATTCCTCCCACCTCTGCCTTACAGCCATGTTGCTATGGCAACTCTTCCCCAAGGTGGGCCTTCACTGAAGAAGTGCACCTTCCCTAAACATCTAAACATTTCAATACATATTCAATCCTCAATCCCATAATAAAAAATAAACACTTCTGCACACTCATGTTGTGGTGACCCCTAACCGTTATTTTCATTGCTACTTCATAACTGTATTTTTGAGAGGGGGGGGGTTGATTTTGTCATTTGGAAGTTGATGGGATTTATAGTTCACCCACAATCAAAAAGCATTCTGAACTCACCAACAATGGAATTGATCCCAACTTGGCACTAAAAACACTTCCATGACCAACAGCAAATACTGGAAGTGTTTGGTGGGCATTGACCTTGAGTTTGGGAGTTGTAGTGCACCTACTTTGAGAGCACTATAGACTCAACAATGATGAATCTGGGCCACACTTGACACTAATCCTCAATATACCCAAATGTGAACACTGGTGGAGTTTGGGAAAATAGATCTTGACATTTGGGAGTTGTAGTTGCTGGGATTTATAGTTCACCTACAATCAAAGAGCCCCTTGCACCCCACCAATGATAGAATTGGGTCAAACTTCCTACACAGAACCCTCATGCCTTGAAGGGACTAGCTGGCGTGAGCCTCCATCCCACCTCACACACTCTCCCTCACCCACACATGCGCATCATGTTGCCATGCGCCAAGCACGCCTGCTCTCACCCCCCCCCCCACTGTGGAGTCTCAGACACAGCCCCTCCCCTTGGCTGGGAGGCCTGCCAATCACCGCACAGTAGAGCTTTAGGTGGGAGAATTCACAGTCTGTTTCCAAAAAGAAAGAGAAGAATCAATCTTCTCTGCCAAAGGGCTTCCTAAGACCATCATAAATATATGTTTTTGATGGTCTTTGGCGACCCCTCCGAAACCCTCTCACGACCCTGGGGTCCCGACCCCCAGGTTGAGAAACACTGCTCAAAGTGGTGTCTTCTCATTATACATAAACTAGCTGTGCCCTGCCATGCGTTGCTGTGGCCTATAGTAAGAATTTTCGAAGTAGAGGTAGATATCTGGACTATTATGAAAGAGAGGTACCTACCTATTCCTCCCCCTTTTTTCTTCCCCTTTCTCTCCTTTCTTCCTTCTCTTCCTCTTTCTTTTATTCCTTCTTTCACTCTTTGGTTTCATCCTTCCTTCCCTCCCCCTTTCTCCACTTTTTCTTTTGTCTCTTGTCTTCCCTCCCAGTTTCCTTCCTTCTTTCACTTTTTCTTTCTTTTTCTCCTTCCTTCCTTCCTTCCTTCCTTCCCTTCCTTCCTTCCTTCCTTCCTTCCTTTCCTTCCTTCCTTCTTTACCTCTTTCCTGCCTTTCCTTTCCTTTCTACTTTCTCTTCTTCCTTCCTTCAGTACCTCTTTTTCCTTCCTTCCTTCCTCCTTCCTTCCTTCCTTCCTTCCTTCCTTCCTTCCTTCCTTCCTTCCTTCCTTCCTTCCTTCCTTTTCTCTCTCTCCCCTTCTGTCTTTCCTTCCTTTCGCCTTTTCCTGTTTCATTCCTTCCCCCTCCACCACATCCCCCTCCCATGCCAAAGGGAAAGAATGAAGGAATGAACACAAGAGGGAAGGAGGGAGAGTGCAGTGAGAGAAAGGGGGGGGGACGACGCCGTTGGAGTAGGGGGTGTGGCCGGAGCGGGGGGGGGCTTCCATTCCCTCCCCAGCTTCCTCTGTTTACTTCGCCCTCCTCATCTTCCTCCTCCTTCGCTTCCAAGCCTCCTCTTCCTCCTTTATTATCTTTCTCTCCTTTTCTTCTTCCCTCCCTCTTTCTCAGCCAGTGGCGGCAGCAATGCGCTAGCGGGAGCTAGCCAGGCACCACCACACATGCTCTGGCCGCCTTGGGCGTGGGGCAAGCTGGGAAATGTAGTTTCCCAACTGTTTTGGGATTTGTAAGTGATTGTGATTGCTTTCTTAAATTTTTCAGAGTGTTGGTCACACCTAGGACGGTTTGCCGTTATGTGGCCAAATTTGGTGTGATTTCCTTCAGTGGTTTCTTTGTTTTTAAGGTACTCATTATGGACAGAGCATACACACACACACACACACACACACACACACACACACTAGCTGTACCCGGCACGCGTTGCTGTGCCCTATTTAGGAGATGCGAGAAAGTCTGAGTATGTAAGGGTTGGAATTGATGTTAGTTATGGTCTTGGTGGGGTCATGGCTGTGTCGTTGTGGGTTGTTCTGGTGGGTGGGATGTTGAAGTCCTAGGGAGTTGTTGGTGTGTGGTGTTGCTGGCGTTCTGCATAGCTTGTGGATATACAATGTTTTTTGTCTTTCCGTCTGCTGTGTTGATGTAGAGGTTCTGTGGTTTCCCAACTCTGGAGCACGCTACGTAGAGTTGTCCGTGGGAGAAGCATTCTGTGTCAAGGTCTATGCCACAGATTTGTAGTGTTTGTCCTTGAGCCTTGTTTATGGTGATGGCAAAAGCTAGTGTAGTGCAGTGTCTTTCTGTTCTGGCGTTTGTTCTGCCCTTTTTTGTGTGATGTATGTAGCGTTGCGAGTGTGTCGTCCGATGCTGTTCTTTTTAGGAGGCATGGCTTGTCTTTTGGGTCAGCTTATGCCTGTGTGGAAGGAAGGAATGGCATACAAATGGGTTGAGCAGTAGACGCAAGGTTGTGTTGTGTGCGTATTGTGTTGTGTGTAGGTATTACTTTTGTGTTATTCTGGGGTATGTGTTTGTCAGTGGTGCCTGTGTCCCTGGTGCCCTATTTGTCCCCTCCTAGATCTTGACCGTGGCAGTTTAACCCTCAACTGAAATCACTCAGCATTCTAAGTGGCTTTGCTCACCGTTACTATGGTAACTGATGTTGGCCAATGGGTTTCTGGCTGCTTCAGAGGATGCTGGGAAATGTAGGTTTTTTTGTATCGTTGTTTTGGGGCCTTCTAGGTTTTGGGAGTTTCTTTGCTAAAAACCTTCCTTGCCTGAGGCCTATTTGTGTTGGCAAGTTTGGTGTCTCTGCCTTGGAAGGTTTCTCTGTCTCTGTCAGTTGTTCGACGACGGGACCTCCTTTATATTATATTATATATATATATATATATATATATATATATATATATATATAGGGGCGGGGGCATGGTAAGTGCATAAGCTGTAAGACTAGCCTTAATGCCGCTTATATACAAGTGGAGATGGAGCAATGCTTGACTTCAGAGAATTGTTAATTGCGGCGGAGCTGCATCTGGTAATTACATTTCTATTTATGTCTTGCTTAAGCTAGTGAACACTGTCTGACTCATCATGTATGTAAATATATGTACAGTATTCATTTGAATATTCAGTAGCCTGGAAAATGAAGATTATCAGCAAGATGCTCAATAATTGCTTTTGTAGGAAAATGTGGATTTGAATCG